>CAJQZJ010027815.1:3045-19403 GCA_907164525.1 Lophiomys imhausi | reverse complement strand
TACATATTTGGCCCCTGACTTTAACATTCTACTATCTAACCATCTCCATGAGTATTCTGGAGTCATACGGAGCAATCCTTGCCTTTTATCTGCTTTTCAGTTCTATTGGCAAGGAACAGATCCCCTCTACTTGCTAATTCCCTCATCACAGGTAGCAGGAGGGAGAGTTTGCAGTGATGGGGTCATGAGAACAGGAGAGCTGATCCAGCCCCTTACCTACTGCAACACTTGGGAGAGGAGGCCTTGCACCTCACCTGGGTAACACAGTAGAACTGGCCCTGGATGTGGGGGTTGTAGAGACAAAACTGGTGCTTTGAATTGGCCCACCCCAACATATACCCCATAGAGGAACTGCTGGAGTACATGAACAGACCATTTCCACAACCCGAAACTACAGGATCTTCATGACACAGGACAACAACAAGATATCTGAGAGGTGTCCCAGTGAGGTTCCAGTATTGACAAAGTAGCAGAAGCCAGAGGAGTCTTTATAATGAACATTTGCCAACAGAAAAGTGTGGACAAAAATGAATATTATGGGGCACACTGAGAGACACTATGGCTTCCACAATGGGAATTTTTTTTTAATGTTGGGGATGTTGCAAGGGTGGAGGGTTAGTCTGAGGGAGATGGGAGATGAGAGGAAAAGCATGCATGATGTGAATTTCACAAAATTAAAAAAAAGAAAAAATGAAAAAAGACACTTAATAATAACTGTAACTATTATCTTTAAGATAATTAATTTCTATAAATTACATTGTATTTCTTTTTATTTTCCTTTTTGGAGAAGCAGTATATATATGGTCACTGCCTGTTTATAAGTTATACAGGATACTTTTAAAAGTCTAATGTCAATGTTATGACAGTGATAGACTCATAATATACCCAACTACATTTTAATCCTTTTATACAATCACCTACACATTTCAGTGCATCAAAGTATTACTTTAGAAATTCATACACAAAATGCCTCTTAGATATATCTATTAGTAAAAAAGTATTGTGTAGCAATTACTTATGTTCATTAGTAATGTTAGTTATGACAGTTGTTGTTGTCACATGTTTGTGAAATAATACTAATTTGAGGACTTCCATGCCATGTCTTACATTCACTGTGTTTCAGAGAGTAAGATCCAAAGGTATCAAGGAAGGCTGGAGAGATTTGGGAAAGTGATGTATAGAACAGACACTAAAGAAGTTACATCTATTTTATTGCTGCTGATTTTTGTGCTAGGACACATCACATTTTGGCTCAGGAGTTTTGAATGCATTGCTTTTGCACTTGTGAAACAGTCTCTCAGCTTCTAAATTAATCACCATATATCAACAGAAAAGCTTATACTTAATGAAAACAAATGAGTTAAACAATACTTCAAATATAAATTGAAACTTTATTACTAATGTTCTTCCATGTTTCTAAACAAAGGTTCACTCATAAGTTCTTTTGAATTGTTTTGAACAAGTAGGATAATCGAAGTGACCATCATTGCACTTTGTATGAAATGGGGGTGATCTTATTTCCTTTTGATATCCAGATTTACACGTAAATTCAATATCTTCCCCTGATTGGATATAAATCTTTTCATTTTTCTCTCCATCTGAGAATTATGTTATTTTTTTCCATAATTTCTTTTGATATTACACATGCATCTGAAAGAAAAAAATATCCAAAGTTCATTAAGTAATATAGAGACTAAAGAAACCTGAGCTTTCAAGCAGCATTTCTCAAACTCTTTCAAAAACTTGAAGAAAATAGGTGCATAGAATTAGTGAATATTGAGTAGCAAATGACATCAAAATAATGTTTAATGATAAAATTAGATTTCATCATCAAATATTCCTAACATCATTGAAATAAAAAAGTTATATTTCAGGATATTCATGATTGTTTGCATTGATTTAAGTATTGAATTGTACAGAAATAGAACCTTGACATGTATATGATATTCAGATCTAATATTCAGTGTGGTAAGTATATTTTAAAATACTGTGATTAAGAAGTCAAATATTAATTACCTTCATAATAGTCATCATTCACTGTTAAACTGGTAATTATTAGTAGTAATTACTGTTTCATGAATTTTATCTTTATAGTTTTTAAAAACAAGTCTATCAATTATCACACTGGACAAGTAACAATCCTGATTAAAATCAGCTTCGCAAATCACCACTCTGTTCCCTGGGATTACTTGGCAAAAAACCAAGAGGGTGGAATGTTTTTGCTCATGGTGTCTTCCACCAATGTGTTCACTGCTGCCACCCTGTCCCACAACACAGCTGATCATGCACTGCAATACAGGATGGGACCAAATGTTACAGAGTGGGTACCAAAGTCCCACAACTGCATCTGTCATTGAAGCACCTGGCCTCATGCCACTGTCTAGTCAGAGGAGATCCTACTGACCTTTCTCTGTTGAGAATTCCAGGAAAAGTAATCCTTGAGAGTAGTCAATCTTCCATTCACTGTTTCTGAGAAAACCTGCATCATGTATTATGAGCTACAATGCCCAGTGTAAGAGCCCTGACACAGTGAATATCTTGTCTTCTGTACTGTCTCTATCAAAACATGTAAGCTGCCAAAGTTTCTCAGTCTCAGCATGATTCACATGCTGAGACTGAGAAACAGTAGTGTACACTGAGCCTAAAGGTTTAATTACAGGCAAAGATTCCAGACATGCTAGATGGAAATAACTCCTGCAGCCCAATACACATCTTCAGAAGACAGCTTCTCACTGAGAAATTTTCTATCATAGGGTTTCATTGTTGTGAAAACATTTAATTGTGACAGGCTTACAGTTACAGAGGTTTTGTCCATTGTCATCATGATGGGAAGCATGGCAGCATGAAGGTAGACATGGTGCTGGGGAGCAGAGGGTCCTACATCTTGATCAGCAGGCAGCAGAGGAGACTTTGCACCTCACTGAGCACAACTTGAGCATAGAAGACCTCAAAGCCTGCTCTTACAGTAGCACACTTCATCCAACAAGACAATACCTACTCCAACAAGGCCATACCTTCTAATAGTGCTGATCCCTGTAGGCCAGAAATCAAGCATATGAGCCTATGGGCACCATAACTATTCAACCCTCCATGGTCTCCATAAATATAGTTTAGAAAAACTGATCCACCAGACATGCAAAAAAAAAAAAAAAGGCACAGGAAGTATTTAAAAATTGGAAGACTCCTCCAAAGGGGGACTGGAGAGATAGCTCAGCAATTAAGAGCACTAACTGCTGTGGTACATCTACACAATGGAATACTACTCAGATATCAGAAACAATGAAATCATGCAATTTGCAGCCAGATGGATGGAACTAGAGAAATTCATCCTGAGTGAGCTAACACATACCCAGAATGATGCACATGGCATCTATTCACTTATAGTTGGATTTTAGCCATTTAGTGCAGGATAACAATACTACAATGAATGCACCAAAGGGAACAGGAACACAGACTTTGTTTCCTGTCAATGAGACACTTTGCCCTAGTGGTGCTGCCTTGTAGGCCCCCAGTATATCAGGAGGTTTTGGCCCTCATATGACTGCTGAACTGGGGCAAAGGACTGTTATATAGGGACACTCCACTCCAGAGGAATGGGATGGAAGCGACAGGGGGTAGAGGGTGGGAGGGAGGACTGGGAGAGGTGCAAAGAGGACATGACAATGGAGATTTAACCTGAAGTAATAAATAAGAAAAGAAAAGAAAAGAAAAGAAAAAAGACTCCACCAAAGGTCCAATACTCTTTTAGTAACAGATCCAAATATGTTTATGTAGATGATGTCAGGTTAAGATTTTAAAAGAGTCATTCAAAAACTCAATAATCCCCCAAGAACACAGAAAAATAACGGAAGTAAGGAAGACAATAATCAATACGAATGAACAAAATTATTGACAAAATACAGTTTGCAATAGATCCAGTCCTAAAAATTGGAAACTAGCAGCTGTGCAAGTTAAATATAAACAGGTCTGAAAATGTCAATAGCAGCAAAATCCTGACCATTCCAAATGGCAAGTCTACCTGTTTAGAAGTTCATAGAAATGTATCAACTTCGAGTTTTTAAAATTTTGATGTGTGATTTGTTTCTAATTTTCAAGATATTTTCATAAAGTTCATAAAATTAAAAAATGAAAAGTATATAATACCATTAATTTGACTCAAATATGTTGAGGAATTTTAATCCAGCAACATGACTGATCTAGCAAGGGATCACATCCAAAGATCTTCTAGGTATGTGTGATCTGGATGGAATGACATAGCTTTAATCCTTCTGGCTGGAATACAGTCATGCCCTTAGTACACACCGTTAATACACCCAAAAAGAAGGTAAAGTTACTTTGTAGAGGAAGCAGCCATGTTTGAAAGTGACATCTAATTGAGGGGCACACATAATGACAAATAAGAAAAGATTTCACAAAATGACTCAGAGATGAGATGTGTCCAGTTCTCATAAGAGCAGACAGAAAAGAGAAACTATTTAAAAGGAGTACAGTAGAGTTGAGAGAGTACAGTAGAGAAGTCTGTACAATAGAGAAAGGAGTAGAGTTGAGTACAGAAGACAGATTGGTAGAGAGGACAGTACAGTAGAGTTGAGTTCAGTACAGAATAGTACAGTACAGTTCAGTACAGGCAGTTTGGTGCAGTGCAGTTCAGTTCATGGAGTTCTGAAGCAGAAAAATGTAGAAGATGAGAAAAACCATATGGAATCAGTCAGCTTGGAGAGGAGTCTGAGCCAGAACAGCTGAGTTGAACCGACCAGCCAGAGTTCAGAAAGAGCTAGAAAGGGTGATCTCATTCAGCAGTAAGCCTGTGAGAAAACAATTACACCTGGTGAATAAAAGTTACTTTTACACAAATAACTGGACAGTCAAAAACCTAATAGAAATTAAAAACAGAATGAATGCATCTCTAGCAAGATGTATAACTAGCAAAATATGATCTAAAGAAAGCAACATTCAAAGAAAACTAGCAATGTCAAATGTTAAGAATATATAAATCTCATTAGAATAGATGATAATTAAATTAAATATAAAGAAGAAACTAATACAGGTGCAAAAATTCTCTTAATAATATATTTCAGGTTTTCAGAATTATTGTTTTGAAAATGGATATATTATGAACATTCATTAACAATTTTAAAGAAAAATCAAACAAGCCCAGAAGAATACAAGTAGGAAAAAAAAGCAATGTTAAGGAATGAAAACATTGCTGGAGGGACCTCAATTTGAGAATTCAGTTCGTAATCCAGAGCTGTAGTAGTAAAGAGAGCCTCGTACTGGCTTAAGTACACACAGGCCCATGACAAGACAGGAATAGTGCACCAGTTACGCTTACCAGTTTTGGAGAATGATCCAAACATGCATAGAAAAAGAGCTTATTCACACATGGTGCTGGCAAAAATGGATTCATACCACAGAAGAATGAATTAGGCTCATCTTGTACAAAAATGCATTGATTGGACCAGAAACAGTGTAATACTTGAAACATCGAATCTTTCAGAAGAAAACATAGGGCATCCGCTTCCAGATACTGGGCTAGGCAAGAACTTTTTGAACAGCACACAAACAGCACAGAAACTAACACCAAGTATCAACATATGAAACTACTTGAAAACACCGTTTCTGTGTAGCAAAGGAAACAATTGCCAGAACAAACCCAGCCTCTAGACTGGAAGAAGATCTTTACCATTTACACTTCAGACAGGGGATATTACATAGAATTTACAAAGATTTAGAAAACGTTAAAACCAAGTAAGCAAGTCCATCACTCAACAAGTGGCCAATGAACTGAATAGGCAATTTATTTGCAAATTTCTTATAATAAAGTTCATTTACATTTTTAAAAAATGTTCCTGTTTGAGTTCTTAAAGATGATCCATCAGAATCAATCTTATTATCTTTCAGGAAAGTAAGGATAGTTCAACCCAGACACTTTAATAGTGTTCTGCATTACAGCAATGGAATAGTTGAAGTGAAGTGAAGTTGATCATTTTAATAGATACAGGGAACACATCTGACAAAACAGTTGTGAGTTATTCATTGTCAAGGATTTATAGATGTTACATTGGGGTTTCTTACACCAAGAATACATATGGAATTGAAAACACTTTTAAAAAGAAATTTAAGACAACTAAAACTGGATAATATGAACAGATACTCCTCAAAAGAATAACTGCACATCCCACTGAGGAATTAAATGCTTAATATTATTAGCTCTGATGCCACTGCCAATCAAAGCTCCAAGGAGATACCTTATCGTCCAGTTATAATGGCATTACAGAAAGGATTGTGTAAAAATATCAAATGCTGACATGTATGTAGAAGAATAGCAACTCATGATGATGGGTATATGGGTTTGTTCAGTTGCTATGGAAAACAATATGGAGTTTCTGTTAATTCTGAAAATAGATATACCAGATAGCATCCTGTAGTATCACTCTTTTGGTATCCGCTCAAAGGATATGAAATCAACCTACTCAACCTCATGAATATCTTTATTGTACATTATTATGTCACAATAGTTAAAAATAAAAGTTGTCTGGACTCCCATCAACTGATATATGTATATATATGCACACACACACACACACACACACACACACACACACACACACACACACAAAGTGGTAGGAAAAGCCCCTTGCTCCAACTGTAGACAGAATGCTGTCCAAAAAGGACAAAACTTGGAAGCAGGTAAGTCGACAGCCTGGCTCTGCCAAGACAGGGTAGGTAAGTCCTTCATAACCCCTGCTCTACAATAAATGTCTGTCAGAGAAACAGGGTCAAATGACTGAAGATCGATGGTGTAATGTATGGAGAGAAAATGGGAACTGTCCAGGCAGCCACTGGTATGTCATTTCTTCGTTTTGGAAGCTGCAGGCCTGTACTTCCTATAAAATCATATATATTTATCCCTCTCAGGTCTCTGAGGTGGTTGAAGAACAGTTAGCTAGAGTCTCATAGTTAAATTTTGAGTTGTTTAGGAATCAAGAGTGTGTTCTGGATCTAAGAAGATGTTTTTTATATTGTGAGGCAAGTTAGTATGAAAGCTGAGTTAGATATAGAACTTTACACTCATGGAGATGTTTAGATAGTAGAATGTTAAAGTCAGGTGCCAAATACATATGGACTGGACATTGGGAATGTATCCTAAGTTATATAACTCTCATAATTGTGGCCTATTTATTTCTGTTGTTTTGTATTGTTTTTATAGTTATAATAGAAAGAACCATTTGTTTGACTGAAAGGGGGTGCTCTTGGGGGGAAAAAGATACATCTTAAACTAAAAAAAACCAAAAGGGTACAGGATGGGGGTGTTGAGAGGGAGGGGGGAGTAGGGAGGGGATTGTGATTGAGATGTAACTTGAAGAAATAAAAAATAAATTATAAAAAATCTATGGTACATCGACACAATGGAATACTACTCAGCTATCAGAAACAATGAAATTATGCAGTATTTAGCCAAATGGATGCAACTAGAAAAGCTCATCCTGAGTGAGCTAACCCAGACTCAGAAGGATGAACATGACATCTACTCACTTATAGTCGTATTTTAGCTATATAGTACAGGATATTTATACTGCAACCAATGCACCAAAAGGAACATGGAGATAGACTTTTTGTTTGTTTGTTTTTGTTTTTTGTTTGTTTTTTCTCCATGTCATTGAGACACTTTTCCCTGGTGGTACTGCCTTGTAGGCCTCCAGTATATAAGGAGGCTCTTGGCCGTCATGACTGCTGAACTTGGGCGGGGGAACGTTATGTAGGGACACTCCACTCCAGAGGAGTGGGATGGAAGGGTTAGGGGGTAGAGGGTGGGAGGGCAGGACTGGGAAGGGTGGAAAGAGCATACTATGATGGAGGTGTAACCTGAAGCAATAAATAAATAAATTTAAAAGAAAGATATTTCAATTTTGACACCTGTATTTTCATTTTTAGATTTCAACATTTTAAAAAGTTAAATTTTTTCATCCAGTTGTAATTAAGGAAAGACTGTTTAAGATGAGTGAACAAAAGATCACATCAGAATTCTGTATTTGAAATGTCCAGAATTAAATATTAAAATACCAAATAAAATATTTCAAATCATAAAACACTGAAATGGTATTTAAGATTAAAATCACTAGCATTATCTTAACAGTTCTTGACAGATACTATTTTATTTTTTAGATATCTTTGTCTTAAATAACTTACTGTTATGGTTCAAAACTAATTATATTAATGATAGAGATACCAAAAAATGACGATAAACATCGATATTCCTCAGTTTATGTTGGATTTACATTTTGACTAATCAAGGTACACTGAAAATATGTTATTTTAAATCCATTTTGTACACTTGTTTTATCAATCAGAGTTCTCAACATAGCAATTTTGAAATGTTGCTTGGGATTCTTGGTCAAACAGGAGTTATGGTGAGTTACTGCTGCTCATTTTTGCAGTATCCTGTTATATATTTATAGCCCAGAAATGAAAAGAAAAATACCCAGAATTATTTGCTGAATAAATATTGCCTTTTCACTGTTATAACGTTAATAACTCATGTCCTCCTACTAAATTAGAATCTATCTTTAATTATATTAAATAAAAACTCTTAGCACTATTACCTCTAAAGATAAATGTGGTTTTAATACATTTTATTGTATTTATTGTTAATTTCCTTTCTTTATTAATTTGAGCACAAATATATATGTGGTCACTGCCTGTTTATAGATTATAAAGAATATTTATATCTTTTAATGTCAATATTGTGATAGCAATGGAATCATATACCCAGTTAAATTTTAATTCC
This sequence comes from Lophiomys imhausi, assembly GCA_907164525.1. NCBI lineage: Eukaryota > Metazoa > Chordata > Mammalia > Rodentia > Muridae > Lophiomys > Lophiomys imhausi. Next base: position 10,615 of record CAJQZJ010027815.1, on the reverse strand, counting down.
TTTGTACAATTCTTGAATATTTAAGTTGCCAAATCAATATACCTAGAAGTTCATACATAAATACTTCTTAGACTTATTTATTAGTATAAAATATTATGTAGGAAGTACTTATATCCATTAGCAATGTTAAGTATGACAGTGTGGTTATTATATGTTTGTGAAATATTATTAATTTGAAGACTGAGACAACATGACTTCAATATATTGTGAATAAGAGCCTTAGATCAAAAGGTACCAAGAAAAACTGGAGGAGAGATTTTGAACAGAGATGGTTAGACACTAAAGCAATTATTATATTTTCTTGCCATTGATTTTGTGCTAACACAACACATTTGGTTTTGAGTTTTGAATGCACTGCTTTGCATTTGGGGCAGCAATCTCTCAGGTTCCAAATTAATCACCACATTCTGAAATCATACTTTTTAAACACTTATTTATTAACAAATACACTTAACTACTATTCCTATAAATTCCTACAACCCCTATGAATGCCTACAACCCCTATAAATTCCTACAACCCCTAAGACCTAACCACTAAACCTATTGATAACTATTACAACTATTGTCATAAGGATACAGTCTCTGGGCCAGGTCCTCAGTCGCCAGGAAACCAGTCTCTGGGGTAGTCCCTTTAATGCACTTAGCAGTCCTTTTTCTGGAATATTTCAGACCCAGGTTCGTCAGGGTAATTGGCTATTGAAGTCTCACCTTAAATAAGGCTTTAGGCTTTCTTCTCTCTGGGAGACCTCAGCGTCTGTAGGCCAACATTTCCTTCGTATCAGCAACTCTGCCACTCTGCTGCAGTCTTTAAAGCTGGCCACAGTTCCATTCAGGCCACTGTTCGGACAGGTCAAACCCCTGTAGGCAAAAGCTGAGCCACAGGGTTTAGTCCTTGGCCTTTTGCTGTCTTGCTGAGGCTTTATCTGCTCGCTAGCTTCCTTCTGCCTCACGGAGATCTGGCCATTGGTCTACCAGCACTTTCTCCAGCAGTACTCTCCGAGCTCTCTAGTATCGAGGGCCCTTAGCACCCACTCTCCGGGCTCATCCACTTGTCCTTAAATAGGATCGCTCCTTGTTCCACCTGCTTCAGCTTAACTTGGGCTCTGCCCACTTAGCAGTTGAAAGCAATGCCCGGTCATAAAGTCTTTCCTTGTCTCATGTGGCTTCAACCTTGTTTTTCAGTCCACAGAGACTCCCCTCATTTCATGTGACTTCATCCATAAGCTGATAAGCTAATTGCTCACAGCCAAGTTGATCTTCATGACCCGAATTAAGAGACTGTATCAGAAACCTAGATATTCACTAAATCTAACTTATATTAATCTATCAACCCCTACATATCCCCTTTCCTGTAAAATAAAAAAATAAATCTACAAGCATAACTACATATACAATGTAAATAAATTGTCTATGTACAATACATAAACAATAACTTTGAATTTTCATCAATGTACATTATAACAAGAGTTAAAATAACCTTAAACTTCTCACAATACATAGTTGTATTTATATCTTTTGACAATCAAAAGACAAGCAAACAAAATGATTTTAAATTCTTATCAATAAACTTAATTTCTATTATATACAAAACATTTTTAAACATGTATCAATAAACAGAATCTTAAATTTCTAACAATATAAACAAAATATTTTTAAAGAGAGAGATTAGGAATAGAGAAAGAAAGAAATCACTAACTCCAACCCATATATATATTTTCTCTCTCTCTTTTTTTTTTCTGTAACCATATGAATCCATGATGTCCTGAATGCTCTGGCTGAAGTAGAACAGCTTTCCAAGATGATCTTTCAATAGAATCTGAAAAGGAAAATTCTGAGGAAAAACCTGACCATGCCACTCCAACCTTTACTGTTCCAGTCATTATATCCATTCATCACAAATGACAAATTCATCTTATGCCATTCATCACAAACAACAGACAATCACAATACATACGATATGACAACAAAAATTTTTTCATTCCACCTCCTGGGAATGAAGTTGAAAATATTTTTGGGGCACCCTTTAAAAATTGAGATATTGGCCAATTCCTGGGATAGTCAGCTATAGCTTTTTGTTGTCCAATCTCTATATGATCGATCATTTTGGGCTAGCCCGTTGTAAAGTTGATTTGCATGCTTTTTTTGAAAAATTAGTAATTGAAGCAGTCTGTTAGGCTAAATCATTTGGCCTATTTGTCTTGATATTGTCATTCAGACTTTGGCTCTGAAAATAAATCTTTTTCTTTAAGTTTAAAGAGGAGAAAGGCATAGATTAATTTTGTAAGTCCATTTGAAGCATAAACTCCATCCATGCTAAATGAAAGAATGGAATATTATGAAGATTAGACTTACCATAGGAAGACATTAATGTCTCAGCTCTTAAGAGGCTCTCCCTGGTCAGATCTAATCTTTATAAGTTTTGTTGGTAACCACATTTTTTCATTTCTTGAGTACCCATATCAATACCTTCCACATGTACATCCATATTTCATCATTTGCTGTTTCTGGGATTGCAGGAATATTAATTTGAGTACCCCCATTGTTGTAGAAGATCTCTTTCCCATAAATTTATAGGTATGTCAGCCACATAAGGTCTTAATTTCGCTTTTTGCCCTTCCAGTCCAACACATTCAATCCACTGTACACTTTGTTTAACATGTGATACTTTACCAATCCCTATAACATGTGTAGGGACCTTTTGAAATGGCCATTTTATATTCCAAGAATTGTGAGACAGAATAGGGACATCTGCTCCTGTGTCCACCAATCCTTCAATTTCAGTTCCATTCATTTGTACTTTTAATTTTTGTCTCTGGTCATTTACCATTGTTTGCCAAAATGCACCTTTTTTAGTACTCTCAAATACTCTTGCCTTTTGTATTGGAGCAGACTTGTCCTTGGCATATGGAAACAACAGCAGCTGAGCAATGTTATCCCCTGCCTTAATCATCACCTCTTTCCATATGGATACCATTATTTTAATTTCTTCTTTACAATTTCCATCTATAACACCTGGATGTACCAAAAATCCTTGACAAGTAAATCCCCTTTTTCCAAAGATTAAACCTATTGTCCTTGATGGTAAAGGACCATAAATGCCTGTGGTCAACATATAACATTCATCTGTTTTGGATAATGTTATGGACTTGTCTGTGGCCAGATCTAAAGCTGCACTGCCTTCATTAGCATGCAAAAGATCGACACATTTAATTTTGTTCTTCCTGATTCCTTAGTTCCCTCTGAGTGGCTGATGGACAATGGATCAGATTTTTTGGCTTGGGGCCTTGAACCGGTAGGCCCCTCCCCTCGTTTCCCTGCAAGGTGTTACCTGTGACATGCAAGGGGTTACCTGTGACATCGGTTTTTGATCTACAATCCTGGGACCAGTGTTTACCTCTTCCACACCTAGTACAAAAACCTGAAGACCTTGACCTTCCATTGTTATCAGAAACCATTTGTTTCCTGTTATGACCATGTACTGTAGAACCACGATACCTGTTATTTTTAGCTCTAAAATCAGTTTGAGCTCTGGAAGTTGTAGCTGTACAATCTTTTTGGAAATGACCAAATTCACCACATTTAAAGCATTGATTAAAATCCCTAGCAATGGCTTGTCCTATAATATTAGCCTGATATTCTTGAGAACTAATATCAGTTGTTTCTCTTATCCAATCGTCTATTGGGGCTCCTTGAGCCTTTAATGGTCTAATTATCCTTTGGCATTGGACATTGGCATTTTCAAACGCTAAGGTATTTATTAACTCTTGTCTGATATCAGGGTTTGGTACATCTCTCTCCACAGCTGAAGTCAACCTTTGGAAAAATGTCAGTAAATATTTCTTCCGGGCCTTGTATAATCTTAATATATGAAACATATCTTTCTCCAGTTTCTGTAATCCTGTCCCAGGCCCTTAAAGCTGTATTACGGCATTGATCAATTACTGTATCATCCATATGAATTTGTTCCCTTAAGTCAGCATACCATCCCTCACCAAGTATTTGATCGGTTGTAACATTTATTCCCCTTTTCATATTTTGTTGTGCTAACTTTGTAGCTTCATGTCTCCACCATGAAAACCACTGTAATTGCTGGCTACCTTCCAGCACAGCTAAAACCAGTCCCTTCCAATCCAATGGTGCATTGCCCAGTTATTAAGCATTTGCTTGACAAAGCTTGAATGGATACTATAAGACACAATACACTCTTTGAATTGTTTCAAATCCAACTTATCAATTGGATACCATGTTAATTCTGGATTGCGTTGACCTTCATTAATACCAGGCCTATTTTGATAAATTACCAGAAAAGCTAATGGTGCCTGTGGAGTACCAAGCGTCTCTTCTGAGGGCACACTTGGTTTCACACCATTACTTGCCTGATCTTCTGCTGTTGCTGCTTCATGTAACACCTTTGGAGACCTAGATAGAAAAGTACGAGGTGCAGGACGGGGCCGCACTGTGCATTGCAACTCCTCCTGTTTCCCTGTTTCAACCAAGTTACTAGTTGCAGTTACCATCTTTGGCAAATTTTTCTTCAGCTCCTCAATCTGCATTTGCAAACTTTGTAAATATGAGGCTGACTTCTTTATGATAAGATAATAAAAGAGGAAAAAGCAAACAACATAAAACATCTGGTCTGACTGGAAAATAGGACAGAATTCAGCTGCAAACATTGCCATTTTGTCAACCATTGGTTCCATAGATTCAAAATTGGCAGTTTCCTCTACAGTTTTGAAAGCCAAGTTACCCTTAATGTCCTACCTCATTGGGCACCACTTGAAATAGTGCTTTTTAATTATTAAACACTTATTTATTAACAAATACAGTTAATTACCTACTATTCCTATAAATTCCTACAACATACCAACACAAGTTGTCACTTATGAGAAGAAGTACATTTAGACAATACTTCAAACATAATTTGAAACTGCATATCTAATATGCATGCACCTTTCCCAACAAAGGTTCATCCACAAAGTCTATTCATAATTGAATGTCATTTTGTGCATGTGGGATAACTGATGCGACCATCAATGCACTTTGCACGAAATGCAGGTGATTCTCTTGCCTTTTGATATCCAGCTTTACACACAAATTCAACATACTGTCCTGATTGGGTATAAATCTTTCTATTTTCTCTCCATCTGAGAATTATGTTATGTTTTCTCATAATTTCTTCTGATATAACACATGGATCTGAAAGAGAAAATACCAAAAGATCACTAAGTAATACTGAAAACTACAGAGACTTGACTTTCAAGCATTATTTGTCTAACCATTTAAAGAACCTATATGGAAACCACATATGAATTAGAAAATACTGAATATTAAATGATGTCAAAACAATATGTGTGTGTAATGTGAAATTAGATTTCATCGTCAAAGTTTCCTAACATCAATGAAAATAAAACACTTGTATTTCAGGAGTTTTACAGTTGTTTGAATTGATTTAGGTACTGGGCAAAGATACAGAATTTTAACATTGAAATGTTTCTGATATTCAGATCTAATATTTAGTGGGATTATCTGTTAAAAGTACTGTGATTTGAAAGCCAATTAATAATTGCTTTCGTAATATTCATCATTCACACACGAACTGATGGAGATGAATAGTGATTACCATATCATGACTTTTTCGATAGTTTCAAAAAATAAATCTGTCAAGTCTAACAAGAGTCCCTTAAAGGTCCATTACTCCTCCAGTAATAGACACCAAATGTACTGACGCTCATACAAGGCCAGATGAAGGCAGTCAGATCTCTGAGTTAGAGGCCAGCCTAGTCTACAAACCAAGTCCTGAATAGCCAGAGCTTGTTAATCAGAGAAACTCTGTCTTTAAAAAAAAAATCATTAAAAAAATAGTTTCCAGAAAACATAAAAAATAATTAAGGAAAATAATGAAGGTAATGGAAAAATAAATTTAAAAATTTATATAACAATTTAAAAATTTTTTAAAATTAAAAAAAATAACAAGATTGAGTTGAAACCAGTGAGACATAAGAACTTGAAATTAAAAGCTTTGGAAGTTAAATAAAAATAGGTCGAAAAAGGCAATAGCAGTAAAATCATGACCATTCTAATTGAGATGTATTGATTTTGGAACTTGTTAGTTTTGATGGTTGATATTGTTTTTTTTCTTTAAATATTTATTTACTAATTCAAGTTACATTTCCGTTACGGCCCCCTCTTTCACCCCCTCCTTGTCCCCCCTCCCTCTCTCTACCCCCTCTCCTACCTATCCTACTCCTCTGGTGTGGGGTCCCTCCACATATCAGCCCCTCTCAGTTCATTAGTCACATGAAGCCTAAGAGCTTCATCTTGCACTGGGGGCACACATGGCAGTTCCACCAGGGTGAGGTGTCCCACCAACAGGAAACAAAGTCCATGTTCCTGTTCTTTTGCGTCTATTGATTTCTGGGATGCGTATCTTAGAAAACTTAGAATAGCTCTACCACAAGACCCATCTATTCCACTCCTGGGCATATATCCAAAAGATTCCTCCCCAAACCACAAGGACATCTCCTCACTATATTCATAGCAGCTTTATTTGTTTCCATAGCTAGAAATTGGAAACAGCCCAGATGTCCTTCTACTGAAGAACGGATAAAACAAAACAAACCAAACCAAAACAAAACTGTGGTATTTTACACAATGGAATACTATTCAGCTATCAGAAACAAGAAAATCATGCAATTTGAAATGAAATGGATGGAACTAGAAAGGTTCATCGTGAGTGAGCTAACTCAGACTCAGAAAGACACACATAGCATATATTCACTTATAACTGGATTTTAGCCATATAGTACAGGATGATACTGTTTTTCAATTTGCAGGTTATTTACAATAAAGTACATGAAATTAAAGAACAAAGGTATTTAATACAATAAATTTGAGTAAAATTAGAATAAATACCCAACCAAAAATCTAAAGGAAATTAAAACCTGAAGGAAGGCATCTCAACAAAATATTCAAATAGAGGAACATTCAAGGATGAAAAAATATCTACCAATATCAAACATTAAGAGCATATAAATCTCACTGTAGCAGAAGATTCATAAATTAAGTGTGTGGAGGAAACAAATATAGGTGTAAAACATTCTCTTAAAAATGTGTTTCAGATATTTCAGAATAAACATTTTGAAAATGACTATACCATTAAAATAGCTAAGATGGGAAAACTGCTTTGATGACCATCAATTAATGAATGTATAAAGATACTGTGGTATATTTATATGATGGAATATTGTTCAGACATCATAAATAATGTTTTATTATCTGAGTGAGAAAATGGCAGTGGAACCGAATACAGGAAGACACTTATAGTGTATTCTTTCTCACAGTGACAATTAATAAAGAAAAGTCCTCTTGAACCCATGACAATGAGTAATGGAGTTTGAGTGGCGTGTGTAAGGGGAGAGTGCATCAATAGAAGTGGAAGGGCAGTAAGTGAAATGAGTCACACATAGGAAGACAAGTCTTTTCTGTTCTTTCCCACAGTGGAAAGTAGAACGAAAATTTCTCTTGAATGCGTGCCAGTGATGAGTAGATGGTATATTTAAGGGAAGGGGGG
>CAJQZJ010027814.1:0-16844 GCA_907164525.1 Lophiomys imhausi | reverse complement strand
GTGTTGGTAGCTGGATGTCAGGTCTTTGTCTTTACATTATTAAAACTGTTTGGCCTTGCTTAGCTTCAGAGGACCCAGCTTCCTGGGAGCGGAAGGGAACATTTTTCCAAGAACAGAAATGGTAAACAGAAACTTTGAAGTTCAAATGTTTGTTGTTTTTTTTTACCTCCCAAGCCCTGAGTGATTTGATCGTTACCCCCACAGAAAAGCAGCACAAACGTTCCCACTTTCCACTGCACTGGGCTGCACGGGCATTATGGCTCTTAGTCTCTCTGGTGCCTGGGAGGTGTGTTCTGGAGACGCTGTGTGCCCTGGCAGAGCTGAGTGTGCTGTTTGCAACTCAACTGTGCCAAAGCCAAGCCTAGATCTCAGAAGAGCCTTGTGGGCATCTTGAAAGTCGTCTGCTTCGTTCCCTTTATTTAAAAGATGGGAAAACTTGGATGAAAGAAAGCTTAAAGTTTGGCTTTGAATAATAGACAAACGTTTTCTGGAAGCTGTTATTTTCAACTGTTCCCACATTGTCATTCACGAGGAGGCACTTTGCGTTCATTGTGCATGACTTTCTGTGCTGAGGTGCTCAGAGTCCCGTCTTGTTAGGAAGGAAAAGCTGCTCTGTGCCTCTGCCTAGGAAACCTGCCACCTGTCTCATGGTATTTTTCCACTGAGAAGAACACTTGTCTACATGCAGTCAGAACACAGCAGTGCTGTTTGAAGGTGACAGTGACCATGGTGAAGGATCAAAGTTGGAAGGCAGTCACAGACTGCAGCCTACTGTGGGATATTGCTATCTGCAGACGCCTGAGAGCCAAGTGAGAATCCTTGGGTAAGGTAGAACAGTTACAAATGAAACCAAGCCTGTTTCTATATCCGTCTGGCCATGAAGGAAAAACCCAGCGCTGTTGCTGTAATCAGAATGAAGATTTGCCTTTGGAATGTCTGATGCTTAATCTGAAGAATGAAACTCTAAACTCCACTCCCACCCCTGTCATCTCCCTGCCCCTCTCTCTGTGTGAGTGAGTATGAGTGTGTGTGTGTGTGTGTGTGTGTGTGTGTGTGTGTGTCCTGCTCTGCCAAGTTCTACAAGTTCTATCTCATTCCTTTGAGGCAGTATCCTACTTTCTCTTCCATTGCTGGAATAAAATACTCTGACCAAAGCAACTTAAGGGGAGAAGGAGTATTTTAGCTTACATCTCAGGTTACAGTTATTGTGGTGCCAGGAACAGGAGGCTGTCATGTTGGCACCTGTAGTCCAGTAGCACACAGAGAAAACAGGAATGGGGCCGGCCTATGAAATCCCATCACCGCCACCATGACTACTACCAGTGTAACAAAGCTGTAGCCTGTAACAGTTCCATAACCTTTCCAAATAATGCCATTAGATGGGGCCAAAGTGTTCAGATATATGAGTGTGGCAGACAGTTCACATTCAGTCTATAGGGCCTACCACTGCCCCCAGATCTAGACTGGTAGGCAGCAACCCCCAGTTATCTTCTGTGTCTCTGTCGCACCCTGTGGAGTTATTGGTGTATATGACATGCCCAGCTTGTTATGTGGGTGCTGGCGTTTGAACTTAGGTCCCCATGGTTACATAGCAAGTGCTCTTTCCCACTGAGCCATTTCCTCCAACCCCACTTTGTTTCTTGCACTTCTGTCTTATGGACACTTGGAACAACTGAACAAAGTAAAAATCCATGACAGGGGGCAGAAAGATTTAAAAGAACTAGAGGAATAGGAAGTTTGTTGTGAGATTGTGTGTCCTAAAAATGTCAGGGATGCTATTACACCCATGAGAGTCTCAACAACATGGCTGTCTAAACATGACCTAAACAAAGGCAATACCAATAGACATGCTAACATGGAGCCAGGGACGCTCATGAGGCCTCAAGAGAACTACAGGCAAATAAGGAATGCTGAGAGTGGGAAAAATGGTCTTCCCCAGGGAAGAGCACACCGATTGGTTATCTAATACCAAATGGTCATCCCTGAAAACATATGTACAAATAACATTATACAGACTGAGCAGGTTGAGATTTTTAGGTATTTAGGAACATGTACACATATATGTGTAGCAACAATTAAAGAAAAAGAAACTATGAAAAAATTCATGAAAAAGCAAAACAGTAACATCCTACAGTGAGAACGATGATATGTAGCTTTACGTTCAACTCTTAACTCTCCAGGACTTGGTTCTCTCTGTAAAGTGAAATTACTCACAAATAACCTTCCCAGTGACTTACAACAAGCTGCTAGGGCAGGGTTGGATTCTCTGTGATTCCAGAAGCCATGAGGTGGTTGATGGCCCCGGTGACTTGGTACCTGCAGCAGTGGGCTCCCCAGTCAGCTGAACGCTGCAATGCAGTGTGCCACCGGGAGCAGGCATTTCTTCACTCCAGTCTGTTCTCCATGTTCCCCACAGCTGCAGTATCACAAAGCCCAAGTGACAACATGGGTCCCAAGCTGGAAATGTCCCCAGAAGCAGCTGGCCTATCTGTTGACAGGTAGTATAGTTTTTTCTAGTTTTTGTCTACTTGAGTGGGACTATATTTAATTTTTATAGTTTGATAATGTTGTTTAGAGTCACATCACACTAGTATTTTGGGACTGTGGGTGAGGGTCATGTTGAATGAATTATTAATGTTTAATGTTGATCATATAATTATTACAGTGGCAGTTATTCCTTAACCCACTATATTCCAAACAAATCCACAGAGACCTGTTAGATTTAATGTAAGCCTTAATGCACTGGAGCTGGACAGATCTTACCCCTCTAAGCTATCTTGACTGCTTCCCCAAAACCCCATAAATACTTCAACATGCTGCATTTGGGCTGTTTCTCCCCATTATGCCATTCATATGTACAAGTTCCTCCTGGCCACATGTGCTTCTCATCCATGCTAACTCATGGTATCTCCTCCTTTCTTCCTCATTCCTTTTTCCCTCTCGCCATCCTTCTGCCACCCCAAGCCCATGAACCTTGCCCCAGTGTACCTCTCCTCTGCCCAGTCCCGTCTATAGGCAACTTTATTCAGCCAATCAGGGATAATTTTAGGAGGCAAGGCTTACACAGTGTCACACTGGATAGATGTGGATTTTCTCGTAGAGCTGCAAGGATGTTGGAGGGGCAAGCAATTAACATTCGAATACATAGTAAGTTCCAATTACTTCAACAGGGTAGGATCGCATTGTGTAGCCCAGGCTGGCTTGAATGGAATTCAGTATATAGCCTGACTTTGAACTCATGGCCGTCTTCCCAAGTGCTGGAATTATAGGCATACACATCTACTGTGAGCTCTGCAGTATCACTTTAAAAGTAAGAATTGGAGACCTTTGTCACTTGAATGACTGAAGCTATGATTAGAAATAAGGAATTAGCCCACAGCCATAGCACTCTGGATACATCCAATCTTGTCTGGTCTCTGAGTTACTATGTGGAAGGGAAAAATGAATGAATGTAAAATCTAGGCATCATGGTGTAGCTGCACATACTCATTGTGACAGCTTGGACGTGACACGCCCTCCATAGGCTCATGCGCGTGAATACTTGTTCTCCAGCTGGTGACATGTTTCAGGACACTGCAGAACCTTTAAGAGCTGGGGCCTCACTGCTGGAAAGAGATTGCTAGGGGCAAGTCTCGAAGTTTATCACCTGGTTCTGCTTCCTGCCCCATCATTTTTTTTGACCTGCCCAGATGACAGCAAGCAGTCTCCCACCTTGGCTGTGACACTTGGAAGACTTATCCACGTAAACGTTGCCCTCTGTAATGGATGCACATAAGGGTGACATATGTCCATCTTTGATTAAGTTGCTTCTTGTTGAGATTTTAGTCACAGCAATGAGAAACCCAAGATGAAGTTTCCTTCCCAATGGGCAGTTGTGCATTTGTAGGGTTAGCATGTTCTTGTCCTCTGTAAAAACATGGTGATAAGTTGTCTCTAATATTTAAAGTATGGACAACACTTTTGGATATGTTGTGAGTCTTGAAATCCTAATGTTTAGACATTAGAGACAAAACCTGACCCCCCCCCCCACTCCGATAAAAAAGATGGATCCTTCAGCTCTGCTTATTATATACTACTGGTTAAAATGGAAACAAACCATCCATTTCTGTTACTTTGTTTTTGTCACCTATAACTGGTGGACTTACAAAAGTGCTTCCACGTATACAAATGAAACGCCAAAATTCATCCCTAGGCATGGCACAGTCTTGAGAGAAAGCAGCGTTCATTTGGAGGTCTGGATCTATATAAAGTAGATCCTGCTCTTGGTTCAGGATTTGAAATTTCAACATGGCACAGTATTGAATTATTCCTTGCAAGTTTTGAATGTGTGTTAGTAGGTAGAATATAACTACTAGGACCTTCCCAGAGTACACTAGTTAGCTTTAAGATGTGCTACTAGATAGAAGCTAACTATTAGGACATCCTCAGAGTACACTAGTTAGCTTTCTTGTCCTTGTAAGAAAACATTCGAATGAGCAACCTGGATGAGGAAAAACTTATTTTACTCACACTTCGAGAGAGTTCAGTCACGCTGCGTACTTAGGCAGAGCTTACTGGTGTCAGGTATGTAAGGTAGAGGAACTTCTTCGTGGTGGCTTTGAAAGAGAAAGAAAGGTGAAAGAGAGGCGCCTGGGACAAAGCAGAGTTCCCAAAGCCCCTTCTTTACAGTGGCCCACGTACACCAGCTAGGTTCCCATCTCCAAATGTTTCCAGAATGTCTCAGAGCAGCCCCACTACTTAGTAGACCAGACCTTCAACACCTGAGCCCTAGGGGAGATTTCAAGCTGGAACGACAATACTAGCCGGGGTCACTTTGTCCAGGCCACATAGTGATGCAGCTTTCCCTTTAGAGAACACACATTTGATAGCAGCCAAAATGAACTGTTTTCAGGGCACAGTAAGTGGCAACACCACTAGCACACCCTCCCTCTTCTGTCCACAAGAGACATTGGAGGTGTTTGGGGGCCACTTTGGGTTGTATAAATAGTCCTGCAGGGTACCTACTTCCTGCTCAAGTCTGAGAACAACTGGCTAGTTTCCTGTTTGTCTTTAAGTAGTAGGGCATCAGTTGGATAAAATTCCATTTTTACATTAACTGCAAATATTTGTCTGTGGAATGGGACTCTGCAGGCAGCAGTTTGACCTCAGATAGCCCTGACTGTGAATCAGACAATCTTTTGTGGCATTTTACTTCATTCTTTAGGTGACCATAGTGTAAAATTGTATTTTCAGTCCTCCAGTCAGCGCTGGATGCATTTGGCTAGCACTCTGGAGAAATAAAACCCTCCTACAGGCTTCAGTTATTAAACAGAGCCACACACACACACTCGTCTTATTACACTCTGTGCAGTCTTTTTGAATGGCAGTCTGAGAATTTTAATTGGCCTCAAGCTGATTTATAACCCCTTGCTTTATGTTTCCCATTTTATATCTAAAATTTACAAATTACGGTGCCATTTTTTAATTCAATGCCATCAAAACAGTACAAACAGCATCAAACAAAACAAAACCATGCTCTGTTCAGAAACCCAAGGGCATTCAGTCGAATGGCTGTCTCACTTTCAGGTGTCAGGGCATCTTGCCTGTCCTCCAGAGGCTTTCCTGTAAGCTCTCTTGGGATCCGAGTAGAGAGTGGTTGGGGAGAGTCCCCCACATTGCTGGGTCAGGAAAAAGTCAGTCTCCTCCTGCCTGGAACACGACTCTTATTACTGTTTGCTCTCTGATCCCATCAGATGTTGTACCTTGAATATGAAATGCTCCCTCTTGGCTCATGTGTTGAATGCTTTCATTCGTACCTGGTGCGATTTGATGCTTTGCATATAATATATGCCCACTCTGGCCTTTCCCCTTTTGCTTTCATAGGGCTTATGTGGAAAAGTTTCCTAGGATCCTACTCAGGGGACCATAGAAAGATGGAGTAAAGAATCCAAGGTTTTCTGTCCAACAGGCACCTCAAGTTGTTGTTGGATCCTCTCCTCGTATGAGCTATAGTTTCATGCTATTCAGCTTCCTCCCTGGAGATAAGTTAGACATATTGAGCAGCCAAAATCGGTTTTTAGCTTGCTGCTCAAAAGAGGCTTGATGGGTCTTCTGAAGAGTGTTCTTATGCAGGGGGAAGGACTGTCTTTGTTTCTGGGAGAGGCATTTGATATGCTGAGCTACAAGATGAACCGCAGTTTCTCTGATCACCATCTTGATCTAATTGTCCTCTTCTCCCAATTGTCATTAAAGTCAAACTGCAAATGATAAGGCTGTGTTTCTTCACAAAGCCGGTAGAGCTGGGGTCTGTATTCTCTTTTTGAATGTATGCGGTGTGCACATGTGTGCGCATATTTGTGGATAGGCACAGGTGTGTGCACACGAATATCTATGCACATGTGTATGGAGACCCAAACTTGACATCCATTGTTTCCCAGCTGCTTTCTACTTTATTGAACTGAATCAGGGCCTCTCAGTTGAAACCAGAGCTCCCCCGTTTTTCTGGCTTTAGCTAGCCAGCTTGCCCCATTAACCCACTGTCTCTGCATCCCAAGGCAGGTTGCCATGCCTACTAGACTTTTAGAAAGCTCTGCAGATCCAAAGTCTCATCCTCAGGTGCCTTAGCTGCTGGGCCAACCCCGTAGCCCACAGTATTCATCACTGAAGGAAGTCAGGGCAGGAACTTGAAGGCAGGAGCTGAGGCAGAGGCCTTGGAGCCAGCTGCATATTGGCTTGCTCCAGATGGCTTGCTCAGCCTGCTTCCTTATAGCACCCAGGACCACCAGCCCAGGAGTGTCACCAGCCCAGGTGCGTCACCCCCACAATGGACTGGGCCCCTTCACAATTCTCATTAGGAGAATGCCCTATAGGCTTGCCTATAGCTGGATTTTATAGGGATTTTCTCAGTTGAAGCTTCCTCTCCACAGATGACTAGAATGCCTGTCAGGTTGTCATAAAACCAGCCAGCACATACGCCAACCAGCCTACATATGAGAGTGCCTCAAAAGCAAACGAAAACAAAATCATACTCACCATGGAAAGTACACACACACACACACACACACACACACACACACACACACTCACTAAAAAGAGAAGCAGAACAAAAAAATTATGGATTTTATATCATAAAAGGAGAGATGCCTTAGCCAACTCCAACATTTCCTAGCTATTATAGATTACAAGTGAGTGGTTGTTTATGATATTCAACTACTTCAGTTGTTCCAACATGGTTTTCATCGTATCATCACACACTGTGCAAAATTCTGTTTCTCGTGCATGAAGTTTTAGTAATAAAAATAAAATGTGTCAGGACTGGAGAGACAGCTCAGTGGTTAAGAGCAATGACTGCTCTTCCAGAGGACCTGGGTTCAATACCCAGCACCACATAGCAACTCACAACTGTCTGTAACTCCCAAGATCTGATATTCTCACACAGACATATATGCAGACAAAACACCAGTGCACACAAAATAAAAAGTAAATAAGTCATATAAACAAATAAAAAAAACGGGTCACGAATTCAAGTTGCCTGGGGTTGTGAACTTGAAATCTGCAGAGACAATTGCAGTCCTGGGGTAGCAGAGGCTGCCCAGTCACCCTGGCTGCAGTGTGGCAGGGGAACTGCTCCCTGCCAACAGAGTGGACACTTCATGATGGAAAAATCATTGTGATTAGGATTTTACACAAGGCAGTGACTTCCTTTGTGCTTTGTGTTTCCTGCCTGTAGCACCTGGCTGTTTATCAGGATTTCACAGTGGAAACACTCCAGTGTGAACTGATAAACCTAAGTTTGTTTTGGGCCTCAAGCCCCAACAGTGAGTGGAAAGGACAGTGTGCTGGTCTGTGATAATCAAAGAAAACACACCAGCAAGGGATGGATACCTCTCAAGAGAAAATTTGAAAAATGGTAGAAATCTTCTTAAAAATTTAAAATCACAAAAAGAAAATTTGAAAATCGTATCAGCTGAACTCAGTGGCTTAGTTAGCACGCACACACTGTTTAAATTCCTGATGATTTCATTCTTCATGCTTTGTCAGGTACAGGTTGAAAATGCGGTTCCATCCACATACTATGCAACTGTGTATATTTTTTAAAAGCTACTTATTATGATGTGGGTGTTCATGTGTGTGATGGGTGGGCATCAGTGTCTATGAGGAGATAAGAGGACTTCGTAATTTATTCTCTCCACCTTATGAGTTTCTCATGGATTGAACTGGGGTTGTCAGGCTTGTGCAGCAAATGCCTTTACCTGGTTAGCCAGTGGGGTCAGCGACCAGCCATGCTATTGGAGATTAGCCATGCTATTGGAGATTAGTATAGGCCGGCCTCTTACTTTCAGACTGTTTATTGTGCTGTTTTATGTTTAAAGCTGAGTAAGGACATACTGGTGACATGATTGGACCACCTGTTGGGGTGGAGGGGAGCACAAATGGGTACAGTACAATGCTTGTACGAGCATGTGTTTTCCCCATGCTGAAGTGTGGAGGAAAGGGGAAGGTTCTCTAGCCAGACAACATTTCTGGAAAGGTGTTCTCCAAGGCCTGGTTTCCTTGCATGCTGTCACAGAAGCCCCATATCACACACACCAGCACGCAGGTACAATGTCCGTACAGTGGTGCTGCAGAACTTTCCTCTGCGGGCAGATATTGCAGGGGTTCAGATATTTGCCATCATGTTAGCAGTTAAGGTGCATGCTATCCTCTTCACCTCCAATAGTTCTTTTCAGTGAAAACAAATCTCTTCTGTTCCTGGGTGGATTTTGTTATAGGATTCCATCACTTGTGGTGGCTCCCTGAAGATGTGCTCTCTTTCTGTAATGACAACCAGGAGTCTCACTCATTCTTGCTAACAAATTCTAACACGTACGGCAGTGTGCATATTAGATCGTGTTTAAAAGTATTGCCTGTTGTGGTCCCTGTTCAGGCTGGGTCCACGTCTTAAACGTTATTGGGATGAGAAGTACAGTGTGCAAATGTGCATCAGCACACCCAGGCCAGGCAGGCCTCAGCCTAGGCTAGAGCTCACTTAGGAATTTTGAAGACCACCCCATTCTTTTTTAGAATAAAGTTCTGATTTTAGATGTTTTTCTTTAACCTCAAATTGTTTTGCTGATTCAAGTTGCTCAGATATTCAAATGTAACTGCCATATCTTTACCGAATGTTATCCTCAGACCACACATTCCCTCTGAAGCTGAAGAAAGGATGAACAGCATGTGACCATGTACAGACAATGTCCAAGCAACAGTTAGTGGACTCTAGGAAGGCCCAGCATGTTCTCCAGAGAGAGCTGTGTGCAACCTGGCCCTTAGAAGTCTTCATTCAAATGGGATTTAAATGCAGATAGCCCTTTACAGATGTGTAGGCACACATTGTGCACAAACTGGCCTCCAGGTCAGTGTCCAGCTGTTCAAGTGCTTTGCCTTTTGAACTTTAATCTTCAAAACATGATTTTCAGTCATTTCCAAGTTCTTTTTCCAAGCAGTGCTAACACCCCCAGCTCCTTTAGATCATCTTGGTAGAACCCACTTTCCCATTGCAGCCTGGTGTACAGGCTACCCAGAAAACCAAGACAGGAGGATCTCAGATTCGCATCCTGCCTTGGCCACTTTGTAATATCCTGCAGATACCCAGAAATAAAAAGAATGGGTGTGACGCTGTGCACCGGAAACCAGAGCCCTGGGAGGCTGAGGCAGGAGGAGCCCTGTGCTTGGCTTGCCACACAGATAATTTTCTGGAATCAGTGAACTTCGGGCTCACTGAGAAACCTTGTCTCAGAAAATAAGGTAGGGTGTGATGGAAGAAGACAACATCAACTTCCTCTCCATAGCACAGTGGAGCGTGCGGCTGCAGCATCCCTAGGGCCTCCATCCTGATAACTGCAGCCTCACACAGCTGCCAGCAAAGCCTCGCTTGCCTCCCACTTGTGCTTTTATTGATTCTCTTTGTCTGTGAAGGCAGACGATTGTATTTGACCTACTTAAGTTTCATCTCGTTATTTTGAGCCCAGGGTTCCAGCTTGTTGCAGTCTTCCTGGTCTTCGTTCTGTTGTGGCGCTCTGTGATGCCTACACGGAAGTGGCTTGTGAACAGATGTGTCTTAGCTGCTAGCTCAGGGTAGAGATACAGAAAGGAGACAGTCATTCCTCAGGAGTGAAGAAGGCCACAGTGGCTCTCCCCTTTTCTTGGGGGCTTTTTGCCACTGGTCCACAAGGATGAGGGTAGCAGACTCAGGGGATGGGGCAGGTATAGGGTACAGATGGCCTCAAGTGGGATGGGTTAATTTCTGGGATCAGCTTCAGTGAGGTAGCTCAACTTTATTCAGAGTAATGAGGGTTATATAGATCTTTGGGGAGTGGGTGGGGGTCTCCTGGGGTCAGTGTACATCACTGGCTCAGGCCTTAAGGTACTAGGATGGCTCATTTGCATGGAGAGGCATTCCAGGAATCCCAGTTGCTTGCTGAGTGGGTTCTTACCAGGAGAAAGGAAGTTGAACCTGTAATTTCCCTAAGGACTATGGGACATTCCTCAGGTAGAGGGTGTAGGGGCTCTGGTTCTCCAGATAAGTTCAGGCAGAGAAGAGGGAGCCCTGATGGGAAAGGGAGTCCTCCATTTAGCACCAAGCTCAGGGCTTTCCAGTCATGGTGGACTGCGACCATAGTGGCAGGGTTTCCCACCAGACCGCTCTCCATTCTCAGTACCTGATGTTCTGGGTCACAGCTCACAGTCCAGCATAAAAGCCATTTATTGTTAACTATATCTAGCGAACTGAAAATTTTTAAAGAATTTATTGATTGAATTGGAAACTACTTCTGTTACTCTCTTCTTTTGCATCGAGAAAGGATATGACTAGTGGAAGCCATGCTTTCTCATCTGGACCAGAGTCTTATTAATAATATATGAGCCCATTGCTGTTCTGGCACAATAGTCCTTGGTTTGTTTTAAGTGTACAGTATGCCTGGAGCCCTGCTCACTGCAGTGAAACCTTCTCACGTGCGCAAGGGCTGGCCGCTTCTTTTAGATAGAATTACAAGTGTGCTGGAAGTTCAGCTGAGACACAGCTGTTTGCTCTTCCTTTTTCTCCTGCTTGTTCATACACCCCACTGGCATGAGAAAGCCCTGTTCTCCATTGGAAGCTGTGATTTGTAAACAGCAGCATGTGAACGCTCAGGTTAACAAACTGTGTACTGTGGCCCAAAGCTGGCTTTGCCACCTGTTTCTCCAAATTGTGTTTGATTTGAGACAGGTTTCACTATGTAGACGTAACCATGGCTGGCCAGGAACTCACAGAGATTCTCCTGCCTCTGCCTCCTGAGTGCTGGGATTAAAGATGCGCATCACCCTGCCCAGCTCTCTTAATTGTTAAACGATTAGGGGGAAAATCAACAGAAGACTAATACTTCTGACACATGAAAAATACATGAAACTCAATTTCAGAATGTATCAATGAAATCTCATTGAAACTAAGCCTTTCATTTCTGTGTTGTCAGGGGCTATTTTTGCTTTGGTAGTATCCAGAAATGCTTCCTAGCTGGCTTTAGTGAAAAAGCCGGCCAGTTAGAGCATCACCTGCAGAAGTGTTTGTCAACTCACCTGAGGAGGCACTTAAGACCTGTCCTAGTGACCCAAGGACCTGTGAGAGGCAGAGCTACTGTCTCTGCACTCCCCACCACCTTCTTGCCATTCAGTCTCGCATGTGGCGACTCATCTTCACACCGTGTGGTAAGGGTCAGATTCTAAGCACTGCTCTCCAGATTGTCGGGAGAAGCTCGTGCTAGTTTCCTTGGTCTTCAAAGAAACTATTTGTTAACAGAATATGAGCTATTGACAGAATATACTGGGATTTGTTACCCCAAGATTCTGAAGTCAGGAGTCCAAAGTCCTGCAGGGCAGTCGGTCTCCCCTTCTTGTCCCAGGTATGCCTCACAATACTCTGACCTCTGTTTCCGGGATCATATATTTCAGCCTCCAGCGTTGGCTCACAGCACCCTCTACTTTTTCTAAGGATACTTCTCATTGGATTGATAATCCAAGATGCCTAAGAATTACATAACAAAAACCCTTTTCCAAGTAAGGTTATTACAGGTTTGGGGATTAGGATATGACCATAATTTTTGAGGCCAACATACAGCTTAGAACTAATGTCATTATTCTTTATCCCAATAGTCTCTCCAGTTCCAAGTCGTAGGAATTCTGTGTCTTTGTTTTTAGTCCTACTTGTACCATTTTTGTTTCATTCTGCCATGGAAAACCCTTACTTACACATTTATGTTGGTTTCCCACTTGGAAAATGTTAGAATGTTTTTCTGAGCCAGGAATTGGAGCTCTCTGCAGTAATGTTGCCCACACACTGTCATTTCTATCCCCTTGTGCTTCCTAAAGTACCTTCCCTCCAGCCACACTGCTCTGTGTGCCCTTATAGCTCCTGCCTCTTCCCTGGGCCTGCACACACCATCCTTCCTTCTGGAAGACTGGCTGTGCCTAGATCCTCATTACCTACTCCTACCATTGCAGTCTCCTACTGTGTAGGTGCCTTTCAGATCCCATTTTAGTATGACCTTCTCTGGGCCTTCTGTATATTCTCATGTCTCTGAATGCATTATTCTGGTTCCAAGTGTCTAGCATCTTTTTTTTTTAAAGATTTATTTTATTTATTTTATGCATATGAGTGCTGCATGTGCACCTGCATTCCAGAAGAGGGCACCAGATCACATTGTGGATGGTTGTGAGCCACCATGTGGTTGCTGGGAATTGAACTCAGGACCTTTGGAAGAGCACTAGGCAGTGCTCTTAACCGCTGAGCCATCTCTCCAGCCCCCAGTGTCTAGCATCTTAAAGTCAGGGACTGAGAGAGATAGTGTCACACAGTTGTTGGGGCAGACCCTCTAAATGAAACCCTGGGTT
Organism: Lophiomys imhausi; assembly: GCA_907164525.1. Taxonomy (NCBI): domain Eukaryota; kingdom Metazoa; phylum Chordata; class Mammalia; order Rodentia; family Muridae; genus Lophiomys; species Lophiomys imhausi. Next base: position 3,962 of record CAJQZJ010027814.1, on the reverse strand, counting down.
CTCGACTAGATCATTCAGCCCCTCCTTGCTGTGGTCTTCCATCATAAACGGTGCTGAAGGATCACACAGAAACATGTATAAAGATCCTGCAATATTATGAACTTGTCTGTTAGTATTGACTTACCTCTATTTCCTGATGATTAATACAAAGACTTGTAATTGTCACTAAATAAATACTTGTTCAGTTGAAACATTACCTTCAAACCTGAGATGAGAAACAGCCACACAGTGTTTTTATGTTCAGATTCTATATTTATAAGATCCAACACTTACATCACCAGTAAGAACGAATATACATCAATTAACTTTTCTCTCTTGTTGGATGTCAGCATTGTTAGGAATTCAATGTTTTCCTTTTGATTCTATTCCTTTCCATCAAGTGGTGATTGGTGGTTATGTAATGGCTTTAAATGTTTAGTGGTTGCTGTTGTATGAAGTAGGTATAGCCAAATATTTACCAGCTTGAGGTCACCACCGAGTGGAGACTTTTCTGAAGCCCATTGAGGGAAGCAAGTGCCTGGGAAAAGGAGCAAACCAGGAATCCTGCCAGATGGTAGTAATACTTACACGGAAGAGTGCCCTGTGATAAATCCACTGAAAGTGCCTTACAGAGAATCACTTCTCCCGTGACTTGTGATCTGACAAGCTCTGCTGTGAGGCTGGGCTTTCTAGGACACACAGACAGCAGCTCACCACGGCTGTAGGATGCTCCCAGTTCTGGAAGACTCACAGTGGAGAGGCTGAGGAGGTGGGCAGCTTTGGGCTGCCAAGCCAGTGCTTCTAAAGATGATTTGGAATGTGTGTTTCAAAACAAGCGATCCTAGGTTTTTTGGCAAGATGTCACATAGTATGTGAGCTTTCAATCACCAGGTCTAGATATGGTGAAAGTCAGCGAGCAGACTCAGGATGAGAACCAGCCTGGGACCCATCACAGGAGTTTCTGTGACTCAGAAGGACCACGCTTCTGTAGACCCTTGATCATCTTATTCTGGGATTTCTCTCTGAGGTACAGGCTACTTTAAAAAAAAATATTGTCTGACCTCTTGATAGGCACAAAACCTCAGCTACCATCTGACTTGGGTTTCTTCTTCAGTTACTCACCTTGGCTCCTGTGTACTCTGTCCCATAAAGTTAGCCTCCAAGGCATAGTTCTGAAAGGCGAATTTAGTGTGTTACACAGCCCAATACAGTACATGGGCAAGAAAAATAATTTTAAAGGTACAGTAGTTGTCAGTCTCATCTTCTCCCAGCAGCTGTCCTGTCTCGCAAAAAGCAAGGTTTGCTGCGGAGATTATTCTCATGTCTCCCTAACCTCTCATGTGTAGCCTTCAAATGTCTGTTGGCTGAAAGCTGGAGTTGCCTGGACTAATAATAATAATAAACTTTGTAAGAGCTAATATATGTTTCAGATGAGCTTCTTCTCCCACTCTGTTTCTGTCTCTCTTACCTATTATAAACTAGTAATTATTTGCTGTTTTTTAAAAAGTTTAAACAAACTTACCTTTACTGTTTGTGGTCAGCTTACTAAATGCTAGAATTACTTCTGGTAGTTTCCCATCGATCTGTTAATTTCTCTAGGCAGAAGTTCCAGACAGCTGAATGTAGCGATACATTGAGAGAGTTTTTTGGTTTTCTTTTTAACATCAGCCAGCTCTGTGTTTTATTGTCTTGACCACTGCTGTGCAGCATGTACAGCCACCCCTGCTGGTGGCACAGACTCCACTCTTCTTGGTTCACTGGCCAGGAGCTTATACTTCTTGCCTTTATAGAATTTCCTGAGGTTTTCTTTCTGAGTCTAGCTAATGATTGTGAAGAATTGCTGCTGCCACTGCCTGATCTGAAGGAAGTGGAATTTAGTTTTATTTTGATTTTTCTTTTAAATTTTATGTATGTATGTATGTTCATACATATGTACGTATATATGTATGTATATGTATTGAGACAAGGTCGTGCTGGAAGCATTCAAACTTGACACCCCCTTCCTGAGCCTCTCGATTACAGCCTCTGGATTACACCACACAGTTTACTTTGCTTGAACGATAATAATGAAAAGCTTCCTGTTTTTGCCAATGCATGGGTAAGGCCAAACTATGATGTGCTGTGATGTAGACAAGGGAGCTGGGGAATAGTTCTGGATGAGGGGATGAAATGGGAGGAGCTGGGGTTTGGGAAACACCAGGACAAACGGAGCACCCCCACCCCACCCCCCAAGGGCTGACAATCACTATCAGGTTCATATTTGAGCCAGGGCCACACAAAGGCCAGTGGTAGCACCAAGCAATGGAACGGCAGATGATAGCAAGCCCTGAGAAGGAGATTTATGTACAGCTTTGTTTCCTAAAGCCAAAAATGTGGAATACAGGAGTAACCAGAGCAGTATATCAAAACTCACAGGGAAGGGCGGTGGCTGGGCTAGACAGCCTGGTTTGGAATCCTGCTTGCTCACGAAGGCAACCACAGGGAGCATTTTCAGCAGATATTTCACTTAGGAAATGTGGTGGCTGCTTTGAAGTTTTCACCTACCTTAATTTAGCCCCTTCTAAGTACAGTGTATGCAGGTCTGCAAGTCTCAACACAGTGAAAAGTAGCTTGCTGACAATGCTTTACCAAGTACTTGTCCTTCAAGCCCTCTCCCGGGTTTCTCAGCAATGTCCATTGTAAATACAGCAGAAACTGGCCAGCAAGATGATCAGCCATCAGCATCCATGCAGCTACCCAGCTGCAAGTGGAAATAGTCCACTTTTAAAGCTATTGCATATCTTCATGTAAATACAAAATGAAACAAAATCACAAAATTCACAATCTTACATGTACTCTGAAAATTCTTTGCTGTTGATGTAGCCGAATTGTGTTTCTAAAAGGAAGATATTTTATGCTTCATAACTATAGCAAGAATATCAGCTGCCTTATTAGGATCTGGCTGTTTTTGTAATCTCCAAGTTGATAAGAAGAGTTGAGTAGGAGACTTCCATTTTTGGGAGACTGAGTAGATTGGTTTTCCCTATAGTTTTCCTAACCTAAAGCTAAATCCTCTGCAGATTATGCATAACCACACTGATGAAAGATGCAGAGAAGACAATAGACTGGTCAGAACCTCAGGTCATGAGCTTCCTTTTGGAATGGTAAATTCCTGGACTTTCATTTTGTTACATCTAAGCCGAAGCTGGGCAACTGAAACTACCAGGCTCCAGGAAAGCCCGTCTTTGCCAGAAGGTGAATTCTAGTAAAGCAAGCTCTTAACACAGCATCCACTGTATGGAACACCACAGAAAGCAGGTGGGTCTACCCTGCCTGTGCCAGAAGGATGTTTGTGGGGAGCCCAGATGTCTGCTCTGTGAAGCCATGAGGGAGCCTTCCAGCACTCCAGAAGTGAAACTTCCTGTTTTCTCCCTACTGGGCAATGTGCTCTCCATGGACCTCAAAAAGAACTCAAGTAGTCCTCTTTGCCTCCTCTTGGCAGACCTAAGGAGGACCTGGACTTTGGTTGACCTGGCAGCAACAGGCAGTGTTCTCCAAAGAAAGCTAGTCCCATTGCCTGTGACTTTCCTATTGCTGTGATAAGGTATATTGCCATGGCCAAGGCAACTTGGAGAAGAAAGAAAGATAACTCTTCCAATGGTTAGAGTCTATAACTACCATGGCAGAGAGCATGGGAGCAGGTAGGCATACATGGTGCTGGAGCAGCAGCTGAGAGCTCACATCTTGATCCATACACACAAGCAGAGAGTGATAACTGGGAATGACATGAGCTTTTGAAACCTCAGAGACCCACCCCACTCCTCCTCCAACAAGGCCACACCTTCTAATTCTTCCCAAAGTAGTTCCACTAATGGGGGACCAAGTATTCAAATATTTGAGTCTGGGGGACATTCTCATTCAAGCCACCACAGTGCCCATAAAACGATAAACAGTGGGTGTGGCTCGCGTTACCGTCTCGCCAGCAAGAACGACACAGCACACAC
>CAJQZJ010027805.1:5807-19481 GCA_907164525.1 Lophiomys imhausi | reverse complement strand
TTTAAGATAACATCTTTGAATGCCATATTCTGCAGATCTCTTGGGGTGTTTGAAGATGCCCTATCCATCTCTTGTATTTAGATAAGCAAGTGTTGCTTGTCTCTTAGCAACTTGATTACTGGGTAGTTTAGAGAATATCTGTGATAGACTGTCATAGTAGCTAACAAAGTGACATGTTTGCATGACTAGGAGTTTGTTTTACTTAACTATCCTACACCGTTTTAGACGGTTGGTATCAAGAGGCCAGAGCTTCACATTTTATTTTTAGGTATCTCTAGGTATGATACCATTAGGAAGTGTTACCTTTAATTTTGTATCAATATACAAAGATCTATTCAATTGTGGTTAAATATACTCTTAATTATGTATCAATATACAAAGATCAATGCCTATGTAGCCCAATACAATCTTAATATTACGTCCATATACAAGGGTCAATAGCATTGTGGCCAACTGTAATCTTAATTTTGTATCAATATACAAAGATCAATACCGATGTAATCCAATACAATCTTATTTTTGCACAATAAACAATGGTCAATACCACTTTAGCCTAATAAACTACTAATTTTGTATCAATATACAAAGGTATAAGGGCATATTCAATAATCTGCCCCTTCTTCTTGGACCTTCCTGTGCTATGTCTATATCTCATTTTTCTCAAGCCTATGCACTCCTACATAGGAGAGGAAGAAGGATACAGAAAAGGAAAAGTAGGAAGTCCTTGGGGCTAACCTCCAAAACCCATTAAACAGGACCATTTATCAGCTTGTAATCTCTTCCCTTAAATATCGGAGTTTTCAGTTATCCTTCAAATAACCAAAATGAAGGGCGGAGAAACACCTTCCCCACCCTCTGGGCATGGGATGTCACTCTCTTAAAGTGACTTCCTGCTGATTTGGGTTGTAGTAGACCTGTTTGGGGCCCGAACTCAAATGGAAAAAAATGGTTAAAAATGTTAGTACACTCCTTTTATGTTCAGTCCTTCTGTTCTCAGCTGTTTAGATGACCTAAGGGGTTTGTAGGCAGAAGCTGATCTTGCAGGCTTCACTGAGGTTCCGGCCGGGGCATTGTGTAGAGCTGAACGGTCCCAGAGACATTGGATTGCCGTGGTGGTTGCAGGCCCCCGATGGAGACAGCTATTGAGGAAGTCTGCCAGGCAGAATCAACTGGGTCACTTGTCCTCCTTGGTGCCTGATTCTGCTCTCTGCTGAGGTTATCGCTGTCCAGCTGTCCCCGGGCTCCCCTAATGGACGCTTCGGTTCTCCTGGAAAGATAAGAGCAGAGCCCTGCCCCAATCCCAACCCTGGGACAATTGCCCTCTTTTTTTTTTGGGGGGGGGGGGGGCTAGGTAGTACTTCTCCTGAAGCAAATTTGGCCTTCTGACAACATACAAAGTGTTATCTTTCAATCCGGGTTAAAGAAGAAATCATTCTGTCACCTTGGAGCTAAACCAGCTCCAGTGTATATATTTTGAGATCCCAAAGGACAATTTGCATGCATCGAGAAGGCCTTTTGTAAGTAGCCTCCAAACCTAGGTCCCTCCAAATCCCATGTGAGTGTCTCTGAACTCTAATTATTGGGATCAGAGACCTGTGTTTCCCATCTGAAGGGATCAAAGATGTGTTCCACCACTCCTGGATCGAAGTCTTTCTCTATTTAGAGTTTGCCCTGCATCAGGCTGACCCTGAGCTCCGGGATCTGCCCGTTTCTGTCTCCAGTGTGCTGGGAGCTGGGACCAAGGGTGTACTCTTCCTGAATGGTGGGACCAAGAGTATGCACCCTCACCACCCCGCTCCGTATGACTCCAGAATACATAAGACCACCAACTCTACGGTGCTCCCCCCGTCTCCGCTGAAGTCAAAGGCATGGGCCAACACCACAATTCTCTTGTATTTTACCTTAGCTCCACGTCTTCTCGACACCTGGAGGTCTGGAAAACCAGGCCGAACGGCTGTATCCTCTATTCCATTCACAGTGTTTCAGCCCTGTCACCTGCCCTTTTTTTTTTTTAGTTAATAAATTTATTTGTTTGTTGCTTCAGGTTACATCCTTATCATATTGTCCTCTTTTCCCGCTTCCCAGCCCCACCCTCCCATGCTCTACCCCCTGACCCTTCTGTCTTTCCGTCTTGTTCCTCTGGGGTGGAGTGTCCCTGCCTAACAGTCTCTCACCACAGATCAGGAGTCATATGAGGGCCAAGAGCCTCTTCATTCACCGGGGGCCTACGAGGCAGTACTGCCAGTGAAAGGTGTCTCCTTGCTACTGGGGGGATACTAAAAAAAAGACCAACAAACACACAAACCCACAAAAACAAAGAATATCAACAAAAAAAAGAGAGGAAAAAGAGAAGGGAAAAAGAAAAAGAAAAAAGAAAATAAGAAGGAAAAAGAAAAAGATAAAAAAAAATTTATGTCCATGCTCCTTTTGGTGTGTTAGTTGTAGTACAAATATCCTGTACGATATAGCTAAAATCCTACTATAAGTGAATAGATGCCATGTGCATCCTTCTGAGACTGGGTTAGCTCACTCAGGATTAGCTTCTCTAGATCCATCCATTTGGTTGCAAATTGCATGATTTCATTGTTTCTTATAGCTGAGTAAATATTCCATTGTATAGATGTACCACAATTTTTTAATCCATTCTTCAGTTGAGGGACATCTGGGTTGTTTCCAATTTCTAGCTATTACAAATAAGGCTGCTATGAACATAGATGAGGAGACTTCCCTATGTCTCCGTGAGAGGTCCTGAGGCAAGGTTATTCCTAGATTTCTAAGATATCGCCAGACAGACCTCCATAGTGGTTGCACAAGCCTGCACTCCCACCAGCAATGGAGTAGGGTTCCCCTTTCTCCACACCCTCGCCAGCATGCGCTATCATTTGAGCTCTTTATCTTAGCCATTCTAACAGGTGTTAGGTGGAATCTCAGGGTCGATTAAGGATGTTGAACATTTCTTCAGGTGTCTCTCAGCTCTTAGGGATTCCTCCTTTGTGAATTCTCTATTTAGCTCCATCTCCCATTTTTTGATTGGATTATTTGGTTTCTTGGCATTTAGTTTCTTGAGTTCTTTGTAGATTTTAGATAATAGCCCTCTATCAGATGTGGGGTTGGTGAAGATTTTCTCCCAGTCTGTTGGTTGCCGTTTTGTTCGAATGACAGTGTCCTTTGCCTTACAGAAGCTTTTCAGTTTCATGAGGTCCCATTTATTGATTGTTGATCTCAGGTCCTGAGCTATTGGTGTTCTGTTCAGGAAGTTGTCACCTGTGCCAATGAGTTCGAGGGTTTCTATTTTTCTACTAGTATATTTAGTGTGGCCGGCTTTATGTTAAGGTCTTTGATCCACTTGGATTTAAGTTTGGTACAAGGTGATAGGTATGGGTCTAATTTCATTCTTTTGCAAGTGGACATCCAGTTGGACCAGCACCATTTGTTGAAGATGCTGTCCTTCTTCCATTGTGTGGTTTTGGCTTCTTTGTCAAAGATTAGTTGGCCATAGGTGTGTGGGTCCATGTTTGGGTCTTCAATTCGATTCCATTGATCCACTGGTCTGTTTCTATACCAGTACCATGCTGTTTTTATTACTGTTGCTCTGTAGTACAGCTTGAAATCTGGGATGGTGATACCTCCAGATGTTTTTTCATTGTACAGGATTGATTTAGCTATTCTGGGCTTTTTGTTGTTCCATATGAAGTTGAGAATAGCTTTTTCCAGGTCTATAAAGAATTGTGTTGGTATTTTGATAGGAATTGCATTAAATCTATATATTGCTTTTGGTAGGATAGCCATTTTTATTATGTTGATCTTACCTATCCATGAGCATGGGAGATCTTTCCATCTTCTAAAGGCCTCTTCCATTTCTTTCTTCAGGGGCTTGAAGTTCTTGTTATATAGGTCCTTTACATGCTTGGTTAGAGTTACCCCCAGGTATTTTATGTTGTTTGTGGCTATTGTGAAGGGGGTTGTTTCCCTTATTTCTTTCTCGGTATATTTGTTTGTTGTATAAAGAAGGGCTTCTGATTTTTTTGAGTTAATTTTGTATCCAGCCACCTTGCTGAAGTTGTTTATCAGCTGTAGGAGTTCTTTGGTGGAGTTTTTGGGGTCGCTTATGTATACTAACATATTATCTGTGAATAGGGATAATTTGACTTCTTCATTTCCAATTTTTATCCCTTTGACCTCCTTTAGCTGTCTTATTACTCTAGCAAGGACTTCAAGTACTATATTGAAGAGATATGGTGAAAGTGGACATCCTTGTCTTGTCCCTGAGTTTAAAGGAAATGCTTCAAGCTTCTCTCCATTTAATTTGATGTTGGCTACTGGCTTGCTGTATATTGCCTTTATTATTTCTAGGTATGGTCCTTGTATGCCCGTTCTCTCCAGAACTTTTAGCATGAAGGGGTATTGGATTTTGTCAAATGCTTTTTCTGCATCTAGCGAGATTATCATGTGGTTTTTTTCTTTCATCTTGTTTATGTGGTGAATTACATTGATAGACTTTCGTATATTGAACCATCCCTGCATTCCAGGGATGAAGCCTACTTGATCATGGTGTATGATACTTTTGATGTGTTCTTGAATTCAGTTTGCTAGTATTTTATTAAGTATTTTTGCATCTATGTTCATGAGGGAGATTGGTCTGAAGTTCTCTTTCTTTGTTGGGTCTTTGTGTGGTTTAGGAATCAGAATGACAGTGGCCTCATAGAATGAGTTTGGCAGTGTTCTTTCTGTTTCTATGTGGTGGAAGAGTTTGAAAAGTAATGGTGTTAGTTCCTCTTTGAAGGTCCGGTAGAATTCCGTGCTAAAGCCATCTGGCCCTGAGCTTTTTTTGGTTGGGAGATTATTAATGACTGTTTCTATTTCCTTGGGTGTTATTGGGCTGTTTAAGCTGTTAATATGATTTTGATTTAGTTTTGGTAGGTGGAATTTATCGAGGAAATTGTCCATTTCGCTTAGGTTTTCAAATTTAGTGGAATATAGATTTTTAAAGTAATGCCCGAATATTTTCTGGATCTCCTCAATGTCTGTTGTTATTTCTCCCTTTTCATTTCTGATTTTGTTGATTTGGGTTCTTTCCCTTTGCCTTTTAGTTAATTTGGCTAGGGGTCTGTCTATTTTGTTGATTTTCTCAAAGAACCAACTCTTGGTTTCATTGATTCTTTGTATAGTTCTTTTTGATTCTAAGTTGTTGATTTCAGCCCTAAGTTTAGTGATTTCCTGCCTTCTGCTCTTCTTGGGAGTGTTTGTTTCTTTTTTTTCCAGTTCACCCAGCTTAGCTGTTAGTTCACTAATATGAGCTGTCACAATTTTCTTTTTGAAAGCACTTAGTGCTATGAACTTTCCTCGTAGCACAGCTTTCAATGTATCCCATAGGTTTGGGTATGTTGTGTCTTCATTGTCGTTGGATTTTAAGAAGTCTTTGATTTCCTTCTTTATTTCTTCCCTGACCCAGTGGTCATCCAGTAAGGAGCTGTTCAATTTCCATGTGTGTGTAGGCTTTCTGTTGATTCTTTTGCTGTTGAAGACCAGCTTTATTCCGTGGTGGTCTGATAAGATACAAGGTGTTATTTCAATTTTCTTGTATCTATTGAGACTATCCTTGTGACCAACTATGTGGTCGATTTTGGAGAAGGTTCCGTGGCGTGCTGAGAAAAAGGTGTATTCCTTTGTGTTTGGGTGAAACGTTCTGTAGATATCTGTTAGGTCCATTTGTTTCATGATCTCTGTTAGACTCAATATTTCTCTGTTTGTCTTCTGTCTTGACTATCTGTCCATTGTTGTGAGTGGGGTGTTGAAGTCTCCCACTACTAATGTGTTGTGATCGACGTGCGCTTTAAGTTTTAGAAGTGTTTCTTTTACGAAAGTAGGTGCCTTTGTATTTGGGGCATAGATGTTCAGTATTGAGATTTCCTCTTGATGAATATTCCCTTTAATGAGTATATAGTGCCCTTCTTTGTCTTTCTTCATTAACTTCAGTTGGAAGTCTGTTTTGTTTGATATTAGGATGGCTACTCCAGCTTGCTTCCTGGGTCCATTTGCTTGGAAAACCTTTTCCCAGCCCTTTACTCTGAGGCAGTGTCTATCTTTCGTAGTTAGATGTGTCTCTTGTATACAGCATAAGGAAGGGTCTTGCTTGCGGATCCACTCTGTAAACCTATGTCTTTTTACTGGGGAGTTGAGTCCATTGATGTTGATGGATATTAGTGACCTGGGGTTGTTATTTCCCATTAGTTTGGTATAGGTGGTAGTCCTGTGCCTCTTTTGGTTTAGTTGCTGAGGGGTTTTCTATTCCCTTTGTTTTCTTGGGTGGAGTTTTCTTCTCTGGGTTGGGATTTTCCTTCTAGGATTTTCTGTAGGGTTGGGTTTGTGGGTAGATATTGTTTAAATTTGATTTTGTCCTGGAATATCTTGTTTTCTCCATCTATGTTGATAGAGAGTTTTGCTGGGTAAAGTAGTCTGGCTGGGCACCTATGATCTCTCAGGACTTGTAGTATATCTGACCAGGCCCTTCTAGCTTTTAACATTTCTGAGGAGAAGTCAGGTGTAATTCTGATGGGTCTGCCATTGTATGTGACTTGACCTTTTTCTCTTACAGCTTTTAATATTCTTTCTTTGTTCTGTACATTTGGTGTTTCAATTATTATGTGGTGAGAGGAGTTTCTTTTCTGATCTAATCTGTTTGGTGTTCTGTAAGCCTCTTGGATTTTTATTGGCATCTCTTTTTTCAGGTTTGGGAAGTTTTCCTCTATGATTTTGTTGAAGATATTTCCTGGACCTTGGAGTTGGGAGTCCTCTCTTTCCTCTATACCTATAATTCTTAGGTTCCGTCTTTTCATTGAGTCCTTGATTTCTTGGATGTTGTGGGTGAGAGATTTTTTTAGCCTTCTCATTTTCTTTGGATGTTGTACTGATTTCTTCCACTCAATCTTCCATGCCTGAGATCCTGTCTTCCATCTCTTGCATCCTGTTGTTGATACTCACATCCATAGTTCCTGTTCTCTTCCCTTGGTTCTCCACTTCCTCTTTTAACTCTGACTGTGTTTTCTTTATTGTTTCTATTTCTATTTTCATGTCTTGTATGGTTTTGTTCGTTTTGTACATTTCCTTCTCCAGCTTGCTTGTTTTTGTATAAAAATCTTTCATTGCTTTGTCCTTTTCCTGTTCAAGCTCTGTCACCTTGGCTTGGAGCTCTTTAATGGTGTTGTTCCTTGTTTTGACTTGTAGAATTGTGGCTTCTTTGAGTTCCTTCATAGATTTAAGTTCTTCTTGCAGGGACTCTATCACTTTCCATAATGCAGAATTGTCAACGTTTTCATGTGTTCCTGTTGGTGTGAGGTTATCTGAATTGGATGAGCTAGGATAATTCTGCTTTGTTGGAGTCATATTTCCTTGATTTCTATTTTTTTTTTTTTTGACCTTTGGCCATTGGATGTGTTTAGCTGTCTGTTTTCTGTGCTTGGAACCACAGTGGATGGTTTGGTGCAGGGGACGAGTTACTTGGCTATCTGTTGTTGCTTACAGGGGGATTTCAGGGTCACTGTGGTTTTAATCGCCTGAGGCACTGTGAGCTGGTGCAGCCTATTCCCAGGTTGTGAGTAATGGACCAGGATTGGTTCACTGCTCCCAATTCAGACTTCTCTATGTTGCACTCTGAGTTATCAGCCTGTAATGGTTCTGATGGTATGGACCTGTTTGCCCAGGCACAGATTCTGTGGGCTTTGTTTGTCGTCACAGAGGCTGACAGGGTCTGGCTCCACACCTAATATGTCTGGATTTTCCAGAATACAGCTATGGTCCCGATTTCTGGTTTCTCACTAGGCTTCTCACCACAGGCCTGGCCTCTGTGCCTGATTCCCTCCCTGTCTGCACAGCCGCAGGTCTCCCTCCCTGGCTGCTCGGCCGTGGGTACACCGAGCCCCAGATCCTCCGGCCGCCTGAGTGGGCCTCTCGCCCCAGCAGCTCAGCCATGGGTGCGTGAATCCCTGGCCCCGCCCACGCCTGGCTCTCTCCCCAGTTGTCCTGCCGTGGGTTTGTGGGGATTTGGCCCTGCCAGCCGGGCTCCCTCCCCAGCTGCGCTGCCGTAAGTGTGCGGGATTCGGCCCCTCCCGCCCGCCTTTGTGTTCCCGGCTTCCCGCGCTCTCTCGGAACCTCCCACCCTCCGCTTCACGAGCGGCTGCGGACCATCCGCTGAGCCCCCTGTTTGTTCCTTGCTAAGACTTCCACTATCTCGCAAAGTTTTTTAAGTGGGTATAAGTTCTACCTGAGGTGTGGGGAGCCCAATAGGCTAGTGATCTATCGCCAAGTGGCCTCTGATTCTGCCTGCTGTGAGTTGGGGTCCATCTTACCAGGCGCCTCTCCAAATGGGAGTTCCCGAATCCCGGGTTTAGTGGCTTCCGTGTCTGCGAGAGATGGGGGGAGAGCCTTACCCTGGGACTTTTAACAGTCCCTTGGGAGCTGTGAATGTTCCCGGGGGGGGGGGGGGTCTAGCCCCTCCGGTTTTTGCACAGTGCCCAATAACTCTGTGTTTTTTATGGCTCTTTTTTCCCTGCGTTCAAAATGCGTCAGTGTAGGTCGCCGCTATCTTGGCCCCCTAGAGAATAATTCTAAGTCAGTGTTTACAATTTTTTTCCTAACTCATTTTGTTTAGTTTCCTCAAGTATCATCTTTGAATAGAACTAAAACAAGGCTGACAAAAGAGAGCTAATTTTTTGCCATTTGGCTGAACCAAAGACAAATATCAATATTAGGCTTATAGAAGTTCCATGCTAAATCTTGGTAAAACACTTTTTAAAAGATTTATTATTTATGCTGGGCATGGTGGCACACGCCTTTAATCCCAGCACTCGGGAGGTAGAGGCAGAGCTCTGTGAGTTCAAGGCCAGTCTGCTCTACAAAGTGAGTCCAGGACAGCCAGGGGTACACAGAGAAATTCTGTTTCGAAAAACCCAAAAAAAAATTTAAATTATTTATATGTTTTATGTGTATGGGTACTCTGTGTGTACATTTGCACACCAGAGAACGGCATCAGAGGGGAGTGAGCTGCCATGTGAATGCTGAGAATTGAACTTAGGACCTTTGGAAGAGCAGTGAGTGCTTAACCACTGAGCCATCTCTCCAGCCCTTCGTAAAATACTTTGATAGATGAAATTTTTGTGCAATATTCCTTGTGGATTGCTACACGGTCTCCTGTTTTCTCGTGTGTATGTTCATGCTTGCTGTTAGTCTGTCTGTCTTACATGCTAAGAAGTACTGTCTCTGCCCCCTTGTTTTTTTTTTTTGTTTTTGAGACAAAGTTTCTCTGTGTAGCCCTGGCTGTCCTGGACTCACTCTGTAGACCAGGCTGGCCTTGAACTCACACAGATCTTCCTGCCTCTGCCTCCCAAGTGCTGGGATTAAAGGTGTGGGCCACCACTCCCAGCCATTACAGACAGTTTTTGACCTGCCATGTAGGTCCTGGGATTTGAACCTGGGTCCTTTGGACCTCCTGAGACATCTCTCCAGCCCCCAACACTGGTCTTTTTTAGAGCATGATTTTGACAGAGGCTTTTAACCATTGCTGAAATGCTTCATTTCCCAATGTGTATGGACAGTTTGGGAAAGCAAAGAAAGAAAGAGAAGGGAAGGGACTGAACACACACAGACAGACCTCAAAGCCAACATGGCTTTCATTTTCACCTCAGTCACTTGGAGGTGCCTGCTTTCTCCTTCAAGATCCTGCTATTTGGAAAGTGAGTCACACATCCTGCTCTGAATGCTTCATGGCTTTTGAATTAATCATTTCAAAGGACAGGATTATTCAACAAATAAATACAACCACAGCAGCAGCTGCTCATATGTGGCTTTGTGAGCAAGGTAATTTATAGACAGGAAACTTCTTCCCAAAATACTCAGAGAGAAAATGGTGTCAGGAAAATGAAGTAGGAAAAACAGGAGGATGTGAACACTTCCACTAAACTGTACTTAAGCTCGTCTGTGTATGGCTGAAGGGACTTTCTGTTTGAGAAGGCTAAATGAAGGTAAAAAGGAAAAAACTGACGACCAGGGGAATCTTTGCTTCAGTGATTGTGTGCAGCAAATTTGTGGTTGTTACTGTTGCTGCTGTTTTGGGTTTGTTTTGTTTTTTGAGGTAAGGTCTCTCGATGTACTGAGATTAAAGGTGTCTGCCATCATTCCCTGGCCCTCATTCTCCTGTCAGTAGCATTCTGTTATATTTTTCAGTAAAACCTAAGTTATGTGCCCAAGAAAAAGACTATTGTCAAGCCGGGCGGTGGTGGTGCACGCTTTTAATCCCAGCACTTGGGAGGCAGAGGCAGGCGGATCTTTGTGAGTTCGAGGCCAGCCTGGTCGATAAAGTGAGTCCAGGACAGCCAGGGCTACACAGAAAAACCTTGTCTCGAAAAACCAAAAAAAAAAAAAAAAAAAGACTATTGTCAAACAATGCCTTGCATTTTGATTGATTTGGGGGTATGGCAAAGGTGAGGAAAATATAATTAGTCTCTTGGCCCCTTCTGAACCTTTCTTTTTTGTTTGCCTCTTCTATAAAGGTTGAAAAGCTTATGTTCACTTTCCCAGTCTCTCACAAAGAACTTCAGTGGGGGGTGGAACAGAAGATAGTATTTCTGGGCAAGACTTTGTCAACCTCATAAAAAGCACTCCAAGGACCACACTTTCTTTCTTCGTTTCTTATTCTCATACAGTGAGGGAACAAGTACGAGTATTAGCAAGTAAATGCTAAAAGTGATTGAGCAGAGAGGGAAAAGAATGAAAATTTTTCTTTGATACTTGCCTAGCTGTTCAAACTCCTATTTCTGGATTTATTGTGTTGTAAACATTCACACAATTTTAAGCTATTGTTAAGTGCTTGCAGGTAAAATAATCCTTAACCAATACAAAGTAATTCTCAGGATGTATATAGAGTCTTCTTCATTCTCTAGTTAAGAATTTTGGGCCGGTTGTGGTGGCACATGCTGGTAGGATTTGCTGAAGGAGGCGGAGGCAGGAGGATCCAGAGTTTGAGGTCAGCCTGGGCTACAAAGTGAGTCCAGGACAGCCAGAGTTGTTACACAGAGAAACTCTGTCTGGAAAAACCAAAAAAGAAAAAAGAAAAAAAGAAATTTGGAAATGAGATGTGCCAGAAAGTATATTATTTTACATATTCATGAGTATCAGCTTCATACTAATGGAAATTATACTTTTTCACATCAGCATACTGAAGATATATTCTCATCATCACTTATGACCCAAGGTCCCTTGGAAACAATGGCTATAAACTGTTTAGACTTTGGTGAAGGACAAAATGGTGGAAAAAGAGAAACACCTGATAGTGCTGCTCTTGAAACTGAGGCATGTGGAAAAATGGCTAAAGTTCCAGATCACCTTCCATTAAAGATGGAGTTTTAAATTGGAGCACCACCTTTTCTTATTCTTGGATATTCCTCTCTCATATTAGCTAATATCTGGTTTCTTTTCTCTCTTTCTGCTTCTAGAACTATGTAGCCCAGGCTGGCCTTGAAGTCTTTCTGAGACAGCCTCCCAAGGACTAGGGTTCCAAGCATTAACTAAAACATCCAGCTCTGTCTTTTATGTTCCTCATTAAGCTCCAGAGCCCTCTTGGAACCTATGCTCAAAATTCATAAAGACAGATCCATTATATATTCTTAGGGGTAGCTATGTATGGGGATGGTTTAAATGCTCAACCAACTTTAAAGGACCACTTTGTGGAATGGAAAAATCCCAGAACTAATTCAGTAGGGCCTGGTCATGTGTCTTTTACATGGTTAATTGTTTTCTCCACAGTTATGCCTCATGATAGACATGTTCTACTTTCCAGATGTAGCCACCTAGTTGGGATACAACTAAAAGTCCCCCAAAGGATAACTTTAGTTCTATTTTTTTCCTGAGTCAGGGTTTCTCTGTGTATCCCTGGCTGTCTTGGAACTCATCCTGTAGACCAGGCTGGCCTCGAACTCAGAGATCCAACTGCCCCTGCCTTCTAAGTGCTGGGATTAAAGGCATGCACCACCAACCCTGGCAGGATAAACTAGTGTTTTTTTTGTTTTGTTTTGTTTTTAAACTTTAGTTTTTAAGAAAGCAAGGAGAGTTTTTTTTTAAGCCAAAATAATCATAAAATACTATAAAAATTCTTACTGACATTGTTCATCTTATTTTCAATCTTATCTAATCCCAAAATTTTATTAGGATGTTATGAGGTCCACAGTCCTTGGAAAACCCAACAACTATTTTATTTTTTAATTTGTCACACAGTAAATGTTACAATCCCTGTATCTCACAAATGAATAGAAAGGACAAAGATAAAGCGCTATTCTAACATTAAAGCCTGAAAAATCTAGTACACTGTGCTTAGTCTAAACTGATGAAAAGAAAGCCTCATTATGGAATAAACAATACTTTAAACGCTTCTTCAAAATACAGGAGCTTACAATATTCTGAGCAGACAATGAAATCAGTAGCAAGCCAATAATAACCAGAACTGCCTGATCTTTAAATGTTCACACAACTGATTACTATCAAAATGAAGCCAATAGATAGATAGACAGACAGTCAGATGATAGGAAACTCAGAAAAGGAGAGATTGTGGTGGTGTGAATGAGAATCCCTGCTCCCCAAGCTCATATGTTTGAATACATGGCCCCCAGCTGATGGAACTGTTTAGGAAGGATTAGGAGGTGGGGCCTTGGAGGTATGTCACTGGAGGCCCACACCAGTCCCATTCAATTCCTGTGGTCTCTCTGCCTCCTGCTTATGAAGATCAGGGTGTGAGCACTCAGCTGTTCCTGCTGCCTGTCTTCATTCCACCATCAAGGATTCTAACCTTCTGAAACCATAAACTCAGCTAAACTTTAAAAAAAATATGTTGTTTTGGTCATGGTATTTTATCACAGCAATTGAAAAGTAACTAGCGGGGCATGGTGGCACATGCTTTTAATCCCAGCACTCAGGAAGCAGATGTAGATGGATCTCTGTGAGTTCCAGGCCAGCCTGATCTACAAAGTGAGTCCAGGACAGCCAAGGCTGTTACACAGAGAAACTGTGTCTCTAAGAAAGGAAAAAGAATAAAGAAAAAAAAAAAGGGAAAGAAAAAGAAAGGAAAAAGGAAAGGAAAGAAAGAAAAAGAAAGAAAGAAAGAAGTAACTAAGACAAGATCTTAGTCTCTAAAGCTAGTGTTTAGATGGCTGTCTCAAGCTTACAAAGATCCCTCCAACTTCCTCTACACACACAATCAATCTCTCAACTTCAAACACAGCAACTTGTTTTTTTTTTTTTAATATATCTTAATTGGTAGAATATTTGCCTACCATGTATAAAGTTCTTTTTTTTTTTGGTTTTTCGAGACAGGGTTTCTCTGTTTAACAGCTCTGGCTGTCCTGGACTCGCTTTGTAGACCAGGCTGGCCTCGAACTTGCAAAGATCCGCCTGCCTCTGCCTCCCAAGTGCTGGGATTAAAGGCGTGCGCCACCACCACCCGGCTTTAAAGTTCTTAATTAATCCCAGCACCACAGAAACAGGTGTGGTGGGTGGCTTATGTCTGTAATCCTAGGACTCAAGAAGTTGGAGGAAAGAGGAACAGAAGTTGAAGGCCCACCAACTGCTAGGCAAGATATTCAAAACACACACACACACACACACACACACACACACACACACACACACACA
>CAJQZJ010027803.1:0-11110 GCA_907164525.1 Lophiomys imhausi | reverse complement strand
ACGTGCTTAATATGAGCCATCAGGTTATGTGAGACATACTGATGCCAAACTTTCTATCTTTATCTTTTTATTTCAGGTGCTCACCCTGGTGACCTCCTCTTTGGGGACCCTAATTGTTGGTGTTTGGTGTCATAGACCCAGTTTTTTTGTTTGTTTGTTTAGTTTTTCCTGGCTATCCTGGAACTCACTCTGTGGACCCAGGTTAAACTTTTGATGTCCAGCTTTTAACTCCCAAATCCTGGCATGATAATCCAGTGGCCACCACAGAAAACTGGGAAAGTGTTAATGTTTTGGCTACCTATATGCAGCTGAGAGAGGTGTGAGCAATCCTGGGTGTGGCTTATTGAAATTGCTGATGCCTGGTTAATATCAATATGGTTGTTTAAATTTGACCTGGAGGGGCTGGGCACACTTTCAGCTGTGAGGCAAGGGGATCACAACACTGCACATAGAGACCCTATGCCTACACGAAGGAGAAGTGCCTATTGAGTGCAGAAAAAGTGCAAGGACTAATTAACAGTCCAGGAGTGTTATCATTCAAGCTTGCCGTTCCTTGGATGGGAAAGTATCCTGAGACTCGTGAGCCGTGGTACCACACAGCTCCTTAGGAGGGACAATGTCCCAGTGGAAGGTATCCTGAGGCTCAGGAGATCAGGAACCACACAGATTTGAGAGGAGGCTTCCTCAGCAGAGACAGTTACAGTGTTGAACCCGAGAGGGGCTCACCGAATCCTGACGCCACAGACCACCAATGCCCCCCGATTCGCTGTAATAAACATGAGGTTTATTAAACTGACTCGCCAGGGTTCGATTCCCCCATAGAGGAATGAACCCCGTAAAATGGTTCTCTGGCCCTTTAAATACACAAGCAGCTACAAAAAAGGTGAGGGCACCAAGGAGTAGCTTTTTTTAGCAGGCAAGGCAACAGCCACAGATGGTGATAAAGGAACAAAGAGTATGTTAAGTTAGGTGGTGACGCAAGTGGGGAGTGTAGAGGAGTGAACCAGAGGGGAGTCTGAACAGACAGGTCAGCTATGTAAGCTTTGATGTTTTCAAGGACTGAGTTCTGTGGAAGGTTTCCAGAAGGAGTGAGGTCAGGGTCTCACCAGAGAGGAGAAGGCCATGTATTCATTAATTTTTACAGCCTTACAGCAGCTCACAGGGGAGAGTTTCTTCAACCCCAGCTGAGCTGAGGAGGTTGAGCTTGAGCTCTGCTCCTTCTTTGGTGTCTTCTCTTCTTTGCTTCTTCTCCATGAAAGAGTCTCAGCAGGCAACAAATCTGATTAAAGAGATTTATTGGAGGGTGAGGAATCCAGGGTGTAGCTGCCCCTGTTCCCAGGAGAGGGCAGCAGGGAATGAGGAAAGTGCAGAGCTTATATAGGGAATTTTGGGGGTCAGAGTTTCCTAGGGCGGTAATTTCCAGATTGAGGATTGGTGCACCTTTCAAGTCCTGAGCTTAGAGAGTTCAGGCATTGGTGGGTTTACCTGTGCTGTGATTGGTGGGTTTCCTGGTCAGATTTTTTTTTCACCTTAAATGGGCATAATCTGGGATGAAGATGACCTTTGTGATATTTAAAGTTTGGAAATGTTAAAACCAAGAGGTCTGGGAGGGAGGGCGGGATGAGGGAAGGCTGGGCTGCTGAAACTCTTCAGGCTGGGGGTGTGGCCACTTTTTTCCTTTGCCATGAGGGTTTACAAAGTTTACAATATTACAAAGGGAGTCCAAGGCAGGAAAGTCTTTCCCGGAAGCACTAATAGCCGACAGAGACAGGAGAGAAGGTGCTGCCTCTGAAGACAGCTCCCTTGATCACTAGGCTGAGGCAGGAAAGATGTTGTCTGGGTGGACTGCTCGCTTCCAACCGAGGCAGAAGGGCTGAAGCAGGAAAGATGTCATCACCATTTGGCAGCAAGCTGAGGCAGGATAGCTCCCATGTCGGTAGCTGCCATTCTGACAGTTGACCAGGAGCCGCCATTTTGACTACTGCAGAAGCATAGGCTGGAGCAGGAAAGGGGGTGCTGACAACCCTCGCAGTAGGCTTTTATGGCGAGCCGCTCAAGGACTTTACTGACACTGGGGGGAGGGGGTGCGGCAAACTACTTAGGTAAATTGCTGCCGCCACCTGGCGGCGGCTTTTATCGCAGCCGCGTAGCAGCTTTAGGACTACAAGGAGCAAGTTCTACTCTAAAGCCAAACTCTTGAGGTCTGGGACAATTCTGTTCCTGGAGTGGAAGCCAGGGCTGGGAAACACTACCTTCAGAGCACTCTGACCCTATGGGAGTAGCTCCTGTCACTCAGGCCTCACTAGCCAATCAGTGCTTCCAGGAACCGCCAGTCAGAATGGGGAGAGCACTTCCGGTCCTCCATGCTGCGGGCTCCGCTGAGCGACTCAAGGAGCCTATGGTGGTTCCGCTGCCGCGAGCTGTGAAAGCAGCGGCAAAAGTTCGGAATCCGCACCATGGTGAGCGGGGGCCGCCGTCCCCACGCGGGAAGAAGCCGCGAGAGCCCGGGTGGGGTTCGTCCGGGGCCGCGGATTCCGGCGGCGAGACGGGGCGCCCTGTGTGATTCCTTTTGTTCCCTGAGGTCCTTACGGGTCCCAGGCGGAAGCGGAACTCGTTCCCATGGCTGCGATTCCACACAGCGTGGGGAGCTGGAGCCCTTGTGTGTAAACATCCTTGTTGCTGACGTCACTATGCAGTGAGCGCCTCAGCTGCTTTTACTGTCGCCAGGAAAGGCAGATTGATTACTCGCAGAGCCCTAGTTTCTCTAGTGTCTTGTAGACGTTCTGCACTGGGAATTTGACATTCAAGGAGTAGGGTCCATCTGAGTTAATTCCGTGCATGTGGAAAGTCTGTGTTACTATTACATTTGCATATAGATGCGATAGTGATCCATTCACGTGTTTAATAAGGTCACACTTACTGGGTTTTCTGCCCTCATGTGTCAAAATATTTTAATTGTGAGGGTTTTTTTTTTTCTACGATTGTTCTCATGTTCTGTCAATTTCTATATTCTTTCCTAGACAGTACAGTTTTCTGGTTTTTGGAAGCAGGGTTTTCTGTGTAGACTAGGCTGGCCTGGAACTCACAGAAATCCACCTGCCTCTACCTTACCTGGGCTGGGATTAAAGGTGTGGACACCCACCACTCATCAACAGTACAGCCTTTATTGCAGTTGTATTTGAAGTTTGAAGTCAGAGGATGTCAGTGTGTTTAGTATTTATCCAATCTTTCGTTGATCATTTTTCATTCATGATCATCTTTTCTCATCAGTTTTCTGTTGTTGATAGCATTAATTATTGGACTTTTTATTGGACCTTTTTATAGCTCAGATTCCAATATGATGTTGACATAATAGCCAAGAAGACAGCAAACCACATGGTTGCTTTCTACTTGTTAGCTCAGCTCTGTGCTAAGGAGAGCCCATCCCAGTGTACCTTGACCCTTTTTCAGGATGAGCTTTTAAGCACAAAAACTTTAAAAAAAAGACAAACTTCACTTAACAAGAACAGGAAGCCAGAAGTGGAACTATATAAGCCAAAAAACAAGGTCAGTCCCATAGCTATCTACTTTGATGGATTAGGCCTTTCTTTTTATTTTTGGCATGTGGTAGTATCTCCGTGCTGAGTTTTACAGCGTGAATGGTACTGCCATCATGGAGTCTGTTGTGCTAAAGAGTGCGGCCATGTTACATTCCCCACTGGTTTTAGTGAATGAGTCAAATCATGGACTAGCCCTATTGTAGTTTAAGATGCAGGGCCCCACCATTAATCCAATCAGAATGGCAAAGACTCAGTCAGTGCTGAAAGTAGAGTAGTTAGCCAGGGGACCAAGAGAACAGAGACTGGTATCAATTATTTTCCCACCCATGGCAAAATGTTTTAAATTACTCCTTATTGATTAATATAAAAACAAGTTTTTTTTTCTAACACCAGACATAGTTTATTTTATCTCATAAGAAGTCTAAGCCTTTTCAGTTTTGTGGTATAATTTTTGTTATGGAATCTTTTGTTTTATTTCAGAAACAAAATTTTAATACCATTAAAATGGTCCTGATCTACCTGTCTACTTAGTTTGGCAAGCATCAGAAAAGAGGCCCATTTAGTCCAGCAATTAGAATATGCCCACAAAGTAGCCTACTGGGGCTCAGTAATATTGTTGTTCTCCAGGTGAATTAACCTATAAAGCAGAATTAATTATTAATTTGGGCTGCTCCAACTCGGTGAGTTTTCTCACTCGGTGGTCTGAAAGTGTGGTTAGTCCCTATCCATATGGAGTATGAGAGGGTCCAGGTACCAGAGCATAACCTGCAGTCTTGCCTAAATTCTGGCTGGGAATGTTTAACTCCATTAAGGGTTCCTTCCTGTGGCACATACTCTGATTCTCCAGGTTTTCCTGTTTGCTCAAGGCCAAATCTTTTTAAAGGAAATTTTCAGAAGCCTCAGTATCCAAATTCTATTTTTCTAGTGGAAATTCCCTTGTGTCTGGCAATTTGGGGGCTCAGCTGCAGTGTGTACATAGAATTGTAAAGTCTGTAAATCTCAATAGTTAAACCCTCATATCTGTCCTTTCTGTAATACAACAAGATATTTAAAGTAGGCGTCAGTGAGCAAGGGTCAAAGTGAATATGGGTTGGTGGTCTGTAGGTACATTAAGTAATACCTTCCCTGTATCTGTCTTTCTTAGTTCCCATGTCCATGTCTGAGGGCAGTGGGTGTAAGAGTCTTAATCCTGTAAGACTCAGGTGGAGGTGGAAGGGCAGTGAGTGGAAGAGCTTGGAGACCCAATGAAATCTTAATTTTAATGGGCTCATAGTCCAGACACTGTGGTGAAGGTTTGGATTTCTTTTGAACACATTTATGTTGAATTAATATGTAAAAGTTGTGGGAATGCTTATGAAAAAGTTTCATAAAAGGGCATAGAAAATTAGCCTAAATGACTTGCACCTGTGAGGTATACCTGGGAGAGCATGTGATCTTGGAACAAGTATATATTGGGTGGAGGGCATAAGGTTGGCCAATGAGGAGGCATCCTGGTGCATAATTAGGGCGTTTAAAAAGGAAGGCCTGTAAAACCCTAGAGGGCTTTATGCTTGTCATTGCTTCTCATTGCTGCTCATTGTTGGTTCTCTTCGAAAGACTCCAGACAGTGCCCTGCCAAAGGATGTGGTTGCCAAAGCCCAAGACGGGACAGAGACCTAAGTTCCAAGTGAGAGGGTGGAAACTGCAGTGTTGAGGCCAGACAGGCAGAAAATCTCCAACCCTAATCAGTGGTGCTCCAGTGACCTGCTACTAGGCCAATGGAAGGTGAAAAGACTGGGGTCTCAAGTAGAGATGGCAATGGCCATCGGCACCAAGGCCAAGGCTGCTGGCAGGGCTGGACCTGCCAAGAGGAGGTTTGGAAAAACTGGATGGACTTAAGAAACGAGTGGGAGTGTGACCCCTGCCCCATGTAAGTTTGGCAGTCTCCATTGAATGGAGGAGGTCTCCACCCCAAGTGGAAGTGAGGTGGTGGCCATCGAAATGACAAGATCTGGGTGTCCACTGCAGTGGCTGCTGATTGCTGTGTTCCCTGTGTATGTTTATTTGGATGGACTGCTGATCAATTGCCCTCAAGGAACCAAGGCAGAGAATGCCATCATTTTGGTATCCTTTCTAATGTGCATGGGTTGGTGGGTTGGTAGGTGTTTAGAAGTATTAATAGTTTAAAAGTTACACCTACAAGATACAATCATTTGATATTATTTGTGGCATCTTTTGATCTAGGTGTGATAGATCTATGATGTAATGCCAGATACCTTCATCACCATAGGAGTGAAGAGAATCATCTTTTAGGGTTCTTTTCAGGTTAGTTCCAGTGTCCCTCTGGCTACTCACTTGACCCAGATAGTATACTGGACTGGAACAAGGGCAAACTGGTGGTGGACTTGGAGGTCAGTTGATTCTCTCAGATTGTCCAATGCATAGTCTTTATGGAGGACTGGAGTGCCTGTAGTGACTTGAGAAAGGAGTGGTTGGAGAGTTCTGCCAACTGTCTTCTCTGAGCCTGTGAAAGAGTGGAAAAGGTTTTATAAACATTATCTCACATTGAAGTAGATCCCCCTCCCCAATATAGAGTAAAGCAGAGGAAGGAGGCCTATCCATTCTTTTGTAGTCTTAAGTTTTTTTAATGGGGTCTTTTTTTATTTTGTTTGTTTGATTGTGTGATTTCTTTGTATATTTTGTTTTGTTTTTAAAATATCCTGTTCATTCTTTTCACCTGGACAGCCTGTGAGTTCTGTATGCACAATGAAGTTTTCAATCTATGTATAAAGTTTTGCTATTAATTGAGAGATTTTTAGCTATGAAAGCTGAATTATTGCAGTCAGGGGAGCAGTTCCTGGAGGAGTTTTTAAAGCTACTATTTGAGTAGTTTTAGTCTGTATAGGGAACACTTTTACCCACCTGGGAAATGTATGTATAAAAATTAGCAAGTAATTTTATCTTCCCTCATCATTCTGGGTTTTTTTTTTCATTCATTCAGTCATTCATTTATTTTTTGTTTTTTTTGAGACAAGGTTTCTGTGTGTGTATTCCTGGCTGTCTAGGACTTGCTTTGTAGACCAGGCTGGCCTCGAACTCACAGAGAGTTCTGCCTACCTTTGTCTCTGGAGTGCTGGGATTAACAGTGTGGGCCACCAGGCCTAGTTTAGGTTGGATCTTGGTGAAATCAGTTTTCCCAGAATTCCTGGGGATCTTGCCTCTCTCATTTGGACCCTTTCTCTTTGGAATCACTTGAGCACAAAACTGGCATCTGGCTGAGACATCCCATCCTAGGTTCTCCAGTCTAGGTATAACATACCTTGCTCTGAGTGACTCAGAAAGTTTTATGGACCACAGATAAGTAACCTGGTGTAGATTAGTTACCAACAATTTTGTCAGTTGTTCTGGGGAGAATGTTTTTTTCCTTTGGTATCTTCTATCAACTTGTGGGTTTAAGCTCTGCATTTCTCCTTTACTATGGAGTCTCAGGCAGGAAGGAGCCTTGTTATGTTATCAGAAAGTCAATAGGCCCCACTGTTCTTAGGGCCCTTTATTGGCAGCCATGTCAGAAGCCCAGAAGTTCAGGACAACAATTTGTAGGGGAAGGCAAGTGGCCTCTCAGAAGGCCATGGCCTTTTAATGTCCTTTTCCTGATGTTGAGAAGCCCTCTTTCTCTGTAGATCAAATTGAGGACATGCCTGGTAGTAAAAGCACAGTGACTGTCTGTGTAGTTGATGGTGGACTTTCCTTTCCCCACCTGAGAGTCTGGATCAGATTGATCAGGTCTGCTTTCTGGGCTGAGGTACCTGGCTGGGGCCCAAACAGTTTCAGTTAAAGTAACTGCTGCAGCTCCTGGGTGCCTGGTTTCATCTTTGATCTCCTGAGAGTCAATGACTAGGATCTGTGTCATCAGACAAGTAGATGTGTGAATTGTTGGTGGAGTGTTTCTCAAACTGGACTGGAGAGTGGGCCATGATTAAGGTCTGGTCCTGGGTCACAGAGGCAGTAGACAGTCACTGTTTTGGTGCTTCTCAGGGAAGGGCTTCAACCATATCATGTGGTGCTGTGAATATAAGATCCTGACCCAGAGTAACCTTGTTTGTTTTCTTTCATTAAACTTGGAGTAGCTGCCATAGACAGGTTGGGCCATCCTGTGGCTACAGCATCCAGTTATTTGGGCAGTACTTCACAGAGGATTTCTATGGCCCTAAAGTTTGAGTTAAAATTCATTTTGTGTTATGTTTCATGGAAAAACAGATGAAAAGGTTTTGAGACATCTGGAAGGGCTACCACTGGAACAGAAGTCAGAGCTGATGTTAAAGCCTTAAATGTGTTTTGTTTAGTCTCAGTCTAGATTAAGGGCTCAGTGTCCCTCTTTGTACTGGTGTATAGAGAGAGGCCTTGCTGTTTCCACAAACTGGTATTCAGAGGCAGCTGTATCCAGTTGTACTTAGAGGTCCTGTACCTTTCTCTTTGTCTTTGTAGTTGGAAACTGAAGGATGGCAGCAATCCTACTGTGAGACAGGCTCCTTTTGCTTTCCTCTAGCTGGTTGCCAGAATAGGTATCTACAAGTTGGGCTTCCTTAGCCAATATTTTGTGGCCCAAGGTCTGTGGCTCTTGCAGAGTCTCTCAGTGGCTTTTGTTTTGGTTTGGTTCTTTGTTTTTATGAGACAAGGTTTCTCTATGTAATAGCCCTGGTTGTCTTAGACTTGCCCTGGTTGTCTTAGACTTGCTTTGTAGACCAAGCTTCCCTGGAACTCACAGCAATCCACTTGCTTTTGCCTCCTGAGTGCTGGGATTAAAGGCATGCACCACCATGCCTGGCTCTCAGTGACCATTTTATAATTTGTTTTCCCAGGAAAACTCTGAATAGAAGGGTAGGAACTCTGCATTTTGTGTGTTTATATTTTAGGGCAACCTGGTCTGGGTATGTTGTTCTTTGTAACTTCCCATTGTGTCTGTCCATTTAAAAGCAAGGATGGATTGACTCACCTTTGCCAATGGGAGGCTGAAGAATGTGCATCATTCAGTTCTAAGACAGTGTACACCTGTTTCTCTGGCAAATCAGATTTAACAGATTTAGAAGTCGCAGGTTCTTTCCTAGGCAGGATAGGCATATTCCATGGTAACTTTTGGGCAGCATTGAGACCAGTCTGTTCAAGTCATGCAATATGGACTGCAATTTCCCTTTTGTTTTCAGCATCATTGGGTAATGTTCATCTTTTTATTGAAAGCAGAACTTTTAGTTAGGAGATACTCTTCTGGCAGAAGGTATAATACCACAATTTTTCTGGAGTAGGTCTTGCTGTGTCTCATTATCTGAGAGGATGACAGTGGCTTTCACTTTATATAAAAGGTCTTGTCCCAATAATCAGATTTGTTTGTTTGTATGTTGAATACCTTTTGAGCTACCTCCAGCAAATGGAACCTACTTTTATCTTTTTGTTTTTTAAACTGTATAGTTTTTTTTCTCATACCTGGCCCCAGTAAGGTAACAAAGAAAATAATTTTATCAGCTGTCTTTAATCTTTCTAAAAAGTACTTAGTGGAATTGCAAGTTTCCTTGGTCAGTGCTGGACAGAAGGGGAAATCTGTTCTGTCCAGGTTTTGTTGCCTGGTAGCAATTTCTCTTCCCAGGTCATGGACAGAGCATTTCCTTTTTTCAGAGAATAGTGGGTTCTATGGATCACTGATTAAAAAACAGACATACATTATGAAAGAGAAAGGAATAGTAGAACTTTCTCTTTTCCTTTGGGCTCATCCCAGGTGAACATTTCCCCTTCCCCAGGATTGCTTAGAGCAGGCACAGAGTGCAGAGAATCCTCTCCTGGGGAAACTATTTCCCCTTCCCTGTGTGCATTCTGCTTAGATGGTCTAGAGTTGGGGCTTGGATAAGAGGCCTGGCCTCTCCCCACCTCAGCACAAGGTCCAACCCTGAGTGTGAGGAGGAGTCAATCAACAAAACAAGTAAGTGCTCCTCTCCTAGAGTGGGACAAGTGAAGGGGCTTTTTTTGTGTGCTTGTTTGAATTTTTGTTTGATTGTTTCTCAGGGTGACCTGGCAGGGCTAGTAGGATTCAGGTCTCCAACACTAGGGAGCATACATCTTAAACCTGGTGGAGGAGGTTTTCATACCAGAGAAAGCCATCGATCAATACAGAAAACAAAACTGAAAGGAACACATAGGAAAACATATAGAGACACACATACACAGAGAATCAGACACACAGTGAAAACAGCCAGTGTGGGCATCACACCTCATACATATGTACAGACAGAGGATCCAATGACATCTCTCATGGTTCTAGGATACTGCATCAGACTGCATCTGACATTTCCTATTTGTGCAAACAGAAGGCCACACAACCAGACTTACCTCCAGAGGTGACAGAACAGGAGACTTTCTAATTTTTCCTTTTCTGGTGGAGGTGTCATATCCCTCTGAATCAAAGGGAGACTGGGGACCTGGAATATCTCAGGCTGTGCATCCCCTAGGAGTCCTGTGACCATTGCACTCCCCCTCACACCCAAGAGGCTCAGATATACCCGGTGTCTCCAGGTCTGGTCTCTGGGATTTCAGTGGGACCTCCAGAAATGTGGGGTGCTCACCAGAGAAGACTACTGGGACATGGATTCAAGCCAATAGAAAATCTTTCTTAGCCTGGGTTGAGTGATGTAACACCAAGCCTTTCTCAGGGTGAGCTTTTTTTTTTTTAAACATTTATTTATTGTGTATACAGTATTTGCTCTACATATATGCCCAGGCAGATCTCAATGTAGATGGCTGTGAGCCACCATGTGGTTGCTGGGAATTGAACTCAGGACCTTGGGAAGAACAGCCAGTGCTCTTAACCTCTGAGCCACCTCTCCAGCCCCCCAGGGTGAGCTTTTAAGCATAAAACCCATGTTCTATGTTGACATATTTCAGTAACCAAGAACAGTTAGCCAGAAGTACAAGTACAATAGCTAAAAAGCTAGGTTAGTATGTGAAGGGACTTTCCCATAACTAGGGACTTTGATGGATTAGGCCTTTGTTTTTAATTTTGGCAGGTGGTGTTATGTATGTGGTGCTTTTTACAGCCTGAATGGCACTTCCATCATGGAGTCAGTTGTGCTAAGGTTGGGGCCTTTTACAATGCTGAGAAGTTTATTCTTTGGTGTTTGTGTGAAATGTTCTGTAAATATCTGTGAGATCCATTTGCTTTATAATATCTGTTAGCTCCAGTACTTCTCTGTTTAGTTTTTGTCTGATGACCTGTCCATGGAAGAGGCGGGGTATGTAAGTTTCCCACTATCAGTGTGTGAGGGCCAATATGTGATTTAAGCTGTAGAATTGTTTTTCTTACAAATGTTGATTCCATTTGGGGGAGAAACAGATGTTAGAAATTGAAATGTCATCTTAGAGGATTTTTCCTTTGAATATGTAGCCTTCCACATTTCTTTTGATTAATATTGGTTTGAAGAGGCTCACCTGTATTTTATATATTTATGGGCATACTGGATGAGCAATGAGGCCACTTTAGTTCTTTTGTTTTTTTTTTTTTTCCAGGGCTATGGGTTAAACTCAAGAGCCTCACATATGATGGGCAAATA
>CAJQZJ010027799.1:0-10154 GCA_907164525.1 Lophiomys imhausi | reverse complement strand
TTTATAGGGTCCCTGGGCCTTCCTCTTTCCTCAGTTGGATCTGTTTACCTACCTGCTTTCATGCCTTCTTGCCATTTCTCCTCAGTGTCTCCTAGGAATTTAAAGCTACTGTCTCAGTGAACCCACTTTTACTTTCTTTTTCTATTTATGTTCCCTAATTCTCCTTTACCTACAACCATTGCAACTACTGTCATTGCTCTTGGTCACCATACAGAACTTGATGGTAAATCACTGTTGCTGGAGACATCACACATTTCGGTCACAGGACATGAAGAAATCAAGATGGCACTGACCTGGAAACTTCATCCTTACTAGTCAGCTTTCATGGTCCTGGAAGGTCCTATGTACACTGCTGAAGGAAGAAAAGTAATCAGAAGTCTTACCCAGCTGAGCTACAATGAACCTTGTGAGGTACAATAACTATTGGCCTGCTCAAGATGTGCACACTGGGATAGTGGCATTAGCATCATGGAAGTAACCAACTCCATTGTAACTAGATTTAAGGCCTCTTCCACAAGGTGTAACTCAGCTGGGCAAAAAAAAAACAAGGTAACCGTAGTGGTTTGAAAAGGCTTGGCCTCCCATAGACTCATGTGTTTTAAAGCTTGACCCACAGAGAGTGGCATTATTAGGAGATGTGGCCTTGTTGGAGGAAGTCTATTACTGTGAGGGTGGGCTTTGATGTTTTCCTATGCTCATGCTCTACCTACTGTGGAATGAGAGCCTCTTCCTGGCTGCCTATGGAAGCCAGTCTTTTCCTGGATGCCTTTGGATCAAGATGTAGAACTCTCAGCTCCTTCTCCAGCACCAAGTCTGCCTGGACAATGCCATGATTCCCCAGATGGTGATAATGGACTAAACCTCTGAAACTGTAAGCCAGCCCCAATTAAATGTTTTCCTTTACATGAGTTGCCTTGGTCATGGTGTCTCTCCACAGCAATGAAACCCTAAGACAGTAACCTAACTTCTAAGGGAGAACCTAATGCTATTATTCTCCTAGATGAACATAATAAACTTAATGGTATATGATACCACCATCCAACTAAAAGGCATGTTTATCACACAAAAAATGTTTGTAAGTGTGGTCATTATGCAGATCTAAAGGAAAAAAGTAAAAATAGGGGGAATGTGGTAGGTTTAGTGCTAGCATATAATAGCATAGGGAACTTGGAATAAGGCTCAACTTAAAGATAAAAGACTTATTTCCGAAGCAACATGTCCTTGAGAACTCGCCAAGGACCAGGACCTCTTTGATCTTAGGGCTAGGGACAGGACATGCCTCCTGAGGTGCCCGCCCTCCGGAGGTCTGCTCTCATTTTACAGCTCTCTGGGAAAAGCATCTGAATGACATGCCCTGAGGCACTTGCCCACATCTGCAGACAGCCTGTGAATTCATGCCCCTCTGCAAAAAGCTTTTTTGAAAAAGACTGAGTCCAGGGGCGTAACTTGAAATGAGTGCAGAAGCCTCTGCTGAAGATATATAAGTCAAGATGCACGTGGACAGGGAGCTGGGCTCCTCCTGTTGTTTCACCTTCTTTTCTTCTGGCAGAGAGCTTGCTTTAATATCACCCAGAATGTTTCACCTCTGATGTTGACCTGTTTTGGGTCTGGATAGAGACGGATTCTCCCTGAGATTTTTTTTAACATTATTTATTTATTATGTATACAGTATTTGTTCTACATATATGCCCGGACAGATCTCAATGTAGATGGCTGTGAGCCACCATGTGGTTGCTGGGAATTGAACTCAGGACCTTGGGAAGAACAGCCAGTGCTCTTAACCTCTGAGCCACCTCTCCAGCCCCTCCCTGAGATTTGGGAGCCCTTAGAGGCGGAGCTCAGAGACTTCTGGCCTTTGCAGGCCATAAGCATCTGAATAGGTGAGCCGCCTGGGAAACTTTCATATGTTAATTGGTCTTGAAACCATGGAAGAGATTCCTTTTTGATAAACTATCTTAGAATCTGAGGAACGAAATTCAGAGACCTTAAGAGACTTTAAAACTGAAAAATTGTATGTAGACCATCCATCCATCAGGACCCACGCTCAGAGGAAAATATCCTTTTGAGAAACCTTAGGTTAATGTTAAATGTTTGTATTAAGTTTTAGGTGCTAGGTTTCAGAGTTAGGGTTTGGGTTTAGGATTTAGGAATTTGATAGGTAATTGTTAAGCATTAGTAAATATATGTGTGATAAATAAAATTTTACTGTTACGGGGGAAGGAAAAAATTGGTACTGGAATGATTATCATTGAAAGGGAAAGCTTCAGTAAATCTTTAAAATCTTAAAGGAAAACAAAAGAGATTTGGTAATCTTTCCCAATATCCAGACTCATATCTATATTGAGTCCTGAGTGTATCAGAAGTAGAATCTAAACCATGAGGGAGAGAACATACACATTTACACACAAAAAGTATAGATTGAGAGAAACCTCGGTGACATGAGTGGAAATTGACTTTGGATCAGGAGAAAGAACCATCATATTAGATTGAGCCCAAAAATTTTTGTGGCATTTTAACCATTTTTGATTTTACATCTACTTGGCAATAGTTATATTCAAAAAGTTTTTGCAGTCATCTGTTTTATCTAGTTCTAAAGCTTTTCATCGCCAAAATCAGAAACTGCACACACCAAGTAAGCATTCTCCCATATTCCCAGCCTCTGGCAACCTCTAATCTACTTCCTGTTTTGTGAATGTGCAAGTTCAAAAATAGTATCACTTATATTAAGTCACAAAATTTTTGTCCTTTTGTATCTGGATTATTTCCAAGGTTCATCTATGATAGACCTGTCTTTCCCTGGAATCCTCAAGTGGTGGTATTAACCATGTTAAACATTGTTAAATACTAGTAATACTGTTAAATGCTATTAGAATTACTGATTTTTCCATTAAACCTTCATTCTAAAATCCTTTAATGTTTAAAGTTTTGTGAATTGTTAACACCTTCAAGATCAGACTGTTTGAGAGGCCCTCCCTTCCCTTGTATCTGGCTAGGGTAAACAGAATCAACCAAACTCTTTGGCAGATACTTTACCCTCTCCTCAGCCTCCTTGCATTGAATACGGCATGGATGCCTAGAGGCACTTACAACTGTAAGCACAGCTACTTGCTATGGAAGGACATCTGAGCCCCAGAAGAGTTTCAAATAGTTTATGCTGGTCTTTTTATTATTACAAGCCTTGGTGAAGTCCAACAGTTATCTTCACCCATGTCAGAAAGCGAGCATCTCCTCTATGTGTTCCAAGCAGGCCTGTGATTGACTGAAGCCACACCCCCTCTGTTGCTTATTGCAAATTGTTTGGCTCATTTTTCAAATTATCAGGGAGAAATCTTCCTGTGCTGTCCCTCTAGTGTTGCAGCATTGTAGACAGTGGTATTTTGCTTGTGATCTTTGTCATTAGGAAAGTGACCAAACTAGCAGCATGAAGTGGAGGCTTTAGAAGGAAGAAGGGGTAGAGTCATGATGGTGGCAAAACTCATGCTGCCAATATAACAGCAGTGGTAGTAGTATCAATAGTAGTAAAAGAACGGCTGAAGAGTTCCAGAATGGCTTGGGACAAAAAAAAAAAAATATATATATATATATATATAATGGGAGGGGGGCAGAAGCGGTGAAGAAGAGAGAGTGGAAGGATACATATACATCTGGGCCCTACAGGTCCATCTCCCAGGTCTCCACTTAAAGACCCAGAACTGTCAGCACTAGAATTTCTCCTTATCTACTCACAATGTCTATCTGAGTAGAGCAAAAGGACCAAGTCAGCTGATTAATAATGCATCTATCTTATGATAAGTGTCCAAATTCCAGTCTCCATTCCTCTATATGTCTGATTAATATTCCAGTATTTGTACATACTACATTTTGTTTATAAATTTATCTGTTGATATACACCATTTTCACCCGTTGACTGTTGTGTATAATGCTGCAATAAACATTAGTGTTAACTATTTGTACTACCCTGTTCAGTTAGTTTAAGTGAGTACTGAGTAGGGGTAGATTTGTTGTCTTATACAGTGGCTGCCTTGTTTTATATTCCCACCAACAATCTCTGTATCATCTCCATACTCTACTTACTATATTCTGGTTTTATAATTTATTATAGCCAGGCAAGGCAACTACATGCTCATAATTCCATCACTTACAAGTAAGAGGATCACATGTTCAAGGCCAGCCTGAGCTCAAAAAAAAGAATGTTTGGTGCTGGAGACATGGCTCAGTGGTTGAGAGTACTGACTGTTTTCCAGAGGACCCACCCAGGTTCAATTCCCAGCACCCACATGGCAGCTCACAACTGTAAATGAAAATGTTATTAACCTATATTTATTAATACCTAATAATCTATATCCTATAAACACCTAATACCGAATAACACTTTTAAAATCCCATTTTAACCCTTTTGATAGGATATTAAGATTCTCGGCTGGGCAGTGGTGGCACACTCCTTTAATCCCAGCGTTTGGGAGACAGAGGCAGGCACATCTTTGTGAGTTCGAGGCCAGCCTGGTCTACAAAGTGAGTCCAGGACAGCCAGGGCTACACAGAGAAACCTTGTCTCAAAAAAAAAAAAAAAAAAAAGATTCTCTAGCACAGGTCTATGAGGACAACATGGCTTGCTGTCTTCTCTCTGCTGGCACACCTCAAACAGCATTCAGCAGCCTGGCTCTGGCACAGTCATGGCAGTCTTACTTCAGCTTAGGTTTGCGCCTTTCTCCTCAGGGTCAGAGCCTAGCATCACTCACTGGATCCTGCAGCTAGCTTGCTTCAACCGCTCAACTTGGGGCTGGCTTCACTAAGCCATCCACTAGCATATACCAAAAGTTGTTTTGTAATAAATTTCTTTATGATTTTCCATCAGAAAATGTTAGATTTATATACTTTTATGTCCAGGGTCACATAAAAGTTGCAGGCAACAAGAGTGAGGTGTGAACAAAGATTAATAGGCCATGTCTCTGCCCTTCTTGTCCCCTCACCGTAATGTCTGTCCTTGACAAACACCACTGCCTTAATCAGTGTTCTCTTGCTGTGAGGAGCCATCATGACCAAGGAAACTCTTTTGAAGGAAAGCATTTAATTTGGTTGCCTTACACTTGCAGAGACTTAGTCCATTACATCATGGTGAGGGGCATGGTGACATGTAGGCAGGCAAAGCCCTGGAGCTGAGAGCCTTATATACTGATCCACAGGAGAAGAAAGAGAAAGACTGAGACATGGAGACAGGAGAGGTAGAGAGAGGCAGGACACTGTTTCTGGCATGGTCTTTAGATATATCAAATCTCCTGTGACACACTTCCTCCAACAGGGCCACCCCTCTTAATCCTTCCAATCCTTTCAATTAGTGCCACTCCCTGGTGACTAAGCATCCAAATATATGAGCCTATGGGGACCACTCTTGTTCAAACCACCACAGCCATCAATGCATAGCTGTTCATCCAGCCAGTACTTTTTCACCTTGCCACTCATTCTCTAATCCAATGACATGAGGGACCTCTCTACTTACAAGGTCATGTCACTCTTTCCAGATTCTGGAGGAACTGCCTCCTACACATAGAACCATGCCTCTACCTCCTCGACAAGGCACATCTGACCCTGCCTAACCCTAAATGCCTCATCTGCAGTATACCCCTCCTGCTGCTACACCCTGATCCAAATTCTAATCAGTCCATGGGGTTTTTTTTTTCATCTTTTATGTCGTACATACTGACCCTGTATTTCTCTGTTCTGTCTGTCTGTCTGTGTGTCTCTCTCTCTGATTTCTACATCCTCACAGATGACATTTTCTTTGTCATGAACCTCTTCCTTTCTTCTGCCCGACTCCCAATTAATCTCCTAGCTCTCCTTAGCTAGGCTAAGTGAAGCACTTTCTATCTTGTGTAGTGAATGGCTGGATAAAAGAGCACAATCAAAAGTTTTGATATCTTTACTGATAGGCAAGTGATGATGATTTGTTAAAAACTCCCCAAATGGAGAGACTAATTGTAGTAGAATCTGAAAGCAGTGTTTTCTGGGAAATGCGTAAAGGAAGTTAGAATACACAGAGGTAACTGTAGAAGGTGTAAAGCTAATTTTCTTGAATGGAACCATAATTTCACTCTCCATTTTGCAAAGATTATTTTATGTATTTTATACTATACAATAAATACCAGCCGGGCGGTGGTGGCACACGCCTTTAATCCCAGCACTTGGGAGGCAGAGGAAGGTGGATCTTTGTGAGTTTGAGGCCAGCCTGGTCTACAAAGCAAGTCCAGGACAGCCAGAGATATTCAGAGAAACCCTGTCTCAAAAAAAAAATAATAATAAATAAATAAATAAATAAATAAATACCAAAACAGACTCTTAAAGAAAATAAAGCCATGGATTTAAAGAACTTTCAGAGAAGGAGTAGGATACATCATAAACCACCTCTTCATTTTTATGGACACGATGTTGCATTTGAATATGAAATGAGAATTCTGGCTCTAAATTTTTTTTTAATTTATTATGGTGAGATCCTGAGAACATACCTCACACAGAAGAAGGAGCAGCAGAAATGTGGATAGAATGTGTGTCACTACATGGCATCCTTGAACTGCATTTTCATGAGATACTTCTTCACTGAAAGATTAGTGACACTGATACATTGTACTGACTTGTAATCTTTTTGCACAAGGGCTGGCCATTGTGGATCTTCCGGAATATCAAGGTCAATCATGTTGTCAGTCATAGAGCCTGGGAGGGACTCTGCCTTATTTTTTATTGAGGATTGCCCTTAATAGGCGCCCCAAGACAGTAGAGGGCACTCAGTTCCTAAATATCCTGAGGAAAGATCAAACCCAAAGCTGGTTCTACCTGTGTAAATGAAAATTTATTAACCTTTATTTATTAATATTTAATAAACACCTATAATACCTACAACCTATAATTATAAACACCTAATACTTAACACTTTTGAAAGGATATTAAGATTTTCTAGCACAGGTCCATGAGGATAACTTGGCTTGCTGTCTTCTATCTGCTGGAACACCTCAAACAGCATTCAGTAGTCTGGCTCTGGCACAGTCATGGCAGTCTTACTTCAGCTTAGGTTTGAGGCTTTCTCCTCAGGGTCAGGGTCTAGCATAGCTCACTGGCTCCTGTGGCCAGCCTGCTTCAACCGCTCAGCTTTGGGCTGGCTTCAGAGACTGCCCCCAGACACCCCAGGGTGCCTTTTGAACTAACTCAGGGCAGCTGCTGTGCCTTGTTGCTTAGTTTTTGGCTTCAAGGCCTTGCTGGGGCTATGTCATAACTTCCCATGACAGGGGTTACCCTCTTACCTGTTTTTGAGGACCTTGCTGAGGCTTCAGAATTCAACTTGCCTCCTTAAACCTCATTCAGTTACTGGGCAGCTTTTGGGTCCCTGGACAGATGTCTTTAGTGCCTGGTTTTCATGAACTTTCTCTCAACAGGTTCTATGCCATGCCTTTTCTGCTGGTTTGTAGCCAAAGGTTCTATGCCAAACCTTCTTGGACTGGTTTGTAGCATGAGTTTCTCTCTCTCTCCCCCCCACCTTATGTGAGAGCAGGGACTCTGTCTCCTGTTTCCTTTCCTTGGCAGTTCTCAGTTTATGTACAGAAGCTTCTGACTGCTGATTCTTATTGTCTGAGGGCTGCTGCAGCCTAAGGGCTGGCAGATGGCATACATAGCTTTGCACTTTGTGGTCTCCTGTGTGCCCTCTTCTCTTCTGGGGGTTCCCTCACATCTCATACTTAAATAAAGCATGGTTCTTGCTGTCTTTCATGTGGTCTCACGGTTCTCAGGCTCTGTCATGGTAATTGGTGCCCTTGGCCACACTCCTCCACCCAGTGCTGCTCTCCTGCCTCCCTCAGAGCTGCAGCTTCAAAAGGGTTCCACCCTATTTTGGCTCTCTTCAATGTCTTTTGAAAAGAGGCAGCAACCAAAAGTCTTTTCTCTCAGTTTCCTGGGCATTCAGAGTACCTTCTCAATGGTTGCCCAGGACTATGTGCTCCCAGGTGCCAGGCTGGTCTGCATGCCCCTTTAACAGTCTGGATTTCAAAAGCACTTACTAATTCACTAAAGAAAACCAACTCCCATTACACACAACTGTCTGTAACTCCAAGATCTGACACCCTCACATAGACATACACATGCAGGCAAAACACCAATGCACATAAAATAAAAAGTTAAATAAATTATTTTTGAATATAAAGATAAAAGAAATTCCCATAAAATTTTTATTTAAAAAAATGTTTATTAGAACTAGATATTTAATCCCAACATTTGGAAGACTGAGCCAGAAAGATCCCAGTCTCAGGCCAGCCTAGGATACATAGTAAGCTCCAGGACAATCTGAGCTACACAGAAAGACCTCATCTCAGAAAAAAAAAGTGTGTGTGTGTGTGTGTGTGTGTGTGTGTGAGAGAGAGAGAGAGAGAGAGAGAGAGAGAGAGAGAGAGAGATTAAGAATCTTTTATTGTGTTTCTTGGTCATTTTCATACCTTCTTTGGAGAAATTATCTAATGTGTATGGATGTTTTGTCAACATGTAATGTCTTTGCATCATAGGTATGCCTGTTTATTGCAGAGGTAGGAAGAGAGTATTGGATTCCCAGAGACTGGAATTACAGATATTGTGAGCCACTATGTGGGTGTTGAGGATTTGAACATGGATCTTCTGTAGGGAGTTAGAATAATTAAATTAGATTTAGTAAATATCTAGGGGTTTCTGATACAGTCTCTTAACTCGGGGCATGAAGATCAAATTGGCTGTGAGCGATTTAGCTTATCAGCTTGTGGAAAAACAAGGATGAAGTCAGGAAAAACAGGAAACAAACAGGAGACTTAATGGACTGAGAAACAAGGATGAAGTCAGGAAAAAGAGGAAAGACTTAATGGACTGAAAAACAATGATGAAGTCAGGAAAAACAGGAAACAAAACAGGAGACTTAATGGACTGAAAAAAAAAACAAGGTTGAAGTCAGGAAAAACAGGAAGGACTTAATGGACTTAAAGAAACAAAGTATCTGGCCTGACATTGTTTTCAGCTGCTAAGTGGGCAGAGCCCAAATTAAGCTGAAACAGAGTTCCTCCTATTTAAGGACAGTGCTGGAGCCCCATAAAAAAACAAAGAAGAGGCCCCTGATGCTAGAGAGCTCCAAGAGTCCTGCTGAAAAAAGTGCTGGCCATCATTTGATGGCCAGATCTCCCTGAGGCAGAAAGAATCTGGTGAGCAAACAAAGCCCCAGCAAGACACCAAAAGGCAAAGGACTAAACCCTGTGACTCAGCTTTTGCCTAGAGGGGTTTTATCTGTCCGAACAGTGGCCTAAACGAAACTGTGCCTGGCTTTAAGGACTCTGAGGTAGAGCGGCAGAGTTTCTGATGCGAAGGGGCTGGGGTCTCCCCAAAAGAAGAAAGCATGAAGCCTTATTTAAGGTGAGACTGCAATAACCAACTTACCCTGATGAATCTACATCTGAGAGATCCAGAAAAAGGACTGGTAAGTGCGTTAAAGAATCTACAACAGGGCTGGAGAGATGGCTCAGAGGTTAAGAGCACTGACTGTTCTTCCAAAGGTCCTGAGTTCAATTCCCAGCAACCACATGGTGGCTCACAGCCATCTACATTGAGATCTGTTGCCAGGGCATATATGTAGAGCAAATACTGTATACATAATAAATAAATAAATGTTAAAAAAAAAGAATCTACAACAAAGACTGTGTTCCTCATGACTGAGGACCTGCCCCAGAGACTGTATCCTTCTAAAAGGTTAGGAAAATAATTGTCAATAGGATTAGTGGTTAGGTTAAAGGGATTGTAGGAATTTGTAGGATTAAAAGTTAAGAATTTGTTGGTATTTGTTATAAGTGAATATAGTAATAAATAAATAAGTGTTAAATAATAATTAAAAACTTCGGTTACAATCTTCTGTTAAGAAGCCATCATTCTTGCCAGGCGTGGTGGCACACGCCTTTAATCCCACCCAGCACTTGGGAGGCAGAGGCAGGCGGATCTCTGTGAGTTCGAGGCCAGCCTGGTCTCCAAAAGGAGTCTAGGACAGTCCTTACTGTTAACACAGAGAAACCCTGTCTGGAAAAACAAAAAAAAGAAGAAGAAGAAGAAGCCAGCATTCTTAACTGCTGAGCCACCTCTCCAGCCTTATTTTTTTCCCCAGATTTATTTAT
>CAJQZJ010027797.1:0-11069 GCA_907164525.1 Lophiomys imhausi | reverse complement strand
CCACCCTCCTCCCCCTCAACCCTCCATCCTCTTCCCTTTTTTTTTAAGTTTAAGGTATTTCTTTTTCCCCCAACAGCTCTCCCTTTCAGTCCAACAAATGGTTCTTTCTCTTATAACTATAAATACAATACAAAACAACAGAAATAAATAGGCCACAATTATGGGAGTTATATGGCTTAGCATACATTCCCAATGTCCAGTCCGTATGTATTTGGCACCTGACTCTAACATTCTACTATCTAACCATCTCCATGAGTTTAAAGTTCTATATCTAACTCAGCTTTCATACTGACTTGCCTCACAATTTTAAAAATATCTTCTTAGATCCAGAACACCCTCTTGATTCCTAAACAACTCAAAATTTAACTATGAGACTTCTAGCTATCTATTGTTCAACCACCTCAGAGACCTGAGAGGGATAAATATATCTGATTATATAGGAAGTGCAGGGCCTGCAGCTTCCAAAACTAAGAAATGACATACCAGTGGTTGCCTGGACAGTTCCCATTTTCTCTCCATACGTTACAACATCAATCTTCAGCCATTTGGCCCCGTTTCTCTGACAGACATTGATTGTAGAGCAGGAATTATGAAAGACTTACCTACCCTGCCTTGGCAGAGCTAGGCTGTCAACTTGTCTGCTTATATTGATACAAAATTAAGATTATATTTGGCTACAATGGTATTGACCCTTATATATTGATGCAAAATTAAGATTGTATTGGGCTATATCAGTATTGATCTTTGTATATTGATACAAAATTAAGATTATATTTGGCCACATTTTGGAGCTCTTAACAAACAAGCAAGCAAATGGAGGCAAATCCTAAAGGCCAACCATTCTAGTCAAAACAGCAAAACAGAAATGTTCAGTGAGAGACCCTGTCTCAAAAGATAAGTTGGTGAAGAAGCCATTGAGAAAGATATATGGCTACCAATCTCTGATGTCTGCACAAGCTAATTTGGGTAAGGACACCTTCTCCATACCCATGTACCACACACACATATACACACACATGCATGCATGCACATGCGCGCACACACACACACACACACACACACACACATACACACGTTGTGGTGAATTTTGCAGAGAAATACTTCTCATTGCTAAGTCCTTCCTCTATTCACTTCTTGTTTTAAACTTGACTGTAAAATTGTTGGGAGCAGAAATGGTCACTGAAAGGCGAATAAGG
This sequence comes from Lophiomys imhausi, assembly GCA_907164525.1. Taxonomy (NCBI): domain Eukaryota; kingdom Metazoa; phylum Chordata; class Mammalia; order Rodentia; family Muridae; genus Lophiomys; species Lophiomys imhausi. The sequence continues at coordinate 9,873 of CAJQZJ010027797.1, read as the reverse complement.
TGGTACATGCCTGTAATCTCAGTTCTCTGGAGGAAGAGACAGGAAGATGACCACAAATTTTAGGCCAGCCTGATCTATACATCAAGTTCCAGACCAACCAAGGCTGTGTAGCAAGACTCTTTTTGAAAGAAAAAAGAAGAAAGGAAGTAAGGGAGAGAGAGAGAGAGAGAGAGAGAGAGAGAGAGAGAGAGAGAGTTGAAAACCCTCAGGGAATTTGGAAAGATCATGACTGCTGAAAGCTACCCATAAGTACAGTACCTGGTGGGCTGAGGAATAGGTCATATTTATCTAGTAGGATTCCACAGCTTCAAGTATCAATGGAGAGAGTCAAGTTATGTTCATAATCTATTCAAAGCAGCAGAAACTATTCCTGTCACATTATTGTCAAACCACAGGAAATTATGCTTTTCCTCATTACCACATTCAGCTCTGTAAGTGGCTGATAGCTTTGTCTACACAGTCTTTCTGATAGTGTTTTCTCAATTTAGAAACAAAAAATTTCACTGTGTGTGTGTGTGTGTGTGTGTGTGTGTGTTAAATGTCAGATACCATGTGATTGTTCCTATTTAATATATTGACTTACTTGGAAGGCAGAAAGTGTAAATTTTTTCTTCACAAACATTCATTGAGCACCTTCTGTGTGCTTGACTCTTTCCTGGTTGCTGGGAACCGAAAGTAATGCCCAATCTGGTTCTTGGCTGATGTAACAGGCAGATTCTAGGTGAGTGAACGGTCCCATACATCATAAATCATGTGTGTGTTCATTCAACAACCGTTCTCTCTACTTCTATTTTTGTTCTGTAAAATGTTGGACTGGGGGATAAATTGGAGCTGGATTGGGAACGGCTACAACACCTGGTGAAGGAGTTTGAAAATCACCCTTAGACACTTGGAAGATATCAGAGGTGAATTCAGAGTCCTCATGAAGCAGCTTGTAGCTCTCTGTTCTGCGACGTAGGTATAAGGTAGGTTGGGCAAGAAGAAACAGTCCATACATGTCATCCTAAAAGCCGATTAAGATCACTTTGTTACAGTAAGCTGGCACCAGGAGGTAATCTTACTGTGATTGGGATTGCTTAGTGGCTGTGTGAGCTTGTAATATCTAAACACTTTTCTGTGTCCATTTGCTACCACTTTTAGACTGATGTGAACAGAAAAGCAATAGTTTTGAATGTTTAGGATTACATCATTTTGGAGGTAGGGGTTTCTAAGATTTTCAGTCTATCAGGCTTTCAAAAGCTGGTCTTTGATTATGTACTAGGCTCCCGAATCTGCTACAATAAATCATCACAATCTTCGCAGCCTAAAACAACAGAAATGGGGTTGGAGGTAGAGTAGTAACCTAGCATGTCTTGGATCCCTCAGCATGGCATAGGCCAGGTGTGATGGTGCTCATCTATAATTTTAGCACTTTGGACGCAGAGACAGGAGGTTCCAAATTTCAAGGCTATCCTCAGCTACACAGCAAGTTCAAGACCAGCCTGGGCTACAGGAGACCTGTCCCCCAAAACAAAATGAAACACAGCAGCAAACAAAAAACAATAATAGACATGTATTGTTCTCTCAATCCTGGAAACAAAACGCTTGACATCAAGGTCTTAGCTGTGGCACACTCCTTTCAACAACTCCAAGGGAAAAGGCTTCATTGTATCGTTCAGTTACATGTGGCTCTAGCTGTTCCTTGGTTATGACTGCATACCTTCAACACTTGTGTCTGTCTTTTCATAGCTTTCTCTGTCTTCTCCCATTTCTTATAATGGCATTCTATTGGATTTAGGGCCCACCCGGGTCATGCAGAATGATCTCATGCCCAAATCCTTAAATACATTTGCAACGCTTTAAGTAATTTAACATTTATGAATTCCAGGGATGGTTTGGTACTTTGTAGATATGAGAATCCTGTTCAACCTATTATAAATCATAATGGGTAAGTCAAGTCATCACACTGTGATAGTTGAAGTGCTTACCAATATTGTGGGCAAGGCCATTTTACTAAATAAGTAGGTCTGTGGAAGGGCAAACAGAAATTGAAGGGTTTTTACATTGTATTAGTTACTTTCCCTCATCATGTGACAAAATATTGATTAAAAATAACATAAGGGAGAAGAGGTTTATTCTGGCTTAAGATTTAAAGAGAGACTCTCCATCATGGTGAGGGAAGCATGGTAGCAAAGGTCTTAGTGGCAGGAGTATGAAGCTACTGCTTGTTCTATCTTGGCAGAATCAGGAAGCAAAGGAATCAGACTAGATCCAGGCCCCAACTACAACTTTCAAAGCTGGCCCCTAGTGAACCACTTCCTCTAACTCAACTGTACTTCCTAAAGGCACTGTAACTTCCTAAAATGAAGTCACCATCTGGGAAACAAGTGTCCAAAGACAAGCTGGTGTGAACTATTTTACATCTAACTATTACACACTTTAATTGACAAATCACTCTATCATTCAAAGGTTAATGTAGAAAAAAAACTTGTAGGAACTGCCAATGAATGGAGACAAAAGGAGTGGAATGAAAGGGATATAAAGATTTTCTGTTGCCTGTGACAGCAGACATGAATAACTCAGGTGTCAAAGAAGACAATTGTATTAATATAGTAGATTAAAATATCACCAAAGATGGGAAAATACCATCTGGAAGGTAAATATAAGCATACTTTCATAAATAAATATTTCCAAGTATTTAATAAACATTAAAAAGTGAGGGTAAAGAGCTGCATCGATGGCTCAGCAGTTAAGAGCACTGGCTGCTCTTCCAAAAGGACCTGGGTTCAAATCCCAGCACCCACATGGCAGTGCACAGCTGTCTGTAATTGTGGGGCATGTAATTATACACACCTTCAATCCCAGCACCCGGGAGGCAGAGGCAAGCAAATCTCTGTGAGCTCCAGGCTAGCCTGGTTCACAGAGTGGGTCCAGAATAGCCGGAGATACACAGAGAAACCCTGTCTGGAAAAAAAAGATAAAAGTGAGGGTAAGTTACAGGATTTCTGTTGCAGGAAGGGTGAAGGAAAATGGTGAAGAGCCCAGGCTTACCCAAATTAAGGCCAATCTAAACTATAAAAAATAAAGGAAAGTAAAAATGTGAACTCGAGTTTGTGCAAGAATAGTTGTAATCCCTAACCTGAACTTGTGATTTCAACATTTGCTGGTAACTTGAATTCAAAGGTGAGAACTCTGTGAGTTCATATGTATAAACAGTGTTTTAAGCCCCGTGTGTGTGTGTGTGTGTGTGTGTGTGTGTGTGTGTGTGTTCTGTATTCTTCTAATGTTCCATTGGCTATGTATGTGTTCTTTTATTACTGAATTGTAAGAATACATGCATATACCAAGAATGGACAAAACTATAGAGGGAGGAGGGCAGGAAGACTTTGAACTCAAAGCCCAGCTATGCTATACAGAGACCCAGCATAAAAAAAAGAAAAAAAAAACTTATCAAGATGAAGCCACATAGAATCAACATATTGGCAGCTACTGTTTTGAACCTTCATCCTCTGAGGAGTTGTTCTTGGAAACAGGCCATAAAGTTTCCCAGTAGAGAGATGGCTATCCAAAAGGAAGTCAGTTTAGGTTTGCAGCCCATGTTTCAGTGAATTAATTCTTCAGGTTGGAAGGACACAAGGTCAAAGGGCTCTAACATAGATATTAGGAGCCTTGTGCCCCACAGAAGGATAGAGAACTTAAGGTTAGCCTGGGCTACATAATGAAATCCTGTCTCAAAAAAAATGCACACAGGGAACTGGAGGAGTGACTGATCAGTAAGGAGCACTTGCTATTCTTTCAGAAGATTGGAGTTTGGCTTCTAGTACTCATGTAGGGAGGCTCACAACTCTTGAAACTCCAGCTCCGAGGGATTCAATGGCCCATTCTGTCCCCTGTGAGCACAGCCCTCAAAACACACACACACACTAATTTTTGACAGCTGGAATTTATCTTCTCCCATCTCTCCTGGAAGCTGACAAGTAAGTACAGTGCCATCATTGTACATCTGGAATTTCTTAGACATTTTGCTTGGCCAAGGCCAGTTATGACTTGCTGTCATTCCTTATATCACAGGTGTGTCCAGGTAAGATCCACTAGGGCGTGAGAATGAATTGGTTCGTTAAGTCACAGGACCAGGTGAAGCAGAAGTGTGAAGAGCCCATGCCTAGCTAGTAGAAGCTGCTAAACCAGCCAACTGACCAACTTTTTAACCTCTACTCCCTGAACCCATTTCTATAGGATTCAGGCCACACTCTAAAGCATATTTTTCAAACTTCTGACCTGGTCACAGGAATTCAAATTGAGTTAATTTTTAACCAGAATTAAAAACAAGATATAAAAAAAACAAGCAAACAAAAACATGACAAAACAAATCACTCCAAAGGAATAGAACAGGAATTAGCAGATTCTGCTCCTAGGAACTGCAAGGATTATTGAATCAAGTTTCTGTGAATTATGAATGTGTGAGAGAGTAGGGGTATGTGTGTGTGCATGCTGATCTAGGATGTAAAATGTTTCTCAGTGTGAGTCACGTCCACATTTGTCATGACTTCCGTTCCCCAACCTTTTACCCTGCTCCAAGCCTCACTTTCTTTTATTTTCCACCTGGCTTTGATTCCTAATCAATCGCTTCACACTGGCTTTGAACCCACTCTGTCCACACTTTGCTAAATCTAGCCTTCATACCTGAGTCCTGAATCCACTCGAGTAGCCTATTTTCCAATCTTCAGCCACATTTTCAACCACTAGCAGGTAAAAGGACACACTCCTCCTATACTACCAACTCTAACTTTGTTGCTTATTCCTTGTCATCTTCTTTGTATGGGTGAGCAACACTACTTCCGGCAGATTTACTTTTTTCATCTACAAAGTAGAAGAAAGGCAGCCATAGCACATGGGGTTGCTGTGAGGGTTGAAAGAAATAAGTACATCACAGATGCTGAATATATGGTCTTTAATTCCAACCCTCTTAGTTCTCAAATAAACACAATCTGGTTACTACCATTGCTTGACCTCTTGTGGGCTTTTGACAACACTGACCAGACCTTACTTTCTGAGTCCCTTTCTTCTCTCACCACCTGTTTGCCTCTAATTTTTCTGTTGTTGTTCCATCAGTTTCTCTGACTCTCTCACACCCGTGACCCCGAGGATTATTGTTTTGTTGCTGGACTTAACCCTACGAAGTGGAAGACAGTCCTTTCATTTTAGAATATATTTTTGACTTCTGAGCTTTTGTCCCTGGAATGCAGAAACTGCTCCCTTTCCAAAATAGAAAGCCTTCTTTCCATAGTCTGGTGTCTTGACTTTAAAACCTATGGTTACTCTCTTCTTCCAGAAAGCCTTCGAGTTACTGATTTTATTAACTATGAAAAATAATTTGAGGGGCTAGAGAGGTGTCTCAGTGGTTAAGAGTGCTTGCTGCTCTTCCAAAGAAGAGGAGTTTAGTTCCCACGACCCACATGGTGACATACAACAGACTGTAACTCCCAATCCAAAGGATTCAATTCCCTCTTCTGACCTCTGAGGGTACTGTGCAAACCCAGTGCCCATACATATATTCATACAAAACATGCATGCACATATAATAAAATAAAATAAAAGACAATTGAAAATTTGCAAGAGTAGCCAAAAGAATGCACTACATCCTTCAACCCCAATTGCTGATTAAAAAATTCTAATACATTTAATCACATTTTCTCTCTCTTCTTTTTTCTCATGAAGTCTTTTAAAGCATCATAAGGACATTCTCTTACATAGTGCAGTGCAATGATTAAATGCAGAAATCTGTAACACCCAGTACACTGATACTAACATCTTATACAAAGCCCATATTTCAGCTTTGCCACTTCTATTTTCCTTCCAGGCTCTTTTCTTCCTCCTCATCTATGATCTGGTGTGGGATCATGCAGTGCATTTAGTTATTATGTCTCCTTAATTTGAAATGATTCCTTAGCTGTTGTTTGTTTTTGAAGACATGTATTTTTTTTTTTTTTAAGAATTTGGACCAAAACGGCTGTTGGAAGTCTTCTCAGTTTGGATTTGCCAATGTTTTCTTATAACCAGAGTTAGGTAATTGTGGGTAGGAAGGACAGTAACGGAGATGTGTCCTCATTCATTCCTGTCACCAAGAGGCATAGGATGTCAGTTTGTTCTACATGCTGGTAATAAATTTGCTCACTTGTTTATGTGGTTGCCACAAGATCTCTTCCTTATAAGCCTGCCATGCGCCCCTTTGTAACTCTGTGAGAAGATCTGAGATTCAAGTCTGTTCCTCTTTTTAAATTTACCAGATAGTTTTGCATTTATTGAAGATTTCTTGTAAGAATCAAGTGATGTGTCCCCAAAAGGCGAATTTCTATCTGTTATGCAACAAGAGTTTTCCTGGGGAGACGCTACAATTGTGTCTACTCACTCCCAGATAGACAACCCACAGTAGACTAAAAGTACAGATACTATCAAAATCCAATTTGGTAAACCAATGAGGTTTTTTTTTTGTCACCAAAGTCTACCCTAGTCGTGGGTGACAGCTCACAAAAGCTAGGAACCTGAAGCACACTGCACAACCTGCAGGAAGCTTAGTAGGGTGGAGAGTGTCCTTTCCAAGTGACTGAGTTGGTCACTCTTTCAGGCAGCTGGGCTGCTCTGAGTCTTTCTTTCCATCTTGGCTTGTCTTAGAGTGACTCTCAGCAGTCTTTTACTCTTGAGAGGGAGGGGCCTAGTGAATCTGGTCAGTTTCAGAAACTTCCTGAAGCTGTTTTGAACTGTTTGCCTTCTGGTTTAAGAAACTTCCCAGCAGGGTGGTGTGTTTCAATCTAGGAGGAGATTAAGACCACAGCTATGTTTGAAGCTTGGCAGAAAATGGCAACCCCAGCTCTTGAGTGGCAGGAAGAGGACTGCCAAGTTTATGGCTAGCTTGGGCTAGAATTATAAGTTCAAGACTAGCTTAGCCTAGTTAGCTGTATATTGTCTCAAGGTGGGAGGAGGGCAAAGATGAAACAAAAAGTAATCAAAAGCAAAATGCAGATGTGTATGTGTAAATCACATTCACGTTCCACTCATACTAGATCTTTAACGTTTATTTCCTTAACCACAAATACTATTCAGCTTCCGTGACCTGGCAGAGAATTTGCATGTCATGACTACAGCAAGGGCCTGAAGTGATACCGGTAGGCAGAAGCAGAGCCTTTCACGTTCCTGCTAGATAAGGTTTTTGCATTGTGATGTAAACAACACTAGAACAGTTGGATGCAGCCTACAGTGAGGCCGGGTTTTTGTTTTTGTTTTTTTGTCACTGAAACACAGGAAGAAGGCTCTTATTTCAGAGGGCAAGAAATTCCTTCAGAACTGCTAGCTTGGCTTCTGTTAAGTACAAACATTTTGATTAAGCCTTAAGCAAACACCACCTGTTCTCCTGGTCAAGCCCACTTTCCCAGCCTGAGGGCAGGAGGGGAAGAAAAGGGTTGAGAGTGGCAAGGATGTCTGGCCCTATTCCATTTTCTGCCTGGAAAAAAATGTCTTCACCCAAGCACTGATGTTTGCTTACAACAGTGCCTTATATTATCTACATCCTGGGGCCGCTGCTAGCACAGGTGCTAGCACACATCTTGATAATGAGTCACCCCCAACTCAGTTTAAAGACATTTTGATTAGGAATTTATCATGGAAACCAGGAAAAAGACAGCTATTTTGATGAGACTTGTTCTCAAAGTCTCCAATATATTGATTTTCGGAGCCAGAGCTCTGTTCCCCATTCCACAAATAGCCACTTGTTTTGTTGTTGTTGTTGTTGTTGTTGTCTTGGTTTTTGTTTTTTCTTGTAGTGCTGGAGATTGAAAAGTGAAGCTTCAACGTTGGTACATGTGCTCTACTATTGAACTGTGCCCAGCCCTGAGCTTTTGAAAGTATTTTTAATTTCGAAAAAATGTTGACCCATACTACATGTGGATGGCTCTGACAGCAAGGGGACCCCAGTGAATGCTTCAGTTTCACTCAATTTCAGTTGCCTGCTTCCTTTCACCCAGTTTATGGGTCAGGTAGTTAAGCCGCATACACCCATTAGCTTTGCCTTGGCTAACACCTCTGGTGTGTGGTTGCTACAGTCACAACTGTTGACGTTATTTGTCAGGAACTTGGAGGCTACTTTTCATGTATCTGAAACCAGCTAACACCAATGTTTCATTTCCCATGGCATGTGTCTGACAGGTGACCTTTTGAGGGCAGAAGGCTGGAAATTATACCCTCAGGTCATACCAACACCTTTATTTTCTGCATGTGTGTCTTCTGACTACACATGAGTTTACCACCAAATGGCTTTGCTTTCCTCAGCCTCACTCTACCATGCCCTCCATCTCACACTAATCTGTCTTTACCCCATAAACACCTTTAAACACTATCTTCAGGATAAACTCTTACAAATCAACTCTTCAGGAGTAAATTCTTTCTCTTGGGCAAACCTTACTGTTTCAGTGATAGACACACTACAAGGTGAGCAGATTTCACTTTTCCTGGTTAACATCTTGAAAAGCAAAGTACTATGAACTTCTCATTTGATTGACATCCCTTGCTTTACCTGGGCAATACTTATTAGTCTCTTGTTTAGCCTCTAATAAAACATTATATATATACTTTCTCCTCACACCATTGACAGTTTGTCATTTTTAAACCTTAAAGTTATCATAAGAATAATTTATATTTGTTTATTAAATCTACCACTATAGACTAAAATATAGGAAAAGGGAAAAGTTCTAGCCTCCAAAACATTTTCCAGCCACAGCTACTGTTAATTGTTTTATATGAATCAAGATGTTTCTTAATAATCACGTTAGTGGCAAGAACCATTAAGAAGTTTTTTAGCAATTTAAGAGCTACTTATTAAATATAAGTCACTGTTATAACTTAGGTTATATAAGCATAATGAAATTGCTTTATATGGTGACTGGGGAGTGAAGCTGAGTTGGTAGGGTGCTTGCAGAGCATATGCAAAGCCTTGGGTTCAGTCCCTAGCACTGCACAAACTGGGCATAGTGTTACATGTCTCTTATCCCAGCACTGAAGAAGTGGGGACAGGAAGATCAGAAATTCAAGGTCATTCTCAGATACAATAGAGTGTTGAGGCCAGCCTGGGCTATGTGAGACCTTATCTCAAGAGAGAGAGATGGAGAGAGAGAGAATATATTATATGGAAAATGAAGATAATAAATACTCAAAACATATTACTGCCTTAATCATTTCATTGTATTTTACCTTTTCTGTGCTCTTGGGATTGATTTCACACTTGTTTAATTTCTATGATGAAAATTCTATAATATAGTGACTGCTGATCACCCCTTCCAAATTCCTCCTGAAGACTTCACATTTCTATTGACACAGAATATAAATTTTCAGCCCCCCAAAATACAAGTAGATGATGTTTAAAACCCAATAAAATAACAATACATTTTCCAATGTAATGAAAATCATCATTCTAATAAATAACATTCCCTAGGTTAAAAAAAATCAGCCAGTGGTCATTAAAATGTTTTTTTCCTCTTTCTTCTCTTCTCACCCTGAAAATTCTCCTTTCTGACCAGACAAATAATGTGTACATATACTTTCCACTAAGGATGGAAGGATTCATTCCCTTGACACATGCTCCAGTGGACTGGGTTTAGTTTCTCACCTCCAAAGAATAAACTATGGAAATTGAATGGGAAAAATAATAAACTTATGATAGAGAAACTTAGAATATATCTCCTTAACTAAATGATGAAAGGTGCCATTACCAGGGATATGGAGAGGTTAGGTATCCTAGACCAGTGATCTCCAAATCCACACATGTGCATCCCCACACATATGCACACACATGTGAACACACTGAACACACACACACACACACACACACACACACACACACACACA
>CAJQZJ010027794.1:0-15520 GCA_907164525.1 Lophiomys imhausi | reverse complement strand
AAACTAAATCAAAATCAGATTAACAGCTTAAACAGCCCAATAACACCCAAGGAAATAGAAACAGTCATTAATAATCTCCCAACCAAAAAAAGCCCGGGGCCAGATGGCTTTAGCACGGAATTCTACTGGACCTTCAAAGAAGAACTAACACCATTACTTTTCAAACTCTTCCACCACATAGAAACAGAAAGATCACTGTCAAACTCATTCTATGAGGCCACTGTCATTCTGATTCCTAAACCACACAAAGACTCAACAAAGAAAGAGAACTTCAGACCAATCTCCCTCATGAACATAGATGCAAAAATACTTAATAAAATACTAGCAAACCAAATTCAAGAACACATCAAAAGTATCATACACCATGATCAAGTAGGCTTCATCCCTGGAATGCAGGGATGGTTCAATATACAAAAGTCTATCAATGTAATTCACCACATAAACAAGATGAAAGAAAAAAACCACATGATAATCTCACTAGATGCAGAAAAAGCATTTGACAAAATTCAACACCCCTTCATGCTAAAAGTTCTGGAGAGAACGGGCATACAAGGGCTGTATCTAGAAATAATAAAGGCAATGTAAAGCAGGCCAGTGGCCAACATCAAAATAAATGGAGAGAAGCTTGAAGCATTTCCTCTAAACTCAGGGACAAGACAAGGATGTCCACTTTCACCATATCTCTTCAATATAGTACTTGAAGTCCTTGCTAGAGCAGTAAGACAACTAAAGGAGATCAAAGGGATAAAAATTGGAAATGAAGAAGTCAAATTATCCCTATTCTCAGATGATATGTTAGTATACATAAGCGACCCCAAAAACTCCACCAAAGAACTCTTACAGCTGATAAACAACTTCAGCAAGGTGGCTGGGTACAAAATTAACTCAAAAAAATCAGAAGCCCTTCTTTATACAACAAACAAATATACCGAGAAAGAAATAAGGGAAACAACCCCCTTCACAATAGCCAAAAACAACATAAAATACCTGGGGGTAACTCTAACCAAGCATGTAAAGGACCTGTACAACAAGAACTTCAAGCCCCTGAAGAAAGAAATGGAAGAGGCCTTTAGAAGATGGAACGATCTCCCATGCTCATGGATAGGTAAGATCAACATAATAAAAATGGCTATCCTACCAAAAGCAATATATAGATTTAATGCAATTCCTATCAAAATACCAACACAATTCTTTATAGACCTGGAAAAAGCTATTCTCAACTTCATATGGAACAACAAAAAGCCCAGAATAGCTAAATCAATCCTGTACAAAGAAAAAATATCTGGAGGTATCACCATCCCAGATTTCAAGCTGTACTACAGAGCAACAGTAATAAAAACAGCATGGTACTGGTATAGAAACAGACCAGTGGATCAATGAAATCGAATTGAAGAACCAAACATGGATCCATACACCTATGGCCAACTTATCTTTGACAAAGAAGCCAAAAACGCACAATGGAAGAAGGACAGCATCTTCAACAAATGGTGCTGGTCCAACTGGATGTCCACTTGCAAAAGAATGAAATTAGACCCATACTTATCACCTTGTACAAAACTTAATTCCAAGTGGATCAAAGACCTTAACATAAGGCCAGCCACACTAAAGATACTAGAAGAAAATGTAGGAGAAACCCTCGAACTCATTGGCACAGGTGACAACTTCCTGAACAGAACACCAACAGCTCAGGACCTGAGATCAACAATCAATAAATGGGACCTCATGAAACTGAAAAGCTTCTGTAAGGCAAAGGACACTATCATTCGAACAAAATGGCAACCAACAGACTGGGAGAAAATCTTCACCAACCCCACATCTGATAGAGGGCTATTATATAAAATCTACAAAGAACTCAAGAAACGAAATGCCAAGAAACCAAATAATCCAATCAAAAAATGGGAGATGGAGCTAAATAGAGAATTCACAAAGGAGGAATCCCTAAGGGCAGACAGACACCTGAAGAAATGTTCAACATCCTTAATCATCAGAGAAATGCAACTCATGACGACCCTGAGATTCCACCTAACACCTGTTAGAATGGCTAAGATAAAGAGCTCAAATGATAGCGCATGCTGGCGACGGTGTGGAGAAAGGGGAACCCTACTCCATTGCTGGTGGGAGTGCAGACTTGTGCAACCACTATGGAGGTCTGTCTGGCGATATCTTAGAAATCTAGGAATAACCTTGCCTCAGGACCCAGCCATACCACTTCTGGGTATACACCCAAAGGACCTCTCACAGAGACATAGGGAAGTCTCCTCATCTATGTTCATAGCAGCCTTATTTGTATTAGCTAGAAATTGGAAACAACCCAGATGTCCCTCAACTGAAGAATGGATTAAAAAATTGTGGTACATCTATATAATGGAATATTACTCAGCTATCAGAAACAATGAAATCATGCAATTTGCAACCAATATGGATCTAGAGGAGCTCATCCTGAGTGAGCTAACCCAGTCTCAGAAGGATGCACATGGCATCTATTCACTTATAGTAGGATTTTAACTATATCGTACAGGATATCTGTACTACAACCAACACATCAAAAGGAACAAGGACATAATTTTTTTTTTTATCTTTTTATTTTTCCTTCTTTTTTTCTTTTTTTCTCTTTCCTTTTCCCTTCTCTTTTTCCTCTCTTTTTTTGTTGATATTCTTTGTTTTTGTGGGTTTGTGTGTTTGTTGGTCTTTTTTTTTAGTATTCCCCCAGTAGCAATGAGACACCATTCACTGGCAGTACTGCCTCGTAGGTCCCCGGTGAATGAAGAGGCTCTTGGCCCTCATATGACACCTGATCTGTGGTGAGAGACTGTTAGGCAGGGACACCCCACCCCAGAGGAACAAGATGGAAGGGTCAGGGGGTAGAGCATGGGAGGGTGGGGCTAGGAAGTGGGGAAAGAGGACAATATGATAAGGATGTAACCTGAAGCAACAAACAAATAAATTTATCAACTAAAAAAAGAAAAGAAAAAAAAAAAGGGCAGGGGGCAGGGCTGAAACACTGTGAATGGAACAGAGGATACAGCCATTCGGCCTGGATTTGCAGACCTCCAGGTGTAGAGAAGACGTGGAGCTAAGGTAAAATTCAAGAGAATTGTGGTATTGGCCCATGCCTTTGACTTCAGCGGAAACGGGGGGTGTTTTTTTTTTGTGTGTGTGTGTGGGGGTGTGGGGGGAGGGGGCACCTTTAGAGTTGGTGGTCTTATGTACTCTGGAGGCATACGGAGCGGGGTGGTGAGGGTGCATACTCTTGGTCCCACCATTCAAGAAGAGTACACCCTTGATCCCAGCTCCCAACACACTGGAGACAGAAACAGGCAGATCCCGGAGCTCAGGGTCAGCCTGATGCAGGGCAAACTCTAAATAGAGAAAGACTTCGATCCAGGAGTGGTGGAACACATCTTTGATCCCTTCAGATGAGAAACACAGGTTCCTGTTCCCAATAATTAGAGTTCAGAGACACACACATGGGATTTGGAGGGACCTAGGTTTGGAGGCTACTTACAAAAGGCCTTCTCGATGCAGGCAGATTGTCCTTTGGGATCTCAAAATATATACACTAGAGCTGGTTTAGCTCCAAGGTGACAGAATGATTTCTTCTTTAACCCGGATTGAAAGATAACGCTTTGTATGTTGTCAGAAGGCCAAATTTGCTTCAGGAGAAGTACTACCTAGCCCCCCCCATCCCCCCCCCAGAAAAAAAAAAAAAAAGAGGGCAATTGTCCTAGGGTTGGGATTGGGGCAGGGCTCTGTTCTTATCATTCCAGGAGAATCGAAGTGTCCATTAGGGGAGCCTGGGGACGGCGGACAGCGGAATCCTCAGCAGAGAGCCGAATTAGGCACCAAGGAGGATGAGTGACCCAGTTGATTCTGCCTGGCAGACTTCCTCAATAGCTGTCTCCATCGGGGGCCTGCAACCACCACTGCAATCCAGTGTCGCTGGGAATGTTCAGCTCTACACAATGCCCCGGCCGGAACCTCAGTGAAGCCTGCAAGATCAGCTTCTGCCTACAAACCCCTCAGGTCATCTAAACAGCTGAGAACAGAAGGACTGAACATAAAAGGATTGTACTAACATTTTTAATCATTTTTCCCATTTGGGTTGGGGCCCCAAACAGGTCTACTACGACCCAAATCAGCAGGAAGTCACTTTAAGAGAGCGACGTCCCATGCCCAGAGGGTGGGGGAGGGTGTTTCTCCGCCCTTCTTTTTGGTTATTTGAAGGTTAACTGAAAACTCTGTTATGTAAGGGAAGAGACTACAAGCTGATAAATGATCCTGTCTTAATGGGTTTTGGAGATTAGCCCCAGGGAATTCCTACTTTTCCTTCTCTGTATCCTTCTTCCTCTCCTATGTAGGAGTGCATGGGCTTGAGAAAAATGAGATATAGTCATAGCACAGGAAGGTCCAAGAAGAAGGGGCAGATTATTGAATATGCCCTTATACCTTTGTATATTGATACAAAATTAGTAGGTTATTTGGCTAAAGTGGTATTGACCATTGTTTATTGTGCAAAAATAAGATTGTATTGGATTACATAGGTATTGATCTTTGTATATTGATACAAAATTAAGATTATAGTTGGCCACAATGGTATTGACCCTTGCATATGGACGTAATATTAAGATTATATTGGGCTACATAGGCATTGATCTTGGTATATTGATACATAATTAAGAGTATATTTAACCACAATTGAATAGATCTTTGTATATTGATACAAATTTAAAGATAATGCTTCCCAATGGTATCATACCTAGAGATACTTAAAAATAAAATGTGAAGCTCTGACCACTTGATACCAACCGTCTAAAATGGTCTAGGATAGTTAAAACATACTCCTAGTCATGCAAACATGTCTCTTTGTTAGCTACTATGACAGTCTATCACAGATATTCTTTAAACTACCCAGTAATCAAGTTGCTAAGAGACAAGCAACATTTGCTTATCTAAATACAAGAGATGGTTAGGGCATCTTCAAAAACCCCTAGAGATCTGCAGAATATGGCATTCAAAGATGTTATCTTAAATCAAGTTTTTTTTTGATATCGAGACATATCAGCGCCTGACAGCACCCCCTATTCTACTCCAAGTAGAAGATAAGCATCGAAGAACCTCCACTGTAAGATGGTTGATTTAGGGGCAAGCCTTTTTCTTGGCATGAAAAAACCCCTTGCACCAACTGCAGACAGACTGCTGTCCAAAAAGGACAAAACTTGGTAGCAGGGAAGTCGACAGCCTAACTCTGCCAAGACAGGGTAGGTAAGTCCTTCATAATCCCTGCTCTACAACAAATGTCTGTCAGAGAAACAGGACCCAAAGGCTGAAGATTGATGCTGGAATGTATGGAGAGAAAATGGGAACTGTCCAGGCAGTTACTGGTATGTTCTTTCTTAGTTTTGGAAGCTGCAGGCTCTGCACTTCCTATATAAGCAAATATATTTATCCCTCTCAGGTCTCTGAGGTGGTTGAAGAATAGACAGATAGAATCTTATAGTTAAATTTTGAACTGTTTACGAATCAAGAGGGTGTTATAGATCTAAGAAGATACTCTTAAAAGTGTGTTGAAAGATAGTATGAATGTTGAGCCACATATAGACCTTTAAACTCATGGAGTTGGGTAGATAGTAGAATGTTAAAGTCAGGGGCCAAATAGGTATAAACTGAACATTGGGAAGGTATACTGGGCCAATTTAATCTCATAAATGTGGCATAATTATATCTATTGTTTTGTATAATACTTACTATTATAAGAGAAGGAACCAGCTGTTGGACTGAAAGGGGAAACCTCTGGAGGGAAGAGGGTGGAAGGGCGGGTTGGGAGGGGGGAATAGGGAGGGGTTTGTTACTGAGATGTAACTTGAAGAAAAAAAAATAAAGTATTTATAAAAAAAAAAAAAAATATGTATTTATAGTTAAGTAATCAGATAGAAGTAATCAGTAATCAATTAGTACAAAATGGAGGGAAATGAAAAAATATATAAGTATATAAATATAAAAGAGGCAGTTTGAGAAAACAGTAAAACATGAAGAAAAAAATTTTCCCCAAAAGAAAATTTCCTTAGTGACAGTTCAATGAAAGCATTGCCACACTCTACTAATAAGCCTTGGGGGACACATGTATTTCATTTTTCATACCAAGAAACTCTCCATGTGTAGAGAAATGTGAAATTCTAAAAATCTCTAAAAGGAAGGGGGTATTTGGACACTGAAAAGAACTCATTTCTCTGTTCAGATTTCAAATTGGGTCTAACAATGAACAATCATTATTTCCCAAACTGATAAGCATGAATAGTTAAGATTTTATTTAATTGAAGGTATAACAGTGAAACTTCATCATTTATCCTGTGTGACTTCATCCCAAGTCACCTGAGAGTTTAGCAGTCTCTTTTAAAAGTAATGGAGCACAGCCTGTGTAATTCCACACCCTACCTGTGATTCAGTGCAAATAAATTACACTTTTTTCCAGAACAGTCAGATACATTGCAAGTGAGAAGCTAAGGACTAAGAAATGGAAGGCTAGCACTCAACATGGTGATTTTGTCATCCTGTGTCCGTGGTATTTGTTCCACTGCTAATATCATTTTTAGCACTGTTTTGATATAATTTAATACCAGAGCACATGTCTGGCAAATCTAAGGAAAGGGTGTAGAGAAATGATTTTGGAAGAGTCAATTTTCCTTTTAACTTACTTTTTTATTTAACAAAGTTTATGTAGAATATTATTTTTCTCATGTGGAAAATGTAAACATTGCTTGTGTTTTGCCGGAGGGATGTTTTATAGGTAAGTCAGGACTTTTCTCATCTCTGCTCAGATATTTCAGCAGTTTTACATCTCGTTAAAGGGAGAAAAACCAAAGATGAAGAAACTGAGGTTCATAGAAATTCTACTTTTGGAAGCCTTAAAGTTAGAAATCAAAACACTGAGATGCCTCTCTCTTACTCCAAGCATCCTTCTGAGTCTCTAGGACCTACATGATTAGCTCACACACTCCAGTGTGTTACCTCACGTCCCTGCTCCCTTCTTGACACTCCAGAATTTGGACCTTCCTTGAAAATGCCAGTCTTAGAACTGTTGGGTGTGGCTCCAGAGGAACTGGCTCAGAACAGGTGGGTTCTGAGCAAGTCCAAGCCCTAGGAATCTCAAAATTGAGATTGGAAGGCATGGGATAAACTCTCTCCCTGCTTCTGTCTGCCTCCGGACCACATGGACAAGCCCCCAAACAGCTACCTTCCTTGTGGAATGTAGAAACAACCCCACAGGGGGTCACAGGTGAGCTTATTCACATAACTGGTGTATGGGACCTTTCGCCATATAGCATTGCCAGCATCTCAATCGCAGCCAATAGAATGCATTCACACACACACACACACACACACACACACACACACACCCCAAATAAAATTCCTCCCTACTTCTCATGGTTCAAAAAGTTCTCACCCATCTCAGAGTTCAGAGGAGGTTCAAGGAGATGAAGGAGATTTAAAAAGTTTGGGAGAACTAAGACCATCATGACACCTAAGCTAAGAATAAATGAAACCTCATTCACCAAATAGCTGCCTCAGAGCTGCCATGATTCTGCCTGAAGGAACTTCCACCACCTTCGGAGACCGGCACTTCCAGGAACTTGCCATACCTTCTTCTACCTGCTGGTCCTTGACCCGGGTGACTCCGAGAGTACAGTGATTCCCCCAGACCCACCCCACACCCACCCTCCCCAGCAGCCAGCATATCCCACTTTCTCTGGTGTTCAAACATCCTGGGAGAGAACTGGTGGGCCCCAAACGCCATTCTCCTTTTCTCTCAAGGTCACGCTCACCGCAGACCATGGGAAAATATGCGGCGCCGCCATGCATTCAAGTTTTCTCTATCCTGGCCCCTGTACCCAGCTGAATGTTAAGAGAGAAATGCAGTCCTATCTCAACCCACAGACCCGTACACTCACCCCCACTCACTATGCCACATAAAACCTAACTTAGTCTTTTTATCTTTGTTTAGAATCTTCTTTCTTCACATTTCATATGGCTTTATTCTTCCTCTCTCTCTCTCTCTCTAAGATCAAGAAGATTATCCCTAATATTCAATGTAAAAAATTAGAATTGTATTCCACGCATAATAACTCCCACCTATACTCTGAGTGTTTGGGAAGCTGAGACAGGAAGTTTTCCATGATTTTAAGACCAATCTGGGCTACATAATAAGCCCCAGGTCAACCTGGGTTTCAGAGAGAGATCTTATCTTAAAACAACAAATAAAAAATGCATCTAGGGTTAACTTAGTTGGCCTAGCATACACAAGGCCCTATGTTTAAATCTCAAGAACACACACACACACACACACACACACACACACACACACACACACACCAATAGTAATATTCCTCATCCTAGCAGCTACCAACCTGCTAGTCCCTATCTTACATTCCCAAAGTGTTTGCTACCAATTCATGTGCTACCCCTTTGCTTGTTTACAGATTTGCTGTCTGAGCTACCCACTGCAAGAGAAGTTCAGTAACAGTCTAGGTTTACTGCTCTATCCCTAGAACCCAGCAGAGGGTCAGGTTCACAAAATGTGCCAGGGAAATCTTTGTTATGTTGGTGAAGGAACTCATTCTTTTCTGCCTTCCCAAGTCAAATAAATGATGAAGACAAACAGAGAATGAAAGGGAGCCTCGTGGAACACTTGAGAGATGCTGAATGTGAGATCTATATGAAAGCTTAAAATTAGAAAATGAAATGCTGAGTGTGCTCCCACGTGTAGGGAGGGGTGTGGTTCATGTTGGATCCTTGCTTGAAAAGGGGGGTGAGGAAAGGAGGCCAAATGCATCAGGCATTTAAAACTCCCCTTCTGTCCAATGATTGATGGCAAAGATCCTATTCAGTTGTTCCCACTGCTGTCTTAAGTAAACATCATTCCAAACAAGACATTTACACTGGGAAACCCGGAAGGGCCCAAATGGATCCATGCCAATCAAAACACATTCATTTCTAAGATACCACAACTAAAGCTGGCTCTACTTAGTATCTTACCAAGGCACTAAGCCTTTAGAAGCTCCCCAAAAGTCGACATCAATAAAGGGGTAGAATGCAGAAATGGCACTAGTTCATTCTGCCAGTAAATAAACAGTAAACCAGAAAAAGACATCCCATTCTCCTGGAAGATGAAGTTCTGTGCCTAGGTACTTACTCAGTCCCTTCCATTATGAAGAATGGTCCTAGGGATATCAGGGATATTTCAGAGCAAAATGAGTTTTTTGTGTGCTCTGGAAATTTAATTTCTTTAACATTTTTTTTATTACTTTGAGTTATGTCTCCATTACTGCCCCCTCCCGGTCCCACCCTCCCACCCTCTACCATCCCATCCCTCTGGTGTTATATGGAGTCTATTGATTGTAGGATGGTTATCCTGTACTATATGGCTAAAACCCAGTTATAAGTAATAGATGCCATGTGTATCTTTCCGAGTTCGAGTTAGTTCACTCATGATGAGCTTTTCTAGTTCCATCCATTTGGTTGCAAATTGTATGATTTCCTTGTTTCTGATAGCTAAGTAGTATTCCATTGTGTAAATGTTCCACAGTTATCTTCAGAGATAGCCACATTTCTGAGTTTCCAGTTTACATGGATTCCCCAACCTGGAAAAGGACAGTAAGAGCATCTCTCTCAGGTGCTTCCACCTGCTCAGACAACTCTCAGGTGCACATTCAGTTACGCTTCCTGGTACTTGCTATCTCCATGGCCCTCACCTGCCTCTAAGATTTTTCTTTTCTTTTTCATCATTTCTGCAGAATGAGTATTCACGGGGGTTTTGACTGGGAAAGTATAGCAGTGGTTCCTTTAATCTAGTTGTATTCCTTTACTTGCAGGTTCGTTAGAATAACATGATTTTTTTTAAACGTCCTTCTATTTATTAAGAAGTTTCTGGACCACCCAAGCCCACATGTGTATCAGGGTGAAAGGTGATACTGGGGACTCCGGATGGACAGATTTAAATACCATGTCAGCTGTGCCATTAAGTAAGTCTCTCTGTTTCCTCATCCTTTGTTTCTTGGTCTTCAAAATGGAAGCTATTAAGTGTGGCTAGTAGATAATAGAAGTGAGTCTTGTTATTTGTTTAATACTGTTATTGCTATCAACATTTTGTTGCTCTGAAAAAAAATCCACACTTGTGTAATGTGTACCTACATGTAAGTGTAAATCACAAAAGTATTCATGCTCTAGTACTTGCATGTTTTATTGTTGTTATTACTATTATTATTATTAGTTTTGTGTGTGTGTGTGTGTAGACATGTGTTTGTCAGATAATTGCATAGCAACAAAGGACAAACTTTCAGCAGTCCATTCTCTCCTCCCACCTTAATTTTTTTTCTGTGTATGGATATTTTGCATGTATGTATGTCTGTGTGCCACATGTGTACCTGGTGTCTAAGAAAGACAGAGAATGGTGTTAGATCCCTGAAGCTGCAGTACAGGTGGTTGTGAGGTATACGGGTGCTGGGAAGCCAACTCAGGTCCTACAGAAGAGTAACCAGTGTGCTTAACCACTGAGCCATGTCTCCAGCTCCACATCTTGTTTTTAAGGCAGGTTGTCTCTTGTTTCTGCCATACTGTTTAGTCCAGACAAGCTGGGTGATGCACTTTCAGGCCATTCTCCTGTCTCCACCTCCCATTTTTATGTGGGAATGCTGCTTTCTCACATGGATTCTAGAGATTGAACTTGGGTCTCAGACTTGTGAGACAGGCACTTTTATCCACTGAACCATGGCAACAATCCACTAAGTACAGGTTTGTATAAGAAAAACGTATGCAAACAAAACATGGGCATACACATCTACACATGACAACTTCCTTTAAATTCAGTTAGCATGTGCTGTGCTTTTTTCCTTCAAACCTCCTGGTCATTTTTATGATGTGTCTCTAAATAACTTTATTTTTAAAATCCAATTAATCCTAATTATTCCAAATAAAACCCAAAATTAAAACTTACAATCTATTTGTAATTAAGTCATTGTACTCATTCCATTTAAAAGATGTGATTGGGTTTTTTTTTTTTTCAGCTTACTTAGAATTTTCAGTATATCATCCTTTTCTCTGGTTTTCCAACTTCTCTTTCTGGTATTGATTACTGGGTTTTATTCTTGGTATTGATTACTGGGTTTTATTCTGTCATCTTTTAAATACCAAAATTGCTTCTAAATGTGTACAAAGCTAGCAAAGGAGAAATAAACTTTGCAAATTGGCAAGGTGGAAGAGGGATTTGAAAAGAAAAGCTGTAAGTCTGTGTTGGTTTTAATGAGAATATTTAAACCTAGCCTTTATTGATGCATTAGTCAAAATTCTCTAGAATAACAGAACTTAAACAACGAATCTCTCCATACACACACACACACACACACACACACACACACACACACACACACACACGTGTGTGTGTATATATGTGGTTTATTAGAATGATATTTAAAAGTATATGAAGAGAGAGGAAGAGAGAGTCAATTTTGATGTGATCAGATATCATCATTCATATATTGAGTTTCTATTGGGGAACATATTGTGTTTTAGGTGTGAAAGATATAAAGTGGAAATGAGGTAGCTGGAGCTCAAAAGTAAATATCTAATAAAACAGCTGTGTTTAAATTTGTCCAATGGGGGCTGTCACCATCACAGATGCTGTACTAACAAATGCCAGACTTTGATAAACTCCTGAAAATGATGTTGCTGCAAACACTTTTCCATATCTTGCTTCTGAGAAAGTGCAAGAAGGTAGGAGCTGAATGTGCACTGAATGTGCACAGGGACCACAGAAGTAATCACAGTGTTACACTTAGACAATTCTAACACAACAGTTTGATGGCAAATAAAGGTTTTTGAAAAATAAATGTGCATTTATTTTTATTTTATGTGCATGTATGTGCTCCACAATGCTTGCAGGCTATGTGAGAGGGTCAGATTTTACAAACTTGGGGTTACAGATGATTGTGAGCTTCCTGGGCTCTGTGTGCTTTGCAAGAACAGCCAATGCTCTTAACTGCCTAGTCATCTCTCAAGCCCTGAGATAACTGTCTTTTATTGTATCATCTCTGTGTCATCCTGATTAGACCCAGTGTAAATGAATGCTTTTCTACCATGCTATTTCATTGTACTTTGGGTTCCGTGTGTCATAGCTCGCTTTGAACTGTTGTTACGCAGTCAAAATCTAGGCTTAACAGACTTTCTTACTGTTTCATCTTTGAGTCACACTTACTGCCTTAACAGCAGTATGTGGGACTTAAGTTCCCTGGTGAGTCCTGTTATCTTGAATGAGCATGCTCCATTTTCTCTGTTGTATAGTTTAATTTTATTTATGTATTCAATTGTCTAGCACCTTATTCAACAGGTATCCAGCTAACACCTCTTAGACCCCAATCATATTCTCTTTTTAAAAAAAGGTACTGTAAATGAAACAGCAGCATTTCTAAACTTGTTTTGGAATTAGCTAAGCTCAAGTTCCTGAAAAATCACCTCCTTGTAAGGAATGATGAGACACTGAGGCACACTGCTAGAATGCACAATTCCTTACAGACCCCCATTCAGAATAGCTGACTGTCTCTCTTGAGTTATCCAAATGAACATTTCCCTGGAAGCAGGGTCACAGGGGCTTTGTCCCATGATAATCCCTTCAGGTCCTTCATTTTATGAATTAATGGACATGAAGACGAGCAACCAAGTGAGTCTGTTCTTCCCTCCCTTGATTATAGATTCAAACAATGAAGCCAGAGAGAGATGTCTATAAAAGTCATTAGCCTTGGGAATTGGGGTAAGTTTCAGACTCTGGTCACCTTTAGCCCTCCTCTAAGTCATCTATGTTGACAAGAGCTCAAAACATTTAACAACCTGGAAATGTCAGTTCTTTATGAAGAATTTACAGCCATGCTAGTGTTTTGTTAGGAGGATACAAGAGATGAAATGTAATTCTGGAGAGGCAGGGGAAAAAATGCCTTTAACACCAAATAGGGGGAAAAAAACAAACATCAAACTAGCTTTTTGTCCCCTCTAGGATAGTACCTTGAGATTGTTGGGAAATTTGACTAGAATGCAAACATGTGGCATCATGAAACAAGGGGTGAGCAGATCACCCTTTCCCCCCAAATTCCTGTGAAATTGAATATTTAATACTTATAATTCATTTCCTTTAAAACATATGGTTCTAGACTATCATGGACATAAAGAAAGAGAGATTACTTAATTGAATGACTCAACAGTGAATGTGGTTTTCACACATGAGGTCATGTTCACTTACCCTTTATGGTCTTTCCTTCTCTTCCCCACACCACACCCAATCCCCTGCCTCCTCCCATCTTCATGCGAAGGGGCCTGAAGAGGGCTCTAAAAAGAATCTTCCCTAAACTGACCTAACCTATTGCAGATATTGTAGTGTAAAACTTCAATATTCAACATTTTTAAATATTTACTTTTTTTTTTTTACTTGAGTCAGGGTCTTGCTGTATAGCCCTGGCTGGCTGGAGTTCCCTGTGAAGATCAGGCTAATTTCAAACCCACAGAGATGTCCCTACCCCTGCTCCTGCCCCTGCCAAGTGCTAAGATTAAAGGTGTGAATCATAATTCTTATATACTCTCATTACAGCCCTGATGTTATTGTTCCCATTAGGGGACTTTTGTCACACTTTGTTGAAGTCTAAGGAACTGGTTGCCTTGTTGTCCCTGACTACTGTTTCATTTAGTTGGGAACACTGAGCTGTCTAAATGAAACTATAAAGTAAATTAGCTTTGCGTATGTATTACTCATAGAATCCTGGAAGTCAGTCCTTACTGGGAAAGAAAATCTAAGCTTGTGTTATAAACTGTGGCTGAGTGAGATGCTGCTTTGGAGTATCTAGGGTTCCAGGAAAACAGATCTCTGCCATGCCATTCCTATGTCTGTACCACCTTCCTCTTAGACACTCTGTTAAGAGTGTAATGATGCCCCTCCATCTCCATGACAGGAACACACCATCTCTGCAAAGGTAATGAAACTTCTAGTAGTTGGAAGGATAAAGCCATCCTGGAAGAGAATATTCCATTCAAGATTCTAGCTTTATCTGGGCCATTGGCAACGAGCCTACCCATGAAAGGAATGTCCATGGGAACTCTGTCTCAAAGGATTACAGAGGAGGTGAATTGTGGGGAAAGTGTGTCTGGAGCTTGTGGCTGAATGAGAAGCTAGGCTCATTCTGAAATGAGAGCAGCTATTGTCCCAGAAGAGCCTAAGTCCTTTGTTTATTTTAATATGATTTTACTGAAGGCTTTCCCTGGTTTCAGGCTGGTTTATTATTTAGGGTGTACTCACTCTTCACCATAAATTTCAAACACAACCCTTTTTATCCATTGACATTTGTAGAGTGTGGTTATGCACTCTCTTTATTCAACACACACTTACTGAAAGATCACCTGAAGGGATAGCTCAATGATTAAGATAATGTAGCGCTCTTCTAGATCAGAAGACAGGATTTCAGTTCCCAGTACCCATTCACAATCATTTGTAACTCTAGCTCCAGGGGATCCAATACCTCTGGTCTCCTAGAGCTACCTGTACACACCTGCATATACCTACACATATAATTATGAACAAGCAAACAAATAATGTGGCAAATGCTATTTCAAGCTCTGAGCTTCATCCTTGAAACCAGAAAGGCAAAAATTGGCTCACATGGAATTTCATCTTCTGTGTGTGTGGGTCAGTGGATTTCAGCAGATGCCTGAAATTACAGACAGGAACAAAGTGTGGACTGTGTGTGTGTATATGTATACACATATGCATATATCTTCCTTTACATACATACTGAATAAATGAGTGATTTGTGCTCCAGGCAGAAGAGATTGATTGAATCTGATATTTTATAGTGCTTTTCAGAACAACACACAATTTAAAACATATAAAAAGGGTGTGAGTATGTAGCTCAGGAGAAAATCACTTACCTAGCATGTGTGAGGTTGTGGGCTTGATCCCCATCACTGAAAACCAAATAAATAAAACTTACAAGCTATTTATTTTTTAAGTCTGTCTTTACATGTAATACTTTCAAACTACAGTTTATCATGAGTAACTAGAACCTCAGAGGAAAAAAGTTTCATAACTGCAAAATGCTGTGGACAACAACACCACAAAAATCATAAAATAATTTCTTGCATCTTTATTTTATTTAAAAAAAAAACATAAGATTATGCCATAGAGTATCTACTGTAGAGAGCTGCGACGTGCCGCGCCTTAAAAATGGCGCTGGTCTCTGCCTTCCACCAGCCCGACGGTGAGCGCTCTCGGTGGTAAACAAGTCCATATTTGGCTAAGATAGCACCATGTGGCTTTACTTGATTGGCTATACGTGGGCCTCTAAGATAGCACCATGTGGCTTTACTTGATTGGCTATACGTGGGCCTCTAAGATAGCACCATGTGGCAATACTTGATTGGCTGTTCATTTAGTATTTAGCCTGTGGGTTGGGTCTGCCCGGCCCCCATTCGGAAGACTGTTTTCAAGGGACCT
>CAJQZJ010027791.1:0-41876 GCA_907164525.1 Lophiomys imhausi | reverse complement strand
ATTAGCATGTCTATTAGTGTTCTCGTTGTTCAGATCATGTTTGGGTACCATGTTGATGAGAGTTTGTGAGTTCAGCCTCCCTAACATTTCTAGGACACATAATGTCATAGCAGTCTTCCTGTTACTCTGACTCTTAGAATCTTTCTTCCCCATCTTCTGTAATATTCCCTGAATCTTAGGTGAAGGAGCTGTGTATTATATGCAACATTAGGGGCTGAGTATCATATAATCACTTCTTTCGTGCATTTTGATTGGTTGTGGCTTTCTCTAATGGTCTCTCTCTGTTGCAAAAAGAAGTTTAAGTGATGAGGAATGGAAGCTACAGTTATCTGTGTGTACAACGGTAAATAAATAGAATGTAGTTAGTAATTACGTTTATTTAGTAAACAGATGGTTGTAAGGTCTAGCCACTGCCTCAGACTATGAGATCATGGAACTTGGAGGGGAACCTACAACCCCCACTTTGTTAAACCTGCATGATTTCAGTTTTTTTTTTTAATCTTCACTTAATCCAGCAAGAAGCCGTCATCATGTAACAGAACTTTATATGTTTTCCAATTTTTCCCTCTACAGCAGTAGTTGACAAAGTATCACCACATTCTGGATACATGATTTGGAAATGAAATTTTATTGAAACACTGCCCTATTCATTCTTTTTGTATTTTCTATGACTCCTTTTGCATTAAATAAGAGAATTTAACAGTTGTGGGAGACTACATTGTCCACAAAGAGAAGTTCTATTGACACCTTTGATGGTTGCCTTTTTAACTGTCAACTTGACTCAACATACAATCACCTAGGAAGAGATACTTAATTGAGTAATTGTGTATATCAGGTTAGCCTTTGGCTGTGTATGTGCAGGATTGTTTTTTATCATTAATTGATGTAATAAGACCACAGTAGACTCACTGTGTGTGTACCGTTTTGTAGTTAAGTAGATTTGAACTGTATAAATGTGTTATGGATAAACACATAAGTAAATATTATGTACACATTCAATTCTCTCTGTGCTTGACTGCAGACATAATCTAACCATCTGTCTTAATTTCTTGTTCCTAGACTTTCCTGTAGAGGTCACTGTTACCTGTCCCTTTCAAATAGAATATGTCTAATTAATATAGCTTTTAAATGTCATATCAATATTTTTTACAAAATTCTTAAATGTTAATATCATAAGCATTCATATGGTAGAATATATAGTGTAATCTATGTGACCATTTAAACTATCCTACCATTTTTGTCACAAAAGAGTTATTTATGAAGTCTGAACATGACTTTCATTTACATAAGTTAATCATATCTTTTAGCAATAACGGAGTAAAGATAGTATATATTCTGAACACAGTTTAATAAAAATTTAAGAATACTCTAAATATGTTATTTATAATTATAGAAATCATGGCTATAAAAATTTAATAAAATTATAAATTGCATAGATTAGAATAATGATGATATGGAGTATTTGAACTTGTGAGTTTCAGTGAAATTAATAGCATTTAGACTGTATAGTGTAAGATGAAAAACACCTGACTTAGCTACATATGCAACTTAAGAATTGAAACAATGGTGTTGCCCATTATGGTTCACATCTCCAATGACAGAATTCAGCTGAATGTTAGCAAAGACCATGTATGACTTCAGGGGCAGGTTTGTTATATACAGAAAACTTGTCTCAAAAATAGAATTAGGATAAATGGATTACATTTAAAAACAATGAATCATCAACAGTAGTGATAAGCACAAAGAGAGGATGTTAGAAATAATATAAATTCAGCCATTGCAAAGATTAATAAGTTTAGATAATCTCGAAGGCAATGATCAGGCAATAAATAAAAATGTTTTATAAAATTATATTCTATGTGAGAAGTAGCATATGAATTTTATTATAAGAAATATGTTAAAACATTATTATTTCTTTAAAAGAAATGTAATTATTTTAAATAGTACATATTTTTATACCATGTAAGTTTTTTTTTTAACGAAAAGTAATTCTCATCACTTTTCTCCTATCCTCTAAACCTACCTGTACCCTTCCACATGGACCCTACATATTTTTGTCTGATATTTCTCCAGATTACTGAGTGCTCTATCTGATATATATATAGTTTATGACTCCCAGCATCTAGGGGAAAGGTAAGCGGCTGCAGATTTTTAAAGCCACATGTTGGAGAGTGTCCCTATCTCTTCTCGTGAATCTACAGACACACACACAAATATATATATATAAGATATATATATATATCTTCAACATAGATGCAAAAGAGAATTTGGAAAAGAATTTTTAGTTGTTTACAGAGAAAGTTGGAAAGAGAAATTATTTGATGGATACATATCATTTCCTCTTGTACAGAAAGTGAAAAAAAATAATTGGTTGTGAGAAAAGTTACCCTTCTGTATGTATAGAAATTCAACACTGTAAGGATGCTCTTATGGGGGATAGTAAATGATGAAGTGCATAAAACATGCTATAATAATCAAAGAAGGACATTTGTTTAAATTAGTTATGTGAAAAACTTGAAATAAACCATACGTACACTGATAATTAACCAGTGATTTTAGACAGTCTATGGAAGAGGTCAAAGGCAAAAAAAAATTCAAATATAATTTTATACATGAACAACAAAGTAAAATTATACCTTCTGAAAAAGTTTTCTGGATTCTCTTGATAATTCAGGTAAATATTTTAGAAGTAAATATCTATTGATACATAGAATAAAAAGCATTCAAATTCAATATAGCATATACAACATAATTCTAAGACATAATTCTTCATTCATTTTTTTCTGACCTAATCCTTGACAGCCATCCATTTGTACATATTAAAACCATAATTGATGTCCTAGTCATTTTTCAATAATTACTTGTATTGGCTGATGTTTAGAAAGTATTTCATCTTTTCACTTCTCTCTTATGGATTTTCCAATCATTTTTAAAATTTTTGTGAACTTCATATACTGTATATTACATATTTTATTTTACTTTATAATTTGAGAATGTTATACATGTCATAACTATTAATAACTGGCAACCCAATGTAGCTTTAATCACCTGAAAAGGGAGTCTAAATTACTGAATTATCTTTAATGGTTTCATCTGTGCGCTTCTCCACTGTGCTAACATTCCCTAGGTGGATGATCCTCAGCTTTACAAGGAAGATAACTGAGCATGGGCCTGAGAGATCCTGAGATCCAGCCAGAAAGCACAGTTCCTTCATGGATTCAGCTGTACTTCATTGGCTGGGAGTCAGCTCTCCGTACTATACGAAATAACAAACTGGGTTGCTTTCACGTTCCTGCATTGAGTTCCTGCCTTGACCTCTCTTAGTGATGGACTGAGACCATAAGGAGGTGGTGAATAAACCCTTTATTTTGCAAGTTACTTTTGGTCATGGTGATTACAGCAACAGTAAATAAATCCAGACTACAAATATATTACAAATATCTATACTACAAATATATTACCAACAATGATCATATCTACCTAGAATTTTCATCAATGAGCTCTCCCAATCATGTTACTTTCCAAATTTATGTCATATTTTTATAGATTTTTAAATTTTTAAAAAATGTTTATTACCTCAAGTTACATCTCCATCACATTTCCCTCCCTCCACTCCTCCTGTGCCCACCCTCCTACCCTCTCCACCTTCTCCCAGAACTCATAATTCTTTTTTCTGAATAACTAGAACACAATTATGAAAATTATATGGTATAACATAATTTCCCAATGGCCAGTCTATACATATTTGGCAACTGATATTAATATTCTATTATACATCTATCTCCATGAGTTTAATATTCTATACCTAACTCATTTTCCATCCTAACTTTCATTACCAACTTAAAAACATCTTCTTAGACCTAGAAAATCCTTTTAATTCCTAAACAACTTAAAATTTAACTGTGAGACTATAACTATCTAGTCTTCAACCACATCAGAGACCTGAGAAAGATAAATATATCTGATTATACAGGAAGTACAGGGCCAGCAGCTTCCAAAACTAAGAAATGACAGACAACTGGCTACCTGGACAGTCCCCAATTTGATTTTTAAATTTTATATTGCACTGAATCAAATAAGTGCTTCCTCTATGTGAATGATTATGGAGTCATCCATTGGAGGAAGGGCAACCTATTATGTTGGCAATATACACTAAAAAAAAATGACTATCTCCCTGCCAGCTTGTATCAACTGTCAGTATCTCCTCATTTAGCAGTGGGACCTCATGAGATCCTGCTCCATGATGTAATACTTATCAATTTTGTCTAGTTTAGGTTTCTTGTAGGGAATTACAGATACTGTGAGATCATAAGTCAAAAGGCTATATCATGTATAGAAGTAATCGGACCCCACCCTTTAACTTTTAGATTCTTCTTGTCTTCTCTTTTGAGATATTTCCTGAATGTTATTGTGGAGAACATGATAAAAATGTCCTACTTAGGGCTGAGCATTCATGCCTATATACAAGTATATATATTAGAACTGCTAAACAAAGATAATTAACATATGTATTACTTTACATACTTGTCAGCTGTCTTTTTTGTGATATTTCTTCAAATATGCTATCAACAATATTTCTGCAAGTTTTCTTCAAATCCATAACTGTAATGCTACAAAAATTAAAACAAATGTTAATGAGCACAACTGGTGTTGTGTTAAAAGGTAATTCAAAATAGTGAAATGAGATTATAAATAGGAACTCTATTAAAGACATGGAAATTAATATAGTGTGTGAGCTCTTTTGTAAGAATCAAGAGTGTGAAAAATATTTAACACTTCATTTTCAGAGAAGCTAGAAAATATATTCAAAGATTATAATGATACTTTGTTTTATTTTTTGAGCAGTTTTATATCAGAGCTGTACTCACACTTAAAAATAACACCAATTTTATGAAAATTCCTAAAAAAACCATAAATTTTCCCAAATAATCTACAGAAAGGTTTACAATCTATAATTTTAATACTATGAAATAATACTGTTTAATGGGCTAACTATCCACTTTTATACACTTAGTTAAATATTAGAATTATACAGATTAATTTACAGTGTTATACATACTGATAAGGAAACTATAAGCTTGGGAAAGGGTTGGGTATGACACACTATCTCATTAGATAAATGTATGAAAAACAGATCTTAAAATTTTGTCTTGTCCTTTTTAGCTCTATTTTGGGAAATGATCTTTCAGTCCCTTCATAGTTCATCGGTTTACCTAATTAAAAAGATCGTGCGTTACTTGTAATATCAGATAAATACGATATGTCTTTTGAAAGAAACAAAATTCCTCGTTTTCATTTTTACATTTACCCAACAAGAACAGTTCTCTGTAAGCCAGTCTGGCCTCCTTTACCCCCCTCCCCCCCGCCTGCCCGCTCAGCTCGCCCTGGCCTCGCTCAGGTGGAGGAGGAGCAGGAGGAAGAGGCTCAGGCCGCAGGGAGGCTCCAGCTTCTGTGTGCAGGGGCAACAGCAGCCGCTGAGGCAGCCTCAGCCGCTGCAGAGGGAGCCACACCAAGGACTACAGAGCCTTCAAGAGAGACCAGACCGTGTCCCCACTTTCTTCCTCCCCCAGATCTCATGCTCACACACACCAGCCTCCGGAAGATGGGGGGACTGCCTCACATCCCCCTCCAGACCTCAGAGGACCTCTCCCTGCTTCACGAGTCTCAGTCTGACCAGGCTAGCTGTGGGGAGGACGGAGCCAGATCAGGAGCCTCTGAAGTCACTGCTGCTGCTGCCCCATCAGGGACAAGTTCCCCTTCCCTTCTATCATCCAACACCCAGCCAGACTAGGCTAGCACCTCAGCTGACTGAAGAGGAACAATTAGAATAGGTCAAGGAGGAGGCCTTATACAGGCAGCATCTGCCTAAAGGAGTTGAGGACATCCCTGGAAGAGATGGATCAGAACAAAGAAAAGATCCGAGGGTGTGTGATCTGTATGATGGACTTTGTGTATGGGGAAGAGATCCGATGTCTGCCGTGCCTGCCCCTCTGTCACCTGGACTGTATAGAGGACTGGTCCGTTGATGAGGTCCTTCACGGGCCTCATCATGGAGCCAGTGGATGCAGCCCTGCTTTCATTCTATGAGACTAATTGAGCCATGGTCTCCTTCTGACTTCAAGTGAACCAATCACTTTTGGTGGTTTTCATCTTTTGTCACTGAGCCCAAAGAGCCAGGGATTAGGAATTAAGATTATGCACAAAAGTTTCCTAAAAATTCCTGGATGACTGCAGATGTTGAGGAAAGTATGTGATATTTTAGAAACTTAGGGGGGAGTAGGATGGATGGTATTTTTAGGTAAAGCCTTGACCCAGTGTTTAAAATATAAATGTTATTAGATGTTGTTCTTGCTCCAATACATAGGAATTGTGTAAAGTGTTACAGCAACTATGCATGTTTAAGTTGTGTGTGTTGAAGATTAGGAAAAAGATAGTTGTTATTTTTTCTAACTGAGAAAAGTTTCTTCTCCTACCCAAATTCTTTTCTGAAAAGTTACTGGCATTTGGGTCAAGGTTTTATTAAAGGATAGATTTTATAACACTGGCATAAAAAAGTAATTTTAAGCTTTTTTGCACAGTTCTTTTTTCCATTGGAAATGGAATTCATTGCCTTAAATCTTTTTAAATAGTGTATTATTATTGTTGGTGCTGGCTCTATGCTTGAAACCCGGTTTATTTATAACCTATTGTAAGTTCTATATTCTGTTTGCAGTTAGGAAATGCAAAATTCAAGTGATCGCCTAGCTTGTAAGCAAACGGAGATGCACTGTCCCTTTTCTATTAAAAATGAGTTGATGTGTTAGGAAAAAAAGAGTAGCAAAATGGATTTGATATCCCCTTCCTTGTGTGTTTTATCTTATTGTTTTGGTTGTTAATATGGTGATAATTGAAAGTAAAGTTGAAATTTTTATATTAATATTTCTGAGTTATTGATCTTTGAACTATGCCACCATGCTTATGTAAAAATGAAGGTGGCACTCTGGTGAAACCTAACAAGAACTAGTTTCTCAGCTGTACCAGTTTTGATTCTCTTTCCTGTGACCTCCTTTTCCCCACTGTCTGGAACCATAGAATAAGGATACTGCATCTCTTGTTACTGTAGTGCAGAGGTTATTGAAGTTACAGAAAACACATGTAGTCTGTTTTTATAGAAAGGTGTCTGTTAAGTCTTGCTAGGTGACTGACAAGAAAGGTGAGTGTGTTCCATGTTACGCATATTAGTGCAGCAGGATCTGTGTAACCACATGACTTCACAGTTGTGACCTCAAAGATGCTTCTCCTTTTCCTTGCAATTACTGTCGTCAGAATCTAAGTCTCTACACGTCTGAAGGGTGAGAGAAGAGACGGTCTAGTAAAGATGTAACGTCTTATCCATTGAGTGTGTGTTTATTTTTCCTTATGTTCTCGAGGTGGTTCCTGATTTCCTTTGACTCGGTGATATTATAGTTAAAGTGATGAGTGAAGCCCTCTGCACCTGACAAATGAGAAATTTTCTTTTATATTGTGTTGAATATTTGACTGACACCTTTTTACATACAAAAGTTTCTTGAAAGTTCTTCATGATTGCATTACAGAACAAATTATGCCATAAATAGTTGATTGACATTGAGATGAAGCATTCATACCTTGCTTAATTTCCCGATGAACCCCGTGATGGAAAGACTTAAAGATGAATTTGGAAAATACAGAAATTGGATCATCAGGTTCTGTTAAATTGTTACATATATCTTGTTTAATTTCTGTGCATTAATTTGTATCCAACCAATTATGAAGTAAATTTGGATGGAAAAAAAGAATATTTCTCATTAGCTAGTTACTTGACCTTTTTATTTTGTGAAAGTTATTTCTCCTTGCTGTAGACAGGAATATATCACAAACCCATCACTTCTGTAACTTGTTTCAGGTGTTACTTGCTAAATGTGTATAGTAAGTGCTTTTTTTGTTTTCATTCAGTTAGTAGTCATAATTTTTTAACTGAAATTCATGATGACCTCTTTACATTCAGACCTATTCTAATTCACAATCACCATTATTTAAATGGTATAATTCAAAATATACCAGTTAAATAAGTTGCAATTTAATATTCATATTTTAATGAATAATTTAACACTTTTAGAATTTATTATTTCAATACAGGAGAACATATGTTGGACTGCTGAAAAATCTTTATCATCCTTTGAAACATGTTTTAAAGAGACGAAGTATATTTTCATCACAGTTGCCAATACATTTTTAGGACAAATAACTAAATTGTACTTACCATGTGCTATTGCTGCTATAAAAGCTTTCCCAACATGGAATCATTTAACCTCACAAGTAATGATCATTTTAAATAAGGAACTAATATCAAGTACAATTAATAATTAAATATAATTTATAAACTAGTGAGAAAAGAGGTAAACTAAGTTACTATATCCATAAACATAGGTTCTTTTTATTTACTTAAAATGAATAGAGTTTTGATGTTTTCTCACTGAAAACTTCTGTATTTTCTTAGATTTTTTTCCTAGAAATTTATATATAACATTTAATTACTGATGAAGTTCTAATTTTGTTAATATACATGTTGATTATAATATGTATTATATTGGTTTATTTTTATGAAGACACACTATCATTATTTATTCAGAGAATACACTACTTGAAGATACACATTTTTATTAAAAATTATATTAGATAAATATTAAATCAATTGTTTCCCATGTATGCTTATTAATGTAAGAGTATTACAGTAATATTAAGTGTCCTTTGTTTTTCTTAGAACATTAATAACATTATTGTCAAATGCCCTTCAATGATGATTATATTTCTTGTACTTTTAAAAAATACAATTTTATATTTATGCAATCAGGTTAAGTAACAATCAATAAATGTGCTGTAAAACTTTATGTAAATACTATAATACAATTATATATTTAGTACAAATTATTCTAAACCTTATATTTATTACAGTCCCGAATTTTTTAACTCTATTATATTTTCTGTATAAAGGTAGTAAAAAAGGATGTATACCTTTTAAATTGTTGAAAAAAATTAAAAATGCTTTTCAAAATTTTTTTCCTTTTGGTTTTTTTTCTTTTTAATGGAAAATAGATCCTGCTCTTATAAATCCCAACAACAGTTTCCCTTTCCTCTACTTCTCCTAGCTCCTCTCCATCTCCCCTCATGACCAGATCCACACCCACCACCTTTCCTCTCCAGAAAAGAGCAGGCCTTCTAAGAGATGACAACCATATAGGACAAAAGAAGATACAATAAGACAAGAAGGTGAAAGTCTTTATCATATGAAGGCTGGATGAAGCAATACCATAGGAGAAAAAGAATCTCATGAGCAGGATACACTTCCATCTTTTTAAAACTTATTTAATTTATATATTTTATTGAGTTATATCCTTATTGTTGCCCCTTCCCTCCACCCTACCTGGTACCACTTTTCCACCCCCTTCCCCTTCTCTTTCTTCTCCTTCTCCTTGGATGAAGGGAGCCCCTCACATATCAACCCACTTAAGTTCTTCAGTCATATGAGGGCTAAAGGCTTCCTCTTGCACTGGGGTCTAACATGACAGCCAAGCTAGGGTAAGGTGCTCCACAAACAGACAATAGAGTTCATGTGAGAGACATCCTCCTCTCTTCAACTTCCTAAGGGATCTGCATAAAGACCAAGCTGCTTATCACATATTAATGTGCTTAGGTCCCGTCTATATATGATTTCTTTCTCCTTGTTTTTGTTTGTTTGTTTGCTTTCTTTTTTGTTCATTTGTTTGTTTGACTGGTTGGTTTTGTTTTTGTTTGGTAAGCTTCTAGGACCCTAGGTCAGTTGGTTCTGTTGTTCTTCATGAGGCATTGTTGTCCCCTCCAAACCCTATATTTCTTCTCTCTCTCTCTTTTACAAGACTCCTAGAGCTCAACATACTGTTTGGCTGTGTGTCTCAGTGTCTATTTCAATCCAGTCTTGGGTGGGGTCTCTCATAGGATAGTTATGCTAAGTTCCTGTCTCTTTGGGTTTGTGAGTTGTAGGATGATTATCCAGTATTATACAGCTAATATCCAGTTATAAGTATGTGCATACCATGTGTATCTTTCTGTATCTGGGTTAGCTCACTTAGGATGATCCTTTCTAGTTCCATTTATTTTGGTTGCAAATTGCATAATTTCCTTGTTTTCAGTAGCTGAGTAGTATTCGACTGTATAACTGTACAGCAGGTTTTCTTTTGTTGTTATTTTGTTTGTATCTGTTTTTGTTTATCCATTCTTTGTTTGAAGGACATCTGGGCTGTTCCAGTTTATGGCTATTGGAAATAAACATGCTATGAACCTAGTTGAGTCAATGTCCTTTTGGTTTGGTAGAGAATCCTTTGGATATATGCCTAAGAATGGTATGGGTGAGTCTTGAGATAGGACTATTCCTAATTTTCTGAGATATCATCTAATGTGGCTGCACAAATTTGCACTCCCAAAGTGGAGAATGGTTCCCCTTTCTTGGGATCCCAGCCAGCTTGTGCTATCTTCTGAGTTTTTCATATAGCCATTCCAATGAGTGTAAGATGAAATCTCAAAGTAAGTCTGATTTTCCTTTCTCTGATGACTAAGGATGTTGAACATCTTTAATGTGTTCCTTGTTCATTTGAGATTACTCTGTTGAGGATTGGCTGTTTATATCTGTAACCTATTTTTGATCAGATTATTAGGTTTGTTGATGTCTACTTTCTTGACTTCTTTATATATTTTGAATATTAACCCTCTGTCAGATCTGGGGTAGATGAAAATCTTTATGTATTCCGTGTGCTACTGTTTGTCTTATTGATGTTATCCTTTGCCTTATAGAAACTTCTCAGGTACATGAGGCCCAATTTACTGATTGTTGTTCTTGGAAACTATCCTATCTGTTTTCCGTTCAGGAAGTTGTCTCCTGTGCCAATGAGTTCAACATTAATACTCACTTTCTTTTCAATAAGGTTTAGTGTATGCAATTTTATGTTCAGGTCTTTGATACACCTGGACTTGAGTTTTGTTCAAGGTGATAGGTATGGATCAATTTGGATTCTTCCCCATGCTGACATCTAGTTAAACCAGCACCATTTGTTGAATATGCATACTCTTTTTCAATGTATGTTTCTGGCTTACTTAACAAAAATTAGGATTCCATATGTGGGTGGATTTATGTCTGGGTCTTCAATTCAATGCCATAAATCAACCACTGTGTTTTTATGACAATACCATGAAGTTTTTATTACTATAGCTCTGTAGTAAAGTTTGAAATCAGGAATGGTGATATCTCTAGATGTTCTTTTATTGTACAGGATTGTTTGAGCTATCCTGGGTTTGTTTTTGGTTTTTATGAGCTGTGTATTGTACTTTCAAACCTGCAAAGAAGTGAGTTGGAATTTTGATAGGGATTGTGTTTAATCTGTAGATTTGCTTTCAGTAGGATGACCATTTTTTACTATGTTAATCCCACTGATCCATGAGGATGGGAGATCTTTCCATCTTCTGATATCTGCTTCAATTTCTTTCTTCAAAGACTTCAAGTTTTTATCATACTAGTCTTTGACTTGCTTGATTAAGGTTACCACTCTAAGATATTTCATATTATTCATGGCTATTGTGAAATGGATTGTTTCCGTAATTTCTTTCTCAGTCAATTTGTCATTTGTGTTTAAGAGGGCTACTAATGTTTTTGAATAACTCTTGTATCCTACCACTTCAGTAATGATCAGCTGTAGGAGTTCCTCAGTATAATTCTGGAAGTTTTGTATGCATAATATCGTATCATCTACAAATAATGATTCTTTGACTTCTTCTTTTCCAATTGGTATACACTTAATCACATCCCTTGCTTTATTGTTCCTGATAAAACTTCAATTACTAAATTGAATAGCTATGAAAGAATGAACAACCTTGTCTTCTTCCTGATTTTAGTGAAATTGCTTTGAATTTCTCTCCATTTAATTTTATGTTGGCTATTAGCTTCCTGTATTATATATGTCCCTTGAATCCTTGTAGTCTCAATGAGATTTCCATCATGAAGGGTGATGGATATTGTCAAAGACATTTTAAGTGTCTAATGAGAGGATCATGTTGTTTCTTTCTTTCTTTTTTTTTACATGGTGGATTATATTGTTGATTTTCATATGTTGAGCCATCTCTGAATCTCTGGGATGAAACCTAATTGATCATGGTAGATGATCTCATTGATGTGTTCTTGGTTTGAGTGTATTTTATTATGAATATTTTTGCACTTATGCTTATGAGGAAAATTGGTCTGTAATTGTCTCTCTTTGTTGAATCTTTGTCTGTTTGGGAGTCAGGGTGACTGTGGCCTCATAAAATAAATTTGAAAATATTCTGTTTCTATTTTGTGCAGTGATTTGAGGAGTATTGGCATTAGCTGTTTCTTGAAAGTTAGGTAAAATTCAGTGCTAAAATCATTTTGTCCTTAGCTCATATGATTATGACACTTTTAATGACTGTATCTATTTCGTTAGGGGTTAGAGATCTATACCGTGCTTATCTGATCACTATTTAACTATGGTAAGTGGTATCCTCAATTAAATTTTCCTTTTATTTTAGATTTTCCAATTTTGTTAAGTCCAGGCTTTAAAAGTATGTATTTATGGATTTCCTTGGTGTCTGTTATGTCTCTGTTTATGTTTCTGATTTTATTAATTTTAATATTCTCTCTGTTTGTCATTTGGTTAGTTTGGATAAGAGTTTGTCTATCTTTTTTATTTTCTCAAAGTACCAACTCCATTTTTCATGAGGTCTTTGTATTTTTCTCTTCGGTGTTACTTTATTGATTTCAGCCATCAGTTTATTTCTTGTGTCTGGATGGTATGTCCATTGGTGAGAGTGGAGTATTCAAGTCTCCCAATATCAATGTGTGAGAATCCATGTATGATTTAAGCTATAGTCATGTTCATTTGCTTAACAAATGTGGATGTCCATGTATTTGGGGCATACATATTAAGAATTGAAAGAACATTTTCGTGAAACTTTCCTTTGAAAAATATGAAGTGTCCTCCCTTTTCTCTTTTGATTTATTTTGATTTGAAGTCTCTTTTGTTGGATGGTAGAAAGGCTACCAGCTTGTTTGGTTGGACCTTTGTTTGGAAATTATTTTTGTATTAATCTACTCCAAGAATTTCCTCTAATTGTTTCTGTTTTCCTGGAATTTTTTTTACCATTTTTTTATAATTAGGTTTATTTATTTCTTCAAGTTACATCTCCTCACACCCCCTTTCTCCCCACTTCTCTGTTCCACCCTCTGCCCCCTCTTTCATATCTCCTATTCCTCTGTGTTGGGTACCCACACATCTCAACTCCTCTCAGTTCATCAGATATATGAGGGGTACGATCTTCCTCTTACACTAGGGGCCTACATGGTAGATTCACTAGGGCCAAGTGTCCCTCTAACAGGTAACAAAGTCCATGCTCTTGTTCCTTTCTGTCTATTTGTTGTTGGGTAGTTATCCTGTAATATACAGCTATAATCCAGTTATAAGTGAATATATGCCATGTGCATCTTTCCAGGTCTGGGTTAGCTCATCTTACTCAGGATGAGCTTTTCTATTTCCATCCATTTGGCTACAAATTGTATTCCATTGAGTAAATGTACCAGAGATTTTTTTCTCCGTTTTTAGTTGAGGAACATCTAGGTTATTTCAAGTTTCTAGCTATTACAAAAAAAGATACTATGAACATAATTGAGGAGATGTCCTTGTGGTTTGATGATGAATGTTCTGGATGCATGCCCAGGAGTGGTATGGATGGGTCTTGAAGTAAAGCTATTCCAAGTTTTCCAAGATATCATAAACTGATTACCATAGTGTTTGTACAAGTTTGCACTCCCACCAGCATTGGAAGAGTGTTCCCCTGTCTCCACATCCTTGCCAGGGTTTACTGTCATTTGAGTTTTTGATGTTAGCCATTCTAACTGGTATGAGATGGACTATCAGAATCATCTTGAGATGCATTTTTCTGATGATTAAAGATGTTGAGCATTTCTTCAGGTGTCTCTCGGCCGTTAGAGATTTCTGTCTTGTGAATTCTTGGTTTAGCTCTGTAACCCATTTTTTATTGGATTTTTTTTTTTTGTTGTTGTTTTTCAAGACAGGGTTTCTTTTTGTATCCCTGGCTGTGGTAGATTTACTTTGTATACTAGGCTAGACAGAGAGCTACCTGCCTCTGCCTCCAGAATGCTTGGGTTAAAGACATGTACCACCATGCTGGCTTTCCTGGATTTCTGTAATTGTTTATTCATTTCCTTGTTAAGGACCCCTATCCTCTTCATAAATTTGATTTTAAGATAATTTTCTTGTTTTTCTTCTGTGTTAGAATATCCAGGGCTTACTCTAGTAGGATAGTTGGACTCCGGTGGTAACATTTTGCCCTCACAGTTGTTGATTGTGTTCTTATGTTAGCCCCTAGGAATCTGGATTTAGGGTAATTATAATTTTAGGTACTGATTTCTGATTTTGTCTATGTTTGATGGGTGTTTTATCCTTTCACTTCTGTTTCATCCCTGGTCTTCTGTCCTGAGTGACCTGTGGTTCTTGTGGTTTATGAGAACCCTGGTATAGAAGGGTGCCTCCAGTGGGGTTCTGGTGGCCTCTGTGATCTCTGGGGTTCTGGATTCCAGTGTGGCCTCTGGTAAAGCAGGTGGCTTTTGCCAGAGTCATGGACAGTGGTATGGTAACAAGAAAGGCCAGGACTGTTTTGAAAAAACTAGGCTTGCTCTGATGAAATGTTGGTCTGTGGTTGGGGAGTTTCCTAGGGTTTTGTATACAGCCATGGCTTCTGGTAGAACAAGCGCTTCAGTTGGATTTGTGGGCCCAGATATTTTGACAAGGGGAGAGAGGGCTCTTGGGCAAAGGGTAGGCAGGCCCTGAGGATGTTCTGTAGGTTTGTACCTGGGATTTACCTGGGGTTCTGCGGGCAGACATGGCCAGAGGGCTTCCACCAGTGTTGTGAGCTAAGGTATCTTTTCTCTCTCATTTTATAACCCACAAAGTCTACAAAGTGATGACAATATGCACATAGTAAATGGTAGCATCCACTGCAACATGGGAAAGCTAGCAGGGTTCTCACCTCTGAAGAAATATGCTCTCTTTCCCAAACATCCCCAACTCCCAACAGTTCCTTAGTTAGTGAACCACTCATGCTTCTTTGCTTAAATGTTGACCGGCTTGACCTTCTTCAGGTTTAATATAGGAAGAAACAGTTGTTCTGTGTTTATGAATGCAAAACTCTGTAGGCCAAGAAGATGATATCTCATAATAATCTTCTCTAAATTCTGGCACTGACAATATTTCCATCCCTTCTTTCCTTGTGTTTCTTGAGTGTTAAGGGGAGGGGGAAATATGGATGATTCCTTTGGAACTATGTACT
This sequence comes from Lophiomys imhausi, assembly GCA_907164525.1. Taxonomy (NCBI): domain Eukaryota; kingdom Metazoa; phylum Chordata; class Mammalia; order Rodentia; family Muridae; genus Lophiomys; species Lophiomys imhausi. The sequence continues at coordinate 26,489 of CAJQZJ010027791.1, read as the reverse complement.
CCGCTGTCACTTACCTTCTATAATTGCACTAGCTGTGAGTGTATGTTACCTGCTTTAAAGGTATTGTGATACATAATTACAAGTCAATTTCATGTTATGTACTTAAATTACCCCTGTAGGGATGTTTGAAACCCCCCAGCCATGCGTTCCTGACTAGATTTTCAGAAGCAAGTTTAGGAGGCTCCTGTGGAGCAGGCCTCAAATATAATCATAATATGATTGATACCATCCATCCCCAAAGCTTAATCCTCCTATTGTAGCAATCACCATGTCTCAACAAAGTCTCTCATTAATGTAGTCTGCTGAATTCTCAGTTGAGTGAAAATGCTGAGGAATTTCCTCCACCAAAATCCTGAACAGTATCTTCTAGCTCTATAAAACTACCCATAAGGGAGAAAGTTTCCAGGTCAGTACTAGCTGAATTTTTTCCAATTCCTGTAACCAAAGTGTGAGGTGTCTTCAGTAGTGGGGTCTTATTAACCATCAAGTTTTGGCGAGCTAACAAGAACAATGGCAATAGTCTGTATTTTTAGTGAGTCTTTAGAACTCTCCTAACTAACAACTAAGAAGAGGGAGGTATTGATACCTATGTGTAGTTTGCAAAAAGCATTTATTTACATATATATAGTATACTATATATATATATGTATGTAGATATCCAAGAGTGGCCTTGAATTTATAATTTTTCTACCACTATCTACCAAGTGCTAGGATTACAGATATGTGCCACCATACCAGGCTAACATATAAGTTTTAGAGGCACCTAATTCAATCCACAACTCTCTACTCTCCAGAACTCTAAGTTCATGTCCTTTTCACATATTTATTATTGTGATAGCCGCCAAATTATTATCCCATGTCAGTGTCAAACTCTAAATCCAAAGTTTTATCAAAATATAGGTAAAGACAGGTAAAGGCAATATATTGAGACATCTCCTCCAAGACCTGGAAGTAGAACAAAGAAAACCAACCAAAAACTCCAAAGAAAACAAAAATTAGAAAACCAAAAAGGTTGAGTCCCTAATCTTGAAAATCTGAAATGCCCCAAAATTTCTGGAGCACCTCTATAGTACAGCAAATGAAAACTTTTATACACATGAGCCTTGTTTGCATAAAATTATTAAAAAATATTTTAATTACCTTTAGGCTATTGATTTCTTTATGCAATAAACCTTTCTTTCCGGGGGGGGTAAAGGCCTCTAAGGATTATGTGCTTGGTGTGGTGGCGCACACCTTTAATCCCAGTACTCAGGGAGGCAGAGGCAGGTGGGGATCTCTGTGAGTTGAAGGCCAGCCTGGTCTACAAAGTGAGTCCAGGACAGTCAAGGATACACAGAGAAACCCTGTCTTGAAAAACAAAACAAACAAAAAGATATATTTATGTTATAACTCTATTAGATTTTAAGGCTCAGGTGCAAAATGTAATTGTATTTATCAAATGTCTTGAAGAATAAAGAAGAATGAGTTTTCATGGACAAATTACCTGGATATCCAAGAAATAAGATCTTTTTTTTTTTTTGGTTTTTCGAGACAGGGTTTCTCTGTGTAACAGCTCTGGCTGTCCTGGTCTCACTTTTGTAGACCAGACTGGCCGCGAACTCAGATATCCGCCTGCCTCTGCCTCCCAAGTGCTGGAATTGAAGGCGTGCGCCACTACTGCCCTGCGAAATAAGATTTTTAATAAGCTTTCCTGGCAGGCATGTAGTCACAGTGTTTGGTGGCACATCCTCTAAGGATTAAAAGTTCTGTTAGGAGTACTGAAGGGAGAGCAGATCCAAGTGCATGCTGGGAAGCCAGTGAATAGAGAACCTGGGCAGGATGAAACGAAATTGGTGAATAAAAAATAATAGAGATAGAAAATGTTAACGGGATTATGAGGGAGCATAAAATTATGATGGTAGGGGGCAAATCAGAGCAAAATGAGTCTTAACTCTTGTCATCCCCAAGGCATTTTAAGTTATCTTACTGAACCTTTGGAGGATGGGACTGACCAAACACCACTCTTAGTTTTTTGGGAGCTACTTTTATCTATGTCCTTGAATGAATGGCTGCTGTTACACGCTTTGCATGGCCTTATGAAAAAAAAAAAAAAGAACCACAGGTCACTCAGGACAAAGACCAGGGATGAAACAGAAACGAATGGATAAAACACCCAAAAAACATAGACAAAATCAGAATTACCCTCTAATTACCCTAAATCCAGATCCCTAGGGGCCAACATAAGTACGAAATTAACAACTTGGAGGGCAAAATGTTACCACCAGAGTCCAAGTATCCTTCTACAGTAAGCCTTGAATATTCCAACACAGAAGAAAAACAAGAAAATGATTTATAAAGATGAAAGGGGTGCTTAAAAAAGGGAATGAAGAAACCCTTACAGAAATCAAGGAAAGCCAGCATGGTAGTACATGCCTTTATCCAAGCATTCTGGAGGCAGAGGCAGTCAGATCTCTGTCTAGCCTGGTATACAAAGTAAATCCACCACAGCCAGGGATTGCAAAAGGAAAACTGCCTTGAAAAAAAATCCAGTAAAAAATGGGTACAGAGCTAAACCAAGAATTCACAAGAGAGAAATCTCTAATGGCTGATAGACACCTGAAGAAATGCTCAACATCCTTATTCATCAGAAAAATGCAACTCAAGATGACTCTGATATTCCATCTCACACCAGTTAGAATGGCTAAGATGAAAAACTCAAAAGACAGTACACACTGGCAATGATGTGGAGATAGGGGAACACTCTTCCAATGCTGGTGGGAGCGTCAACTTGTACAAACACTACGGTAATCAGTTTATGATATCTTGGAAAACTTCGAATAGCTCTACTTCAAGACCCAGCCATACCACTCCTGGGCATGCATCCAGAACATTATACATCAACCCACATGGACATCTCCTCAATTATATTCATAGCATCTTTTTGTAATAGCTAGAGTCTGGAAAGAACCAAGATGTTCCTCCTCCAAAGAATGGATTTAAAAAAATCTGTTGTACATTTACTCAATGGAATACAATTTGCAGCCAAATGGATGGAACTAGAAAAGTTCATCCTGAGTAAGATTAGCTAACCCAGGCCCAGAAAGATGCACATGGCTTATATTCACTTATAACTGGATTTTAGCAGTATAGTACAGGATAACTACCCAGCAACCAATAGACAGAAAGGAACAGGAACATGGACTTTGTTACCTGTTAGTGGGACACTTTGCCCTAGTGAATCTACCATGTAAGCCCCCACTGTAAGAGGAAGAAACTCTTAGCCCTCATATGTCTGATGAACTAAGAGGGGCTAAGATGTGGGGATACCCAACACAGAGGAATAGGATAGATGAAAGAGGCAGCAGAGGGTGGGACTGAGAAGGGTGGTGGGAAGGGGCTGTGAGGAAGATGTAACTTGAAGAAATAAATAAACCTAATTATAAAAAAAATGGTAAAAAAAAATAAATTCCAGGAAAACACAATTGGAGGAAATTCTTAGAGTAGAGTAATAGAAAAAAAGCTTTTTCAAACAAAGGTCCAAACAAACAAGCTGGTAGCCTTTCTACCTTCCAACAAAAGAGACTTCAAATCCAAATAAATCAAAAGAGAAGTTTAAGGTATAAGAGAAAAGGGAAGATACTTCATATTTTTCAAAGGAAAGTTTCACAAAAATGTTCTTTCTATTCTGAATATGTATGCCCCCAAATACATGAACATCCACATTTGTTAAAGAAACAAACATGAATAAAGCTTAAATTACACATGGACTCTCACACATTGATAATGGGAGACTTCAATACTCCACCCCCACCAATGGACATATCATCCAGACACAAAAAATAAACTGATGGCTGAAATCGATGAAGTAAAACCGAAGAGAAAAATACAAACAACTAATGAAAAATGGAGTTGGTACTTTGAGAAAATAAAAAAGACAAACTCTTATCCAAACTAACCAAATGACACACAGAGAGAATATTGAAATTAACAAAATCAGAAACATAAAGGGAGACATAACAGACACCAAGGAAATCCATAAACACATACTTTTAAAGCATGGACTTGACAAAATTGGAAAATCTAAAATAAAAGGATAATTTAATTGAGGATACCACTTACCAAAGTTAAATAATGATCAGATAAACAAGGTATAGATCTACAACCCCTCACGAAATAGATACAGTCATTAAAAGTGTCATAATCATTTAAGCTGAGGACAAAAGTTTTTAGCACTGAATTTTATCAAACTTTCAAGAAACAGCTAATGTCAATATTCCTCAAATCATTCCACAAAATTGAAACAGACAGAATATTTTCAAATTTATTTTATGAGGCCACGGTCACACTGACTCCCAAGCCAGACAAAGATTCAACACAGAGAGACAATTACAGACCTATTTTTCTCATGAACATAAATGCCAAAATATTCATAATAAAATACTCTCAAACAAGAACACATCAATGAGATCATCTACCAAGATCAAGTAGGCTTCATCCCGTATATGCAGGGATGGTTCAACATATGAAAATCAATAATATAATCCAACATGAAAACAAACTGAAAGAAAAAAAAACACATGATCATCTCATTAGACACTCTGACTATCCATCACCCTTCAAGATGGAAATCTCATTGGGATTAAGGATACAAGGGACATATATAATAAAGGAAATTTACAGCAAGCTAATGGCCAACATCAAATTAATGGAGAGAAATTCAAAGCAATTTCACTAATATCAGGAACAAGACAAGGTAGTTCATTCTTTCATAGCTATTAAATTTAGTAACTGAAGTTTTATCAGGAGCAATAAGACAAGTGAGGAGCTCAAGTGTACACCAATTAGAAAAGAAGTCAAAGAATCGCTATTTGTAGATGACATGGTATTATGCATACACAACTTCCAGAATTATACTGAGGAACTCCTGCAGCTGATCATTACTGAAGTGGCTGGATTCAAGATTTACCTTAAAAAATCAGTAGCCCTCTTACACACAAATGACAAACTGACTGAGAAACAAAATAGGGAAACACCACATTTCACAATAGCCATAAATAATATTAAGTATCATACAGTGATAACCTTAATCAAGCTAGTGAAGATACTATGATAAAAACTTGAAGTCTTTGAAGAAAGAAATTGAAGAACATATCAGAAGATGGAAAGATCTCCATTCTCATGGAACAGTAGGATTAATATATTAAAAATTGGTCATCCTACTGAAAGTAAATCTGCAGATTAAACACAATCCCTATCAAAATTCTAACACACTTCTTTACAGATCTTGAAAGTACAATACACAGCTCATAAATAGCAAAAATAAAACCCAGGATGGCTAAAAATTCCTGTACAATTAAAGAATATCTAGAGATATCACCATGTATGATTTCAAACTTTACTACAAAGCTATAGTCATAAAAAGTTCATGGTATTGTCATAAAAACAGAGTAGTTGATTAATGTCATTGAATTTAAGACCCTTACATAAATCCGTCCATTATGGAATCCAGATTTTTTTTATTAAGCCAGAAATATATATACATTGGAAAAAAGTATGCATCATCAACAAATGTTGCTGGTTTAACTAGATGTTAGCATGTAGAAGAATCCAAATTGATCCATACCTATCACCTTGAACAAAACTCAAGTCCAGGAAGATCTATGACCTGAACATAAAATTAGATACACTGAACCTTATTGAAAAGAAAGTGAGTATTAATCTTGAACTCATTGGCACAGGAGATAACTTCCTGAACAGAGAACAGATAGCATAGATTCAAAGATCAACAATCAATAAATGGGGCCTCGTGTACCTGAGAAGTTTCTATAACGCAAAGGACAACATCAATAAGACAAACAGTAGCATAGAGAATAGATAAAGATTTTCAACTACCCAGCATCTGACAGTGGGTTAGTATCCAAAATATATACATAAGTCAAGAAACTAGACATCAACAAACCTAATAATCTGAAGAAAAACGGGTTATAGATCTAAACAGACAATTCTCAAAAGAGGAATCTCAAATGGATAAGAAACACATTAAAAATGTTCAATACCCTTAGTCATCAGGGAAAGGAAAATAAGACCTACTTTGAGATTTCATCTTACACTCATCAGAATGGCTAAGATCAAAAACTCAGAAGACAGCACAAGCTGGCCAGGATCCCAAGAAAGGGGAACCATTCTCCACTTTGGGAGGGAGTGCAAATTTGTGCAGCCACTTTGCAAATCAATCTGGTGATATCTCAGAAAATTAGAATAGTCCTATCTCAAGACCCACCCATACCACTCCTAGGCATATATCCAAAGGATTCTCTACCAAACCACAAGGACATTGACTCAACTAGGTTCATAGTATCTTTATTTCTAATAGCCATAAACTGAAACAACCTGGATGTCCTTCAAACAAAGAATGGATAAACAAAAACAGATACAAAAAATAAAAACAAAAGAAAACCTGTTGTACAGTTATACTATCGAATACTACTCAGCTACTGAAAACAAGGAAATTAGGCAATTTGCAACCAAAACGAATAGAACTAGAAAGGATCATGCTAAGTGAGCTAACCCAGATACATAAAGATACACATGGTATGCACATACCTATAACTGGATATTAGCTGTATAATACTGGATAATCATCCTACAACTCACAAACCCAAAGAGACAGGAACTTAGCATAATTATCCTATGATAGAACCCACCCAAGACTGGATTGAAACAGACGCTGAGACACACAGCCAAACAGTAGGTTGAGCTCTAGGAGTCTTGTAAAAGAGAGAGAGGAGAAATATAGGGATTTGGAGGGGACAACAATGCCTCATGAAGAACAACAGAACCAACTGACCTAGGCTCCTAGAAGTTTACCAAACAAAACCAAAACCAATCAGTCAAACAAACAAATGAACAAAAAAGCAAGCAAGCAAGCAAACAAACAAACAAAAAACAAGAAGAAAGAAATCTTATATAGACGGCTCTTCAGCCCACTATATATTAATATGTGATAAACAGCTTGGCCTTCATGCAGATCCCTTAGGAAGTTGAAGAGAGGAGGATGTCTCTGACATGAACTCTATTGTCTGTTTGTGGAACACCTTATCGTAGCTGGACTGTCATGTTAGACCCCAGTGCAAGAGGAAGCCTTTAGCTCTCATATGACTGAAGAACTTGAGTGGGTTGATATGTGAGGGGCTTCCTTCATCCAAGGAGAAGGAGAAGGAGAAGGGGAAGAGGGTGGAAAGGTGGTACTGGGTAGGACGGAGGGAAGGGGCCACAATAAGGATATAACTCAATAAAATAAATAAATTAAATAAGTTTTGAAAAGATGGGAGTGTATGTTGCTCATGAGATTCTTTTCGTCCTATTGTATTGCTTCATCCAGCCTTGATATGATGAGGACTGTCACCTTCTTGTCTTATTTTATCTTGTTTTCTCCCATATGGTTATCATCTCTAGAAGGCCTACTCTTTTCTGGAGAAGAAAGGTAGTGGGTGTGGATCTGGTCATGAGAGGAGATGGAGAGGAGCTAGGAGAAGTAGAGGAAAGGGAAGTTGTTTTTGGAATATAAGAGCAGAGTCTACTTTCAATTTAAAAGAAAAAACAAAAAGGAAAAGAGTCAAAAAACAGCATTTTTAATTTTTTTCAACAATTTAAAAGGTATACATCCCTTTTTTACTACTTTTATACAGAAAGATATAATAGATTTAAAAATTTGGGACTGTAAAATATAAGGTATAGTATAACTTTGTACTAGATATATAATTGTATTATTTCATTTTTGACTAAATATACAAATGTATATTTGGAGTAAATATAAATTTTCTTGATATCCTCTATTATTTCAACTTTGGCTTCAGACTGATATTTCTCCTTTGCTTTGCTGGATTTTTTTGGTATTATATGTTTCTTTTTCAGTGTTATCTGGGGATAATTTGGAACTTTATTATGGGCCTATGCAGAATGGGACAATTTTGTTCTACACAGTGATACATTTTATAATTTGAGGCTCATACAGCTATGGTAATAATTACAGACTGTCTTGATTAATAAAAATAGGATAATGGTGTTCCTGCTTGCTGCTTTTGTAAATTTGTTTATTGCTGTAGGACTGGGATGAAGTGGTCTTTTTATTACTATACAATGGAAAAGAGAAACAACTGAGTGAAGTAAAACAACTTTCTTCCCAAGATGTGGATTCCATAAATAATTGTAATGTATACCTTTGTTGTCCCCCTTATATAACTTTCATTTAGTGTCCTTTGACACAACATGCTGTTTGTCTCTAAGGCTGTTATTCTTCTGTTAGTAGTATGAATAAATTAATTTAATCTAAATTTGAAAAAAATATTATAATGAAAATATACCCACAAAAATATATGTAGAATTTAAAAAGTTGGAGGCTTCGTCCATATGTTGTATAAGAGAGTTTACACTCTGCCAGAAAATATAAAGGTATATAAAGGTTCACTGCACATTTATTGATTTTTATTTAATCTGATTGCATAAATGTAAAATGGTATTGTTAAAAGTGCAAGAAAAATAAACATCACCGAAGGGCACCTGACAATAATGTAATTAATGTTCTAAGAAAAACAAAGTGCACTTAATATCACTTTTACATTAATAAGCATAGATGGGAAACAATTGAAATAGTGTTTATCTAAATTTAATTTTTAATAAAAATAGGTATCTTCAAGTGGTGTATTCTCTGAATAATGATAGTGTAAAGTAAACCAATATAAAATATAATTATAATTAACATGTATATTAACAAAATTAGAACTTCATAAGTAACTAAATTTTATATATAAATTTCTAGGAAAAAATTCTAAGAAAATACAGGAGTTTTCAGTGAGAAAACATTAAAACTCTATTAATTTTAAGTATATAAATATAAATCTATGTTTATGGATATAGTAATTTACTTTATATTTTTTGTTACCAGTTTATAAATTATATTAAATTATTAATTGTACTTGATATTAGTTGCCTTACTTAAAATGATCATTACTTGTGAGTTTAAATGATTCCATGTTGGGAAAGCTTTTATAAGAGCAATAGCACATGGTAAATACAATTTAGTAATTGGTCCTAAAAAATGCATTGGCAACTGAGATGAAAATATAATTCCTCTCCTTAAAACATGTTTCTAAGTATGATAAAGATTTTTTTCAGCAGTCCAACATATGTTCTCCTGTATTGAAATAATAAATACTAACAGTGTTAAATTTTTCTTTAAAAATGAATATTAAATTTTAACTTATTTAACTGGTATATTTTGAATTATACCATTTAAATAATGATGACTGTGAATTAGAATAGGTCTGAATGTACAGATGTCATCAAGAACTTCAGTAAAAATCTAATGAATACTAACTGAATGAAAAAAAGCAGTTACTATAGACAACTTAGCAAGTTAAACCCGAAACAAGTTACAGAAGTGATGGGTTTATCATATATTCCTGTCTACAGCTAGAAGAAATAACTTTCACAAAGTAAAAAGGTCAATTAACTAGCTAATGAGAAATATCCTTGTTGGATAAATGTAAGAATTAAAATGAAGAATTTTGTTTCTTTCAAAATACAGATAATATTTATCTGATATTAAAAGTAACACATGATCTTTTAATTAGGTAAACCAATGAAATATGAAGGACTATAAGTTCATCATTTCCCAACACAGAGCTAAAAGACAAGACTTATAAAGTCCATGTTTCATAAATTTATCTAAAGAGATTGTCTGTCATACCCAACATTTTCCCAATCTTATAGTTTCCATATCAGTATGTATAACAACATAAATCAATTATATAACTGTAATATTCAACTAAGTGTATAAAATAGATAGATAAACCTTTAAAGATTATTGGTTCATATTATTAAAATTAAAGATTGCAAATCTTTCGGTACATTATTTGGGAAAATTTATCAGGTTTTTTTAAAGGAATTTTCATAAAATAGGTATTATTTTAAAGTATGAATACAGCTTTGATATAGAACTGTTCAAAAAATAAAGTATCATTATAATATTTGTATATATTTTCTAGCTTCTCTGAAATTGAAGTGTTAAATATTTTTCATAATCTTGAACCTTACAAAAAAATCAAACACATTATATTAATTTTCATATCTTTAATAGAGTACCTATTTATAACCTCATTACTCTATTTTGAATTACCTTTTAACACAACATCAGTTTTGGTAATTGACATTTGTTTTAATTTTAGTAGCATTACAGTTATGGATTTTATAATATCAAATGAATTTATTAAAACTTCCAGAAATATTGTTGATGGTATATTTGTACAAATATCACAAAACACCGACACCTGACAAGTATGTAAATAATACATATGTTAATTTTATTTGTTTAGTCATTTTACCCTGTATATATACTTGTACATATGCATGAATGCTCAACCATAAGTGGGACACTTTTATCATGTTCTCCACAATAAGACTCAGGAACTATCCCAAAAGAGAAGACAAAAAGAATCTAAAAGTGAAAGGGCAGATATGATTACTTCTGGACATGATATGGCCTTTTGACTTATGAACTCAAAGCATCTGTAATTCCCTACAGGAAACCTAAACTAGACAAAACCCATAAGTATTACATCATGGAGCAGGATCTCATGAGGTCCCACTGCTAAATGAGGAGATATTGATAGTTGATACCAGCTGGCAGAGGGATAGTCATTTTTCTTCGTGTATATTGCCAATAGTCCGTTGCCCTTCCTCCAATGGATGACTCTATAATCATTCACATAGAGGAAGAACTTATTTGATTCAGTGTGATGGAGATGTAACTTGAAGTAATATACATTTTTAAAAATTTTTACAATCTATAAAAATCTGACATAAATTTGGAAATTAACATGATTGGGAGAGCTCATTGATGAAAATTGTGGGTAGATGTGATCATTATACGAAATATATGTGTAACCTACATTTTTTTACTGTTGCTGTAATCACCCTGACCAAAAGTAACATGGAAAGGAAAGGGTTTATTCACCTTCCCCTTATGGTCCAAATCCATCACTGAGAGGTCAAGGCAGGAACTCAGTGTAGGAACTTGAAAGCAACCCAGTTTGTTATTTCATATAGTACAGAGAGCTGAAGCCCAGCCAATGAAGTACAGCAGAAACCATGAAGGAACTGTGCTTTCTGGCTGGATCTCTAGCTCTCTCAGGCCCATGCTCAGTTGGCTTCCTTGTAAAGCTGAGGATCATCCACCTAGGGAATGTTACCACAGTGGAGAAGCCCACAGATGAAACCATTAAAGATAATTCATTAATTTAGACTCCCTTTTCAGGTGATTAAAGCTATATTGATTTGGCAGTTATTAATAGTTATAATGACATGTACAAAATTCTCAAATAATAAAGTAAAATAAAATATGTAATATACAGTATCTGAGGTTCACCAAAAATTTGAAAAATGATTAGAAAATCCATAATAAAGTAGAGGAATGAAAAGATGAAATACTTTTTAAATATCAGACAACACAAGTAATTATTGAAAAATGACTAAGGCATCAATTGTGATTTTAATATGTACAAATGGATCGGTACCAAGAATTAGATTAGAAAAAAATAAATAAAGACTTATGTTTTAGAATTATGTTGTATATGCTACATTAAAGTTGAATGCTTTTTAATTTTATATATCAATATATTTACTTCTAAAATATTTACCTGAATTACTAAGAGAATCTAGCAAACATTTTCAGAAAGTATACTTTCCTTTGCTGTTCATGTATAAAATTACATTTGAATTTTTGCCTTTGACCTCTATTCAATAGTCTGTCTAAAATCACTGGTTAATTGTAAGTGTACTTATTGTTTATTTCAAGTTTTTCACATTACTAATATAAACAACTTTCCTTCTTTGATTATTATAGCATGTTTTATGCACTTCATCATTTACTATCCTCCATAAGAGCATCCTTACAGTGTTGAATTACTACACACAGAGAAGGATAACTATTCTCACAGCCAATTATTTTTTTTCACTTTCTGTACAAGAAGAAATGGTATGTATCCATCAAATAATTTCTCTTTCCAACTTTCTCTGTAAACAACTAAAAATTCTTTTCCAAGTTCTCTTTTGCATTTATGTTGAGGATATGTATCTAAATTCAAGGGAAGGTATAGGGACAGAATTGATTTAAAACTCTCCAACATCTGGCTTTTAAAATCTGCACCCGCTTACTTTTCCCCTAGATGATGGAAGTCATAAACTACATATATCATATAGAGCACTGAGTAATCTGGAGAAATATCAGACAAAATATGTAGGGACCATGTGGAAGGCTTCAAGTAGGTTTAGAGAATAGGAGAAAAGTGATGAGAATTAATTTTTGTTTAAAATATGTACATAGTATAAAATATGTACTATATAAAGTAATTAAGTTTTTTAAAGTAAAAATGAATGTTTTAATATATTTCTTATTACAGAAGTCATATGATCCTTCTCACATAAAATATAGTTTTTGAAAATCTTTTTTCCTTATTGCCTGATCATTGCCTTAGAGACTATCTAAACCGATTAATCTTTGCAATGGCTAAATTTAAATTATATTATTTCTAACATCCTTTCTTTGCTTATCACTACTGTTTATGATTCATTGGTTTTAAATGTAATCCATTTATCCTAATTCTATTTTGGAGAGAAGTTTTCTCTATATAACAAAACCTGTCCTTGAAGACATACATGGTCTTTGCTACCATTCAGCTGAATGCTGGTATTGGAGATGTGGACCATAATGGCCAATAGCATTGTTTTAATTCTTGAATTGCACATGTAGGTAAGTCTGGTGTTTTCATCTTATGGTATAAATTCTAAATTCTCTTAATTTCACTGAAACTCACAAGTTCAAATATTCCATGTCATCATCATTCTAATCTATGAAGTTTATAATTTTAATAAATTTTCAGTAGCCATGATTTCTGTAATTATAAATAACACATTTAGAGTATTCTTAAAGTTTTATTAATTTGTGTTCAGAATGTATACTATCTTTACCCCATTATTGCTACAAGATATGATTAACTGATGTAAATGAAAGTCATGTTCAGACTTTATAAATAACTCTTTTGTGACAAAAATGGTAGTATAGTTTAAATGGTCCCATAGAGTACACTATATATTCTACCACATGTATGCTTATGATATTGATATTTAAGGATTTTTCAAAAATAATATGACATTTTAAAAAGGAATATTAATTAGAAATAATCTATTTGAAAGGGGCAGGTAACAGTGACCTCTTTAGGAAAGTCTAGGAACAAGAAATTAATACAGATGGTTAGATTATGTCCACAGTCAAGGGCATAGAGAATTGAATGTGTACATAATCATTTGCTTATGTGATTATCCATAACACATTTATACAGTTCAAGACTACTTAACTACAAAATGGTGCACACACAGTGAGTCTACTGTGGTCTTACCACATCAATTAATGATAAAAACAATCCTGCAATACACACCCAAAGGCTAACATGATATAGACAATTACTCAATTAAGTATCTCTTCCTCAGTGATTGTAGGTTGAGTCAAGTTGACAGTTAAAAAAGGCAACCATCAAAGGTGACAATACAAATTTCTCTTTCTGGACAATGTAGTCTCACAGAACTGTTAAACTCTCTTATTTAATGAAAAAGGAGTCATAGAAAATACAAAATGAATGTATAGGGCAGTGTTTCAATAAAATTTCATTCCCAAATCATGTATCCAGAATGTGGTGATACCTTGTCAACTACTGCTGTAGAGGGAAAAATTGGAAAACATATAAAGTTCTGTTACATGCTGATGGCTTCTTACTGGGTAAAGTGAAGAATAAAAAAAACTGAAATCATGCTTGCTTAGTAAATTGGTGGATGTAGGTTCCCCTCCAAGTTCCATGACCTCATAGTCCCAGCCAGTTGGCTAGGCCTTACAACCACCTCTTTACTAAATCAACGTAATTACTAACTACATTCTAAATACCGTTGTACACACAGATAACTGTAGCTTCCATTCCTCATCACTTAAACTTCTTTTTGTAACAGAGAGAGACCATTAGAGAGAGCCAGAACCAATCAAAACGCAGGAAACAAGTGATTGATTATAAGATACTCAGCCCCAGCCGGGCGTGGTGGCTCACGCCTTTAATCCCAGCACTTGGGAGGCAGAGGCAGGCGAATCTTTGCAAGTTCGAGGCCAGCCTGGTCTACAAAGCAAGTCCAGGACAGCCAGGGCTGTTACACAGAGAAACCCTGTCTCGAAAAACCAAAAAAAAAAAAAAGATACTCAGCCCCTATTGTTGCATATAAAACACAGCTCCTGCACCTAAGATTCAGGGAATATTACAGAAGATGGGGAAGAAAGATTATAAGAGTCAGAGTATGCCCTAGTAATATTAGGGAGGCTGAACTCACAAACTCTCATCAACATGGCTACCCAAACATGATCTGAACAACGAGAACACTAATAGACATGCTAATGTCAAACAGGCAATTTTCATTGAGTCCTGACCCTAGACAAAGAAATTGATGCAACTTGGAAATCTGATACCGGGAGAGATGATCAGAGGACTCTCCACAATTACCTATTCAGTACCAAATCAATCTTGAAATAGTGTACATATAAGTAACATTACATGTTCTGAGCAGAATGTACTTATACATTTAGAAACACATACAGACACATGAATTAAAGAAAAGAAGGCAATAATTTAAGAGAAAACAATGGAAAAGTACATGAGAGTGGTTAAAGTCTGAAAAGGGAAGAATGAAAATTTAGCAATTATAATTTAAATTATAAAAATAATACTATATAAGAAAGAATTGACATGTTCAGGATCTTTTTCAAACAAAGATGAAAACACAATACTCTTCTAGACTATTAACTGAAATGTTCTTATCTGGGGCTTTAAATATTGATACATGTAAATCATTTCTTTACCTGTTTGAAATATTTATAATATGTGGCTTTTAAGTAACATGTTAGTTAGCATTTGCATGAGTCACATGAATATATTCTCTCAAAACGTCCACTGAATTTTTTCTAAAATATCATATGAAATAGTTTCAGAGTGTTTTTAACCAAATTTGAATTATTAACATAGTGTTTCTTTTTAAGATTAACCATACAATTGACCATCACAGATTCTCTAGAGTTCTGACAATTCTGGATAAAGCAACATTATATCCTGAAAGATTGATATGAATTTCAATATTACAGTTATGAAGTAGCAATGAAAGTAATTTTTATGGTTGGGCATCAACACAACCTGAGGAACTATATTAAATGATCACACAGCATTTCAAGTCATCACTAATCAAGTGTTTTCTGAAATCACCACAAATAAATATAAGGAGATCTGATAGGAAAGCAGTGCTACTTGCCTGCCAGTCTTTATTCTTTAGGGTGATTATGTCTGCTGCTGCTGCTGATGCCATTCTTGGAGAATATCAAAATCCAGATTCTTCAGACTCCATCATGGATTAAAGTCCAGCAACCCTGTAGAAATCCTCCAGATTATGAATGCTGAACACAGTTCATTAACTGAGCCACTATAAGATCTTTTAGAAACAACCCAGCTAAAAACCCTTTATTGGTTTTTAGACATTCTAGTAAATTCACTTTAACAAATAGTTATGTATTGTATTGGCTATGGTCTTCAAGAAATCATTGGATAAGACATTCCTATACTATGTTTTATCTGTTTAGTAGGAATGACAACCATGGACTGTTAAGTATCAAATCGCCAAGAAAGTATCTGAGAATAGTGAAAATGCAACCAATAGGGGAAGGAAATATCAAGTGGTTTGGAGAAAAGTGTCAGTATGTCTCTCAGACAAATGCCTTGAAGCACTGAATGCCGTAATTTGTCCCAGGAGTCTCATTTTGAAAAAAAAAAAAAATCCCCCTAATTATGACAAACTAATATCCTGAAGATCTACCTAAATGGAATAAAACTATTTTAGGAAATTAGTATCCCATTAAGATACCCTTTATTGGGGGATACGCTCCTCCTTCATCAACTTGTTAGTAATAAATTGCCATGCCTCTTTTTACCCCTAATCCAACGATGAGCTTCTCCACCTGCAAGAGTCTTTTTTATACACTGACATAAGAGGCTCACTTTTCTCAGTGACAAAAAGACAAAGAATAGCAAAATATATAACTAACTACTGGAAGGTGGAATCAAATATTTGATTCAATACTGACTTTACAACTTCCATGTAGGGGCTGATAGATTAATATAAGTTAGATTTAGTGAATATATAGGTTTCTGATACAGTCTTTTAATTCGGGGCATGAAGATCAACTGCTGTGAGCAATTAGCTTATCAGCTTATGGATGAAGTCAGGTGAAATGAGGGGAGTCTCTTTGGACTGAAAAACAAGGTTGAAGCCAGGTGAAACAAGGAAAGACTTTATGACCTGGCATTGCTTTCAACTGCTAAGTGGGCAGAGCCCAAATTAAGCTGAAGCAGGTGGAACAAGGAGTGATCCTATTTAAGGACAAGTGGATGAGCCCAGAGAGCTGCGTGCTAAGCCTCCCGATAGGAGAGAGCTCCGAGAGTACTGCTGGAGAAAGTGCTGGTAGACCAATGGCCCAATTTCCCTGAAGCAGAAGGAAGCCGGTGAGCAAAGAAAGCCTGAGCAAGACACCAAAAGGCCAAGGACTGGACCCTGTGGCTCAGCTTTTGCCTAGAGGGGTTTGATCTGTCCAAACAGTGGCCTAGGGGAAACTGTGCCTGGCTTTAAGGACTGAGGCAGAGCAGCTGAGTTCCTGATTCAAAAGAAGTAAGTTGGCCTGCAGACGGCTGGAGTCTCCCACAGAACCAACTACCCTGACGAACCTGCATCTGAGAGATCCAGAAGAAGGACTGCTAAGTGTGTTAAAGAATCTACAACAAATACTGTGTTCCTGACGACTGAGGACCTGCCTCAGAGACTGTATCATTCTAAAAGGTTATGAAAGTAGTTGTTATGATTATCAATAGGTTTAGTGGATAGGTTAAAGGGGTTGTAGGAATTTATAGGATTAATAGTTAAGAAATTGTTGGTGTTTATTATAAGTGATTTTAGTAATAAATAAGTGTTAAATAATAACTTAAAAGCTCGGTTACACTTCCATGTCCAACCATACTGAGTATGGTTTCTACTTGAAACTTGAAGTTGTTGTTTATTTCTAGGCTCTCCTGCTTCCAGAATACTCCTTCTCTTAAGAGAAATACCTAATAAAACTGATATGTTCAAGACTCTGCCTTTCAAGAATCCCACTTGAAGCATCTTTAATATACTATATTTCTAAAGTCCTCTAGTCTACATCAATATATTATAACTAAAAAATATTGTAGAGTTTTGTATGCCTTAACAATGGATAACATATGGAAGCACATTGTTAATATACCCATACGGGTAGAATACACTACTCAAATTTTTATATTACACATAAATTCATATTAAGTTTTGCTTTGTTTTCACTATTATGTAATGTTTTTCATAAATATATTAAAATGTAGTATACATTTTTATAGAAAACAATATTTTGTTGGAAATATATTGATGACTTCTATTTTTCTAATACAATGTGATGGATATTCTTATATTTATCTCGATATACAAATATAAAACTTTCCTCCAGTGAAAACACAGAGATGAATGATCATGTCATAACAGGATATTAAACATCTTAGATGCATGATGTAATTCTAAATTATTTTTAAAACTGATTAGAATAATCAAACTCATAAAAATAAGAAAATATTCATTCTTTCACATAATTGGCAGTTCTTAGTATTAGCGTAACTTTAACATCAGAAATATGCCAATTTAGAGTATATGAAACTGTATTTCATAGTTTTAATTCCAATGTCCTTGGTTATTAATGAGTTTTTGGTAATTTTATATATTTTTAAATGTGATATTTCTACATTTATTGTTGCCTAGATAAACTGTATATTGGAGAAATCGGATGTTATTCTGATGTCTTTTTTCCTTTTAATATAACCTGTGATTTTTCTCAAATAGTAATCAAGACACTTTCTTTGTCATATATAATTAGTGATTTAACTGTGATATGTTGGGGGAATTTTGTTTCCTGGTCTTATTATCTTTTTGATGTTCTTGTGTGCTTCTTATATGTGTGTATGTGCATGGCTGTGTTCAATTTCTCATAACTTTCTTCTAAGATCTTATTGAAGACCTGATCTATGCCATTAATGTGGAATGCGGGGTACTTCTCTCTCTTCTCTGCCCATAATTTGAAAGTTGGGATTTTTCATAGTATCCTACGTTTCCTATATGCTACTTTCCTGTGTGTGGTGTGTTGTTTGTTTTTGTAAATCTTCATGTTCTTTGCTTATTTGGTCAAAATACTCTATTTTATCTTTCAGTCCTGATATTCTGTCTTCTGCTTCAGTCATTCCACTTTTAAATCTTCTCTTAGAGTTTTCTAGTTGGGGTATTGGGATTTTCAGTTCCATCTTCATTCCAGCTTTCATTTGAGTCCTCTTCAAAGTTTCTATCTCCTTTTTGAATTTCATTCTCAAATCTTGGATCATCAATTCTATCAGCCTTATGCTTGTATTTTCTTTGGCATCACTCCATATTTATTGTCTATAATCATTTCCTTCTTGATTTCCCTGAGCACCTTCTTTGCTTCTTCTTTAAACTCTTTGAAATGTGCCAGGAGGTTTATGATTGACCTTTTAACTTCTGTGTCCTGGAGTTCATCAATTCTCCTTGCCAAGCATTTCTACAGGACTGATAGACTTTTCAAAGACCATTTTATATTATTGATATTCTTACAAAAATACATGGGCATATGAAATTTCCCTTGTTCTCAGTTTGTGATTGATAAAGTAGATTGGGGAATATAGAAAATTCAGGACAGTATGGGTCTAGAGGTTGAAAGTAACTCAGAGGGAATTAAGGCAGATGGGCACAGGGGACTCGGTCAAAATACAGGATGTGCTTCCTGTTCCAAGCCTAGAATGTGAGAGTACATAGGTCTGGTGTGAAAAGCTGTGCTTTGACAAATACGTAGGAAGGATAATTGGTCAAGCCTAGAGTTCTTCTGCACTGATGACAAGGAAAGACTGGCAAGGGAATTACACTAGTTGTGGGATCCAAAGATTAATATGGTTAAATTGAGGAAAAACTACTAATCAAATGTTCAGGAGTACTCCCCAGACTAGACAGTGGAAGAAGATGTGAGCAGACTGGTTATGGAGCTTAGTGGTAGTGGTGATGAAAAGGGTCCTGTGTCTTAATGTAGGTTTGACTGGTACTGTCTGAGGTCCTCTCACACCCTTATCACTTCTCAACCCTGCTTTCCCCCAATGATCCCCACCCTCATTCCATTCCCCACCTTGTCTGTCACCCAGTTTCCTTCTCCATATATTTATGTATATATTTTTCCTGTTCTGAGTGAGATTCAAGCCTCTTCCCTTGAACCCTATGTATTAGTTAACTTATTTGGGTGTGTGGATTGTTATTCAGTACTATATGACTAATATCCATTTATAATTGCGTACATACCCTCTGTGTCTTCCATTGTGTTGCATAAGCTTTGATATGCTGTGTTTCCATTTTCATTGATTTTTAGAAAGTCTTAAATTTCTTTCTTATTTCTTATCTGACCAAGTATTCATTGAGTAGAATGTTGTTCAGTTTCCATGACTGTGTAGACTTTTTACTCTTTCTGTTGTTGTTGAAGTCCAGCTTTAATCCATAATGGTCCAATAAGATATAAGTGGTTATTTCAATTTTCTTGTGTCAGTTGAGGATTGCTTTATGACCAACAATATGGTCAATTTTGGAGAAGGTTCTGTGAGTTGCTAAGAAGAAAGACATTCCTTTGTGTTTGGGTGAAATGTTCTGTGGACATCTGTTAGGTCCATTTGATTCATGACATCTGTTACTTTCTTTATTCTTCTATTTGGGTTTTTTCTTTCTTGATGACTTGCTCACTGGTGAATGTGAGATATTGAAGTTTCTTACTATTAATGTGTGAGGATCAATGTGTGATTTTAAGATTCAGTAATGTTTCTTTTACAAATGTGTGTGCCCTGTTATTTGTGGCATAGATGTTCAGTGTTGAGGTGTCATCTTGATGGCTTCTTCCTTTGATGTGTATGTAGTGTCCTTTCATATGTTTTTTGATCAATTTTGATTGAAAGTCTATTTTATTAGATATTAAGATAGCTACTCCAGGTTGCTTCTTGGGTCCATTTTCCTGGAAAACCTTTTTCCTGCATGTTCCTCTGAGGTAAAGTCTATCTTTGTTGCTGAGTTGTATTTCTTTTTTTTTTTTTTAAAGATTATTTATTTATTGTGTATACATTGTTCTGCCTGCATGTACGCATTCACTCCAGAAGAGGGCACCAGATCTCATTGTAGATGGTTGTGAGCCACCATGTGGTTGCTGGGAATTGAACTCAGGACCTTTGGAAGAACAGCCAGTGTTCTTAACCTCTGAGCCATCTCTCCAGCCCGAGTTATATTTCTTATATGCAAAAGAAGGATGGATCCTGTATACAAATTAATTCTATTAGCCTGTGTCTTTTAATATAAAAGTTCATTTTATTTTAAGTTACATCTCAAGCACAGTGCCCTTTTTCACCCCCTCCCAATCTTAGTCCCACTTCCGCCCTCCTACCCTACTCCTCCAGACTGGGGTGTCCCTACATATCAGTCCCCGACCACAGTTCAGCATCATGTGAGGGCTAACTGTGGTACATCTACACAGCCTGTGTCTTTCATTGGGAGTATTGAGTCCACTGATATTGAGAGATATTAATAGCAAAGGATTGGTATTTCCTGTTGTTTTGATATAGGTGATGGGACTGTGTGACATATCAGCCGCCCAGCACAGTTCAGCAGGCATATGAAGGTACATCTACACAGCTTGTGTCTTTTATTGTGGAAATTGTGTCCACTGATGTTGAGAGATATTAATGATGATGATACTGTGTTTGTGAGTTTCTCTCCTTTTGGTTTTGCTGTTATGGGGTTATTTGTTTCCAGTGTTTCCTTGCTTGTAGATAGCCTCCTTGGGTTAGAGTTTTCCCTCTAGTATCTTATGTAGGGGTTGATTTGTGTATAGATATTGTTTATTTTTGGAGGGGAATATTTTGTTTTCTCCATCTATACAAATGGAAAGTTTTGCTGAGTATAGTAGTTTGGGCTAATATCTGTGTCCTTTTAGGGTCTGCAAGACATCTGCCCACCCTTATGGACTTTAGAGTTTCTGATGACTTCACACAGAGTCCTATAAAGGTTATTTCATTATTCCTGATAAGAGTTTTAGAAACTGTCTGTCTCAGTCCAAACAGTGTTAGAAATTAAAGAAATTAGATAGTTGATAGAAAATATATAGCTAGCTATAGGCAGTAAATTTTCTTCACAAACATTAGATATCTCATTATAACACAGGCCTGAGACATATTTATGAACTCAGGTAAGCTTTCCCTTTAGAGAGGAGAAGATCACTCTCCAGGGGGGGGCAATAAAAATGGTTAAGGACTATATACAGCCCATGAACATAAGAGATAATGAGGCTACCATGGTATGCCTAAATTTAGTTCAAATATCAATGACAAAATACACAAACTGTTTTGTTGTAATACCTTATACCTTGTCAGGTCTGATATAATTAATATACTGACATCTTAAACTTGTATATAGAAAAGCAATATTTAACTATTAGAATATGTGATTGTTAAGAGCCCTCCTATTGCAATGGTTTTATCTGTCCTTGTGATGAATGTCTATTAACCATGAGGTAATTCTTTCTTTGATGTAGAGCACTCTCTCAGAGTATAAAAGGAATAATCAAAATAAACTTGTCATTGCATCCTACATCCATCCATTCTTCTCATGTAAGTGTGTGTGAAAGCCCCTATGTCCTCATCCCTTTCCTTTTATCTTCATATAACTCATGGCTCAGGTAACAGTCTTGGATCTCCACCATCAGCTTCTGAGATAATTTGGTCAAAATGGGTTTTAGTCCCTGAACACTCTGTGGGTGGGCTTTTGGCTCCTAGGCAAAAGCACTATCATTAAGTTACAGAACAAAGATCTGTGTTCACAGCTTCTGGGGAGGCTGCTATCTAGGAGCTATGTGGCCCAAAGGAAAAGGGATGTCCACTTTAAAACTTTCCCAACCAGTTTTCAGGAAGGCCAGTCTGAACTATTGAGATCAGATCACTGTCCCCCTTCCCCTTTCTCCTTTCTAAACCAATCAATATTATTGGCTTCTTCTTGCAGACTCTTTATTTAGAAGGTTTTTAAAAGATAAATGTCAGTCTGTGACAGATATGACTGACTCTGTGACCCCATGTCTGCTCATGGTATCCTGTGGATGATAAAGGATGCAGCCTTTCGCAATAAGCTTTCCCGAAGAAAGGTAAAAACTTTGTTATCAAATGAATAAAACAACTTTTTTACTCAAATTTTACGTGAAAGTGTATGTGGATCAAAAGAAATTCAATTTTTAAAAAAGATTTCCAGCTAATTTATTTGTAAGTAAAATATAATATTTACAATTCTTCCTCAAAGTCAAGAAGCTAGCTAAGGAAAGTATATAGTGTAACTATTATAGAAATATTCTGAATTATATAGAAATATACCTTATGTTTTATCTCTTATTACAGAACAGTGTCTTAGAACAATACTTCTAATAGAGCAGACACAGTATGTATAAGCAGAAGGCAAATAAACTCATTTTAAAAGGACATAAATATAAGCAATGATAACCAGTGAACAAAATATAATTTTAAGTATTCTTTTCATAGAATCTATTTAAGAGAATGATTGTGGAACACCAAATTGGAAAAGTTGGTGTCTAGGTTAGGAAATAAAGAAAGTTATAAGGAGATATATTACCCATGGAGTGAAATTTATTTTCTATTTAGTAGGGTTAAAGATTACATCATAAAAAACTTGACTTGTGTCTTTTTGTGGTTTGCCTCATATGATTACTTTAGAGAAAATAGATGAGCCAGTACCATATTATATATGGTTATGTGAAGAAGAAAATCCAGGACAACAGGTGTTTCATTCTTTCCTACAGTTACAAAACGTACATGCGTATTTGTGGAATATGGTATTGGGTTTAGATGGTAACACTGAAGTACTTTTCTAGAAAGATATTCTATCAATCAGAGGGCAATTCAATGTTCATATCACTATGTTTTAAAAATGTACCCGAACTTTAGCAATTATGGCAATTACAAGTTTTATCCATTGTGAGACCATAGAATTAGCATATTTAGCTAAGAGTATATGCATTATTTGACTATGCATATCTCATAATGGACCAATACAGTCTTTTCTCCTGCTACATTCCCTATATCTAAAACTTCTTGGTGTATAGTAAATGTTCAGTAAATATTTACTGAGTGAATATTCCACTGCATATTTGAGGTGTTTTATTCTGTCTGCTATTTTTCCTTTGTACTTGATATAGTATAAAAATGTAACAAATATAATACTTTAGACAAATGACAACAACAAGTTCATTATCTGGTACATGAGGAAACATGAAATGCCACATTTATTTCTGTGTTTTTCCTTATTTTCATAACTTACCATAATAGAACGCTAGAAAGAAGTTCTAAAATATTTGAATTCCAGGATGTCGTCATGTATGTATTTACACATCTTTCACAAATTTTCTTTTTCAGATATTATTATTTACATACAAACCTAGTGTATATTGTTCATCTTTCCTATTCTTTATTTTATACATCATCCAATTCCCCAATATTTTAGTAAATA
This sequence comes from Lophiomys imhausi, assembly GCA_907164525.1. NCBI lineage: Eukaryota > Metazoa > Chordata > Mammalia > Rodentia > Muridae > Lophiomys > Lophiomys imhausi. Next base: position 2,726 of record CAJQZJ010027791.1, on the reverse strand, counting down.
TAAAACTTCATATAATTGCAGTTTTCTTTCTTGAAAAGAGCAAGTATTTATCTACACTTATTAGGTGTTAGAGGATGCGGTAATATACTTATCCTTATTTACATACAAATTAATTTCATCACAAGAGCTAACCTCCAATGCATTCAAAACAAAATGAATGAATTATAAAATAATTTAGTGCATTTTGGCTTGACTGGAGTGTTTGGAACATTCCATATTTATTTGAACCAAAATTATTCCACATTAAGAAGCTGAGCAGGAATTGGAGATTGAACCAATTTCTTGTGTATGGAGGTGGGGAGTGCCTACAACTTCGGGTTCTTTTAGCATTGTGGAAGTGCATTTTGCAAACCATATTATATTGTTAATTTATAATAAGCCACTTTGTAATCGAAAGTAGTGCATCAGGAGCCATGAAGTTGCCTTGGATTTATGGTAGTCATTTTAACAATCTATCTACAATTCCCTTTCATGCTAAATGTTAACGTATGAACATTTTTTCCTAAAATCAGTAATGGGTGTACATGGAGGTAGGATTAGGGAGAAAGGAGTTTGTTTTCTTGGTTTTTGTTTGTTTGTTTTTGGGGGGGTTGTCCTTGTATTTTGTTTTGGCTTAAAAACTACTCAGTTTCCAGCTGATTAATCTGCTCACATTGGTCTAATCTATATACTATTTGGGTATGGGGCGGGAACTCCCCTTTTTTCTCCAATTTAAATGACATCACATTTGCAAAGTTAAATGTATAGTATCTAGGTTGATCAGAGAAATCTTCAATGAAAATTGGGCACTGCACTGTTGAGAGTTTGTTTGGAGGTTCTAGCAGGGGCACGCAGCTACTCCTATACCCTTGACCAAAGACCAGTCCTCTTCTATTGGGGGAAGGTCGTCCTCCTCCACTAAACAGGCAGCTTTGGGAGGGGAACACATGGAGCGGTGAGGGAGGAAGGGGACACCTGCCTAGCCCACCAGATCAGACAAATCAACCCTGATGATCAATGGGTTGACCAATGTTGCACCCAGTTCACCCGCACATCCGGGCACTTCACTCTTCAGATGTTTTCCTGTGGTATCAGTCAGGAATGTAGGTTCCTCTGTCCTTCAGCTGCATTTTCCAGATCACTCCATTAGATCACTACTGACTCCTACCATTTGTAAATGTACCAAGTCAGATATCCTATGAAATGGGTATGGAAAATGCATTGTGTGCTTTTATCCTAGAAAGGAAGACAACCCTCAAAGCGGGGTGGGGCGGGCAGAGTTATTGGCAGTTGTGTCAAATAAATAGTTGATGTATGACTGGGCATCTGCTACTTGCCCTCTCTGAGCTAAAACAAGAAAGAAAGAAAGATTGGTCAATGTAGAATCCCAATACAGATCCAGCCCTCAAGAGAATCCCATTTTAACCTTGGTGAAGGGCAGGGATCACAGAGTAAAGGCGTTTACACTTGTCAGGGTGACTGTCACAGGTGTGAAAGTAGAGAAGACCACTGTCTCACCACCAAGTGGACAGCAGCTAATCAGTGAACTGAATGACATAGCGTTCTCCTGGTGAGAACTCAGCATGTGATGCCTTTCAGGGAGCTGTTTTGTCAGCAACACAGGCCCTCCCTGGATTTCAGTTAGAACAAACTAATAATATGATGTGTCCATACCTATGACTCATCTTTTTCCCTCCAGTCACCAAAAATCTCACCAGGAATAGGTAGCTATGTAGCCTGTGATCTGGCAAATACAGCCTCTAACAGGCTGAGAAAGAGACACTGTGTATGTTTTCCCTCATAATTTGAATCTAGATTGAAATAATAAGGACAGAAAAAAAGAAGGGGACTGTTTGGTAAGAGGAAGATGACCATGAAAATATAGAGATGAGCAGAGGGGACTAGAGAAGATACTGGGGGAGTAAATACAATGAATGCAAGTACATGTGGTAATGGGTATAGAATGAAACCCATTATTTTGTGCAATATATGCTAATAAAATTTAAAAACACTGTTTTGTTGTGTATAATATATTAATTTTAACTATCAGAAATCTTTGAGAATAAGGACTTGGGAAATTGTTGTTAATCATTATAAATGTCACTTTAATTTTATATTCAAAATAAAGACTTGCTTTGCTCTGTAGAATAAATTTCAGACATCACTCATCTTTTCAACCTCCATGTTGTATGTTAATCAAATGTTTCTGTGGGTTTAGTAATTCCAGGGTTCTTGGTAGGCACTTGGTAAGGATTGTGGATAAAAAAAAAATCATCAATGAAGGCTAAAATGGCTCACTTAATGGAATCTTGCAAAAGACCTTAGCAGAATTTCAACTGAAATCACAATTGAAAAGAATGACTTGCAAGACCATTTAACAGCTTGTAGTCTTTTCCCCTAAATAACAGAATTTTCTATTATCTATGAAATAACCAAAGGGGAAGAACACCCTCCCCACCTTCTGGGGATGGGACCTTGTTCTCTTAAAATGACTTCCTGCTGATTTGGAACGTAGTAAACCTGTTTGGGGCCCAAATAAGAATGGAAAAATGGTTAAAAATGTTCATAGAATCATTTGATGTTCAGTCCCTTTGTGCTCAGCTATTTAGATGTCCTACGAAGTTCATAGACAGAAGCTGATCTTCAGAACTTTACTGAAGATCTGCCTGGAGTAGTCTGTGGAGCTGAACGATCTTAGCAATTTTGAGTTGTTGTGGTTATAGACTTTTGAGGAAACTGCTATTGAA
>CAJQZJ010027786.1:0-11900 GCA_907164525.1 Lophiomys imhausi | reverse complement strand
ACACACACACACACACACACACACACACACACACACACACACACACAAAATCTGTGTTTTGTTCAGATGCATTTTCAAACCTCTTGGATTGATTGCTTAATTCTGTGATGGTTTCATGAAGTTTTTCATTTGTCTGTTTTACGATATGCATATAACTTTTTATTTGCTGTGTCTTCGATTTATTTTTACACTAAAAAATACTGTGGTTTGTACATTAATGGTTAATATTTATTAATTCTATACTAAGCAAAAAATGAAACTAATGATAACTTTGTATATAAAAATTGATTAATATAAAATCTGAAATATTTGAAATCTGAAATATTCAATTCTACAGTTAAAAATTAACAGTCTAGGACTGGAGAGATGGCTCAGTGGTTAAGAGCACTTCCAGAGAACCTGGATTCAATTCCCAGCACCACATGACAGCTCACAACCATCTGTAACTCCAGTTCCGGGGGACCTGATACTTTTACACAGTCATACATGCATAAAAAACACCAATGAACATAAAATAAAAATAAAATCATTTTTAAAATGTATCTTTAAAAAAAGAATTAACAGTCTAAAAATGTCCATATAGTTATAAAGACTAACTGGAAACCAGACAAATTTTACATATTATTGATGGAAAAATACCAAGCAATTCTTGGGTTTACAAATGCTCTGAGAAGGCACATTGGCATTTTATGAAATAATTCCAAGAGAAGTATGTCAAAGGCAAATATCAAATTTCAAGGCTACAGGAAGAAAACATCTCAACCCATGAGATTTGGTGGCAAAGGGATGATGAACACTTTTAAAAAGCCCATAAAAACAAAGTATACCGTGAGAGTCACTGAATGGCTATCAAAAGTTCACTCTAGGGACCTCCACTGCTCCAAGTCAAGGTGTTAGCAGCTGAAGAATGGGAGGGGAGAGTCCACCAGGACCTCATGCTGTTAAGTTCTCAAGCTGGCTGCAGACCTTCTCAACTGATCCTGTTGACTTCAGCTTCACTGTAGGCCATTTCTCCTCCCCACAACTTCCTTCTTACTTTCCCTTAACAACTTTAAATGTTTCTTATTTAGAAAACTTAACAGAGACATAGACATATTGTAAGCAAGGGCACAGAGAATCCATCAATCTGATAGGCTCATGGGTGGAAGGAAGGTTTTTATTATAAACATGGGGGAAAGAACCACCAGAGGACTTTGGGGAAGTACAAAGCAGCCATGCCTACCTTTCTGGAGCAGAGAAGAGAGGGCACACTGGCAAGGGCCAAGGCAGAGAGAAGAGCAGGAGCAGAGAAAAACCCCTTGGGTTATAAAGAAAACCTGGTACCTGCAGAGTTTGGGGAGGGGATCCTTGAAGTGGACCACCCTGGAAGTTCAGGGTTGGAGTGAGGGTCAGGGTGGTATGCACCATAAGGTATGTGTCAAAAGGGACATGGTTCTTCTTGGCAGACAGAAATGCCAAGTTCCTATGGATGATGAAAGAGAACTTTTATCTCTCTGCCAGAAATCCTGTAATCCAGCTTAGGCTGAGCCTTGACAGTCATTACAAACCAAGTCAGTGGGCCTGCTTTTTTGAGATGTTGGAGTTTTTTCCCTTTGGACCTAACACATACAGAATATTTATCTAGATAATCTATATGCTGTGAATGAACAAATTTAATTATTTATTTATTTTTTGTTTTTCGGGACAGGGTTTCTCTGTGTAGCCCTGGTTGTCCTAGAACTCACTCTGTAGACCAGGTTGGCCTTGAACTCACAGAGATCCTACTGCCTCTGCCTCCCAGTGCTGGGATTAAAGGCATGCATCTGCCACCAGAACATTTTTTTTTAAATAGGTCTAGAGAGATGGCTCAGAGGTTAAGAGCATTGGCTGTTCTTCCAAAGGTCCTGACTTCAATTCCCAGCAACCACATCGTGGCTCACAACCATCTATAATGAGATCTGGTACCCTCTTTTGGAGTATAGACATACATGCAGACAGAATACTATATAATTAATAAATAAACAAAACTTAAAAAAAATCTTAAAAATATTTTCCCTTTTCCTTTAAGAATAATAATAAAATCAATGCTACCTCAAATCTAATCACCCCATATCCAGATTTGGTTATAGTTCACTGCTGTCATAAAATATGAGCACTACAGCAGTAAGCTATGTAAGTTACCTAACTTTCTTCTTTCATGACTTTCTTGCAATCCAGTACTTAAGGAGGCAACATATAACAAGGCCTAGCATGCTAATGATTACATAAAACCCAGGAGCAGAGGTAAAAAGAATGTTGTCAAAACACTAGCTTGATAGGCTGGCACATTTATCTGTCCACTCTCAGTAACAAGATTCATACTGTGTATGGTCTCTGTCAACAGGTCTTTTAAAAGTTATTACAAAGGCCATATATACAGAAATATGTAGAGACAGAACAGGATTTTAATAAAATCTCATTAAACAGGAGTTTTCCTCTCTACCTCATGAATAACTGGTATAATGAAAAGGTATGCTCGTGTATTTCATGTATATGTTCCTCCCAATATTCTCACAACACAGGGGCTCTTCACGGTCATGCGGCATATTTACACTCAGCTTTCCCCCCAGAACACCTGAACCCCACTCTTCTACTACATATCACTAGTAACTGTATTAAAACAAATTGTGACCACTTGAATTCCACCAATGAAACACAATGGTGGCACTTAGGTTACAAGTAATCTGCCAAAATCATAAGCACATGGTGGAAACAAGAGATACAACTAAATATTCACCGTCTGTATAAATAGTAAATAATATAAATATAGTAAATATAAATACCCTATTCTGTATAAAGAGTATAAAACACTACTTCGTTTGCTGTGCAGAGCTCTGAGTGGAGCAGGTTTTGTGAGCGCAATGTCCTCAGAACTTCAGCCAGAAGGTGGATGAGCTAACGTAAGTCTATGGCTAGATCTACTAAGTGGATGTGGTCTTGAGCGTTCTGGTAAGTACACTACCGTTCATTCTAATTTCTTACTTCAAATAGCTACATAATTGTTCATTGTTCGCAAAAATACACAAAGCAATGAAAATATTAAGACAGATGATTTGGAACAGTGGCCTAACTGTTCTCACCCAAGAGGTGACCAGAACAAGCTCTTTATGAATTTGAAGCTTTTGTTGTGCCACACAGACCCAGACGGGGCAGGCACTCCTGTGACTACAAGTCTAAAGAGGTGGCCTCAAGTCCGTAAAGGAGGGGGTTTAGAAAATTACAAACTGGGTACTTTGTGTTGACACAGGTGTGGTAGCTGTTGACATACATGACAGGATATGAACTTTTGACAAAAATGGGGCATAGGTGTGTCACCATGGTGCTGCTGTTTGATCAGGGAGGGGAGTAGAAAGCCCTGTGGTTATAGAAGCAGAAGAACAATGGCAGGCAAGTTATGGTTCCTGTGAAGTACTGTGCATACATAAGGGTCAGGCTAACCTCAATTTTACCAGGATTTAGCAACTATGTTTTTTCTCACTTCAAAACAAAAGTGTGACAGGGAAAGACAATACAGAGGCACTTCCGTCTTGTATTCTTACCGAGGCCATTTCAGGTTTAACTAGAATTTGATGTCCTTAATGGAAAATTACCCAATCCAGGACCTGAGGCCAAGATGCCCCAGCTAGATTGACTTAGCTTCTGTTAAACTGTCTGCTTGTGCAAACCTCTCCCTGCAGCTGCTAAGCAAGATATGAGGATGTGGCTTTTTCCTTTAAAAGCTCCTTGGTCTAAATGTTTGAAGCTACATTTAGGTCCTCAGTACCTCAGTGTAGTCCCAGCAGGCTAGAATAAAGATGTTGAATTGGCTATAAAGTGTGTCTGAGTGGTCATTTCTGGAGGGTTCCCTGTAACAAAGCTTTCCCCCAAGGGAAAAAAATATATACTTAAAAATCTTAAATAGAATTTTCATCCTGTAGAAATTATTCCTAAGTGTATTAAACTGATATTTTAACTAAGTAAAATTTCTCAAATTCTTATAATTAGAATTTTCACAATAATATGAAAAGACTTAGTGGGAGCATGCCTCAAGATGCAGTACAGGTCTAAAAGCCACAACCATATTTTTAGACCAATTCTCTCTTTAGTGGTTCTCCTTCAGATATTAATACCAACCTAAAGACAAGTATATACCCTAAACCACGTTCCAACTACTGTAATCCATGCACGACTCACTAAACATGCATTTCCACATTTGCATCTTCCAATTTGGAAGATGTGCTGTTAGTTAATCATTGTGCAATCTAACCAGTATATGTGGTCAATGTGGCACCATTTCATTGGTAAGGCGGGAGTCTAAGGCTAGCCCTTCCGTTCCGGACCCTAGGTCCTGTTCAAAATAATTAAGATCTTTTGTGATATAGCTTCAGAAGGTAACAAAGTCCATGTAGCATCAAGTTGCTTGAATTTATTAAAAGGTTAATAAAACATTATCATGATTTCTTATCAAAATAGATTATCATGACATGCTTGAATGGAAAAAGTCAGAAAGTTTTTAATATTGATATTTACAGCTGTCAAGTCCAAAGTCCTTCCCCCCACCCCCAGTGGCAGTGCTGGTTGTCCTAAACAGAAGGACTCTGCCCTCTCCCCAGGTAAACAGGACTGTTGTCAGGTGAGCAAGCCTAAAGGTTTCTGTTTATCAGAAAACTGTATCTCCTAAGGTGTTTTCTGTTTACTCCAGGACCCTCCCTTAACCTTCCTCCAAAGGTCAACTACCTCAACAAGGACAAGTAGTCCTGTATCAACCTGAACAGCCTATATGAGCTCAGATTCCCCACCCTGCTGACTGTCATATAAAATCTGCCTCTCCACCATTTGTTCTTCTTTCTGCCCTGAGAAATGACCTTGACAGTTTGAACGCCAATAAACCTTTCTTTCTGCCCATGGAGTGGTCTAGTTCAGTAGTATCTCTACACCATCACTTATAACAACCTACCAGCAGATTATAAAATTGCTTTTCCACCCAAGGCAAACTGATTTGAAGTGAAAGTATGTTTGACATTACCTCTTGTCCTGATACAGTCACATATTGTAAAGAAGGAAGTTTTAAGATCTTTCGTAATTCTTGCAAATGCATTTGGATGCTGTGAATGACTTCTTGAATTTCACTTTTCCTCTTTTGTATCAAAGGGAAGCCAGAGAGGTCTTTGAATAATTCAGTTTTATCACCAACTCTAAAATATGAAAAATGCAAATACATATATTGAAGAGCATTAATAGACCAGTAATCAATTTTGTAGCATGATGAAATAGCAACGGACTGGAACTCAGGAAAATACAGCTCTGATTCCAGCTTTGCCAGTTCATATTTATGGGAACATTCCTTTAACTTCTGAGGACTGGCAAAATCATTTTTACTTTATTCACAATTCATATGGTGAAACCAAGAAATAAAACTGTCATTTCATTTACCTAGTCAGAAACTAAGAACAAATGTAAACTTGGCTCCCCTTGAGGTGCACCATAAAACTACACCCTGAGAAGGACAATTGCAGATTCTAAATGCACAATTGTCCCTGGGTATCTAAAAACTGAGGACAAGGGCCACTGCTTTTAAGTTAATAAACTACTGCCTCACTTTAGAGAATTTTATCCTTTCATCATCCGATGCCTGGGGAAGTACTTCCTCTATCCCAGATTGTGAACTACCTGAGTTTAAACAAACGTAAGTGCTTCCAATCATACTCCAACACACGTATACTCATCCAATATATACTCAAGCAACTTCACACACCAATGGCAAACACACTGGCTGATGGTTGCTGGTGGGAGGAAGTGGAGGTCTGCACTTACTTGGCAGCCTGTTCATTCAGAATCTTTAAGTAATGTTCCACTGGATGGAGGAGCTCAGGAATTTCTAGGATGAGTGTTCGCAGTAAGTCTGACTGTACGTGGGAATTAACAGCAGGCATTAATGCTTGAAGCTCTGACTTCAGGTGGTACAGGCTTTTGACAATCAAGAAGAACTCTTGGGTAGAACACTAGAAACAGAAACATATTTTAATCTAAAGAGCATAAAGAGCTAGATATGGTGGCTCAAAGGATCCCAGCAGTCAGGAGGCTGGTGTGGGAGTCTCTGCAAGCTCAAGGTCAGTGTGAGCTACCTAGAGTCCAGGCCTGTAAACCAGGGCACAATAACGAAATCACTGAAATGATCACTCTTTGATTTTGGGGGTAGGTTTCTATTGTAGATAAGAGATGGAGAACATCCGGAAACATCTAAAAGAGTACAGATTAGAGAGGAAAAATGCAGGCTCCTTTTCTGCACTCCACTTTACCTCGGTTGTTTTAATTGGCTCACTGAGGACAGGTGGCCAGACACGACTCTGGGGCACAGACTGTTGTGTGGCTTCAGGAGAGAACCAGAGCACAAGAGTCACTCTAAGAGAAGGAAGAGAAACTTTGCCAAAAAGGGGAGTTTGGGTTTTATAGGGTGGTTTATTTGGGCAGGAGAGTGTTGAAGAAGGGATCTATTGCAGGTAGAGTGGACTGTTGTTATAAGCAGTTTACAGGGGCTGGAGAGGCTCTGGCTGTTAGGACAGTTGGCTGCAGTCAAGCTGCTCTGCTTGGATAAGGGGCAGCAAGCTTCTGAGAAGTACAGGACATCCAGTTCCCACTCCCCCCCACCACCCGAGGGGCTGGGTCCCACACAGGCCATCTATCTTGGTGTCCTAAGCGACTCCATCTTTGGGCAAGCCTAATAGTTGTGAGCTTCCTCCCACCCCTCCAAGTTCAATAACAATAAAGCAAACAAACTACAACTGCAAGGCAGTATTTGTCATTTGTTCAAATGTCAAAGGCCTGCTTGTTAATAACCATGTCACCTAAGATGTAAACAGACACCTTTCTATACTATCAGTAGAAGCATAACCTTTTTTAAGAACAAACAGGTACATCCTCAGAGCTATTAATAAGGTTCTTAGAGTGTGAAGATACATCCTTGGGAAGACAGGCTTCCAGGCTGAACTTCTTATAGGAAAGAAATTATTACTGTTTTCATTCTCCTGAGATGACAAAGGACAGGTCATTTGTGAAGTACCTGCCACAGTCATTATCAGCCTGTTTTTCAGAAAAGTAGGGATGGGGAGACAAATCTAATAACCAAAAAAAACCCCAAAAAACAACAACAACCAAGTAAAAAATTCCACCTGTGTTAAACCTTGGAAGCACGTGGATACAAGAAGAAATAAACTAAAGAAAAAAAGAATAAAAGATGTGTCTCTCTTGGCTAAGGCAATTATTCTCCAAGCAACAGGCCACAGGCACGAGACTTACCACCAGAAAGATCAGAGCCTAAAGTCAATGTGTAACATGTGGCTTGAGTTCACTGTAGCTTGGCTAGGAAACTATTCACACAGAAGACTGTAAGCTCTCTTCACTCCACACTGGTGGGATATCCTTATCCTTAAATGCCTTTACCAAACATATCATCTAGTATGGGTTCCTGTGACTCAATTTTCTCAGATTTGAATTTGAAGTTTTAATATAAAAAGAAATATTTATTTTTTTCCACATTAAGCCCACTTGGGGTCTTCCATTATTATCACCATGAAAGCACCTCCATGAAAATTCTCTAGCCACAGGGAGTAGGCTGCCTGCTTCTGCAGAAGGAATATCTTATGTACTATATGGATACATTGCCTGTCAATAAAAAGCTATGGCCTATAGGAAAAGGTAGAATAGGCGGTGAGACATCCAGTAGGCAGAAAGGCTTCTGGGAGAGTTCAGGCTTGACATGAGAGACACCAGAAGATCTGAAGGAGGCTACAGCTGCATGGTGCCTGAGTAGAAGTAACCAGTCCCATGGCAGAACTTAGATTAGAATAAATAGATTGTTAAGCTGTGAGCTAATCAGGGAACGAGCCTAGCTGCATGGCCTAAGTATTTGTGAATATATTTTGAGTTTCAGAGTCTTATGTCTGGGAGTTTAGGACTGGGAGGAAGAACATGCACTACAAAATGCTTCCATTTGTGAGCCCCACAGAACTGACAAGATCTGTACCCAGGATGGCACTCAGCATTGGTACAAACAGCAGAAGCTTGGAGTAATGGAGCAAGAATTAAAAACTAAAGGGGCCATAAACAAAACCTGAGCAACTACTGCTTTGAAAAAAAAAAAAACTAAACTAATAAATGGCATGAATTGATTGTGTGAACAAGAGCCAGCTAAGAAAAACGTGATTTAAAGTGTTCAGACTTTATCAAGTTGGTTTGTTAACAATTCATTTCTGTTCTTCACTTTTGAAAGCGATCTTAAGCCACATTCCAGTGAAACACTAAAGCAGCACCAAGGAACAACTTCCAAGTGAGTCACAAGTTCTTTTAGTAAAATACAATCAGAAATTCCAAATTAGCCATCCTTGCACTGCACATCAGCATGGCCATCCTTTTCTTTTTTCTTTCTTTTTTGGGTTTTTTTGAGACAGGGTTTCTCTGTGTAATAGCGCCTGGCTGTCCTGGACTCGCTTTGTAGACCAGGCTGGCCTCGAACTCACAGAGAGCCGCCTGCCTCTGCCTCCCAAGAGCTGGGATTAAAGGCATGCGCCAGGACATCTGGCACATTCATCCCTCTCAAATGAATACAATTGTAACTTTTTCTGTAGTTTGGAAACTTTAAGAGATGTATAAACCTTATGAGAGGCAAACGTCAAAGTGAAATCTAAAGATAGGCAGTGAGGTAGCCTAGAAACCTCCACGCCATGGACACTCTGACCTTGCTCTTTTGACTAACAGCTCAAACAAAATCTGCTTTTGCTCTTCTTTTCTCTTGAACGAAAAGAAGAAAAAAAAATCTGACATCTATCTGTCAATGAATCCTTTCAAATAGTGAAGGCAAGGTGCCTAGAAATCAGCTGGCTGGAGAAAGGGAAAAGCACTGACTGCAAGCATCTGGGCAGGGATTCAAAATAACACTTGGTTTTATGTACCTCTCTGCAGCACGAGACAGCTAAGCACAGAATTTCCCGCGTCAACATGGCTCCCATCACCAACAGCCAACATGAGAGCACAGCACAAACATACCACGCTACAGTCGACTCCAATGAGCGGTCAACCCAGGTGCCGCCTTCTTCTTCGGCACGGGCATTACCAAATCTGCTTTATATTTTGTTTCTTATTTTACTGAAGCAAGGGGAACAACTATGTAAGTCCTTTTGGGTGCCACAAATATCCTCAAAGGCAGTACTTGTCATTTTAGTAAAATTTCCCAGGGAAGAAAAGAATTAAAAAGTAAACACTAATGAAAATTGGTCACGCTAAAATTTGGGCATATGAAAATTGTCCTGCCATGAATTAAGTATGTAATAAGTTTCCATTTGGCAAAAAAGTAAAATGTAAATAAAGTTTCCTTGTGAAGAGTCAACTAGAAAAATTGCAATGACAGTTGAGAAAAACACATTAAACATGATAGCATTCAAAAAACACAGCGACTAAAACATAGCCAAGGATGCTGGATTTCAGCACAAATTCTGTCATATACTAGTAATTTACCTACCCTCTGTGATGGTTTCAATGAAAATGGCCCTCCCAGACTCATAGGGAATGGCACTATTGAGATATGTGGCCTTGTTGGTGTAGGTTTGTCTTTGGAGATGGATTCGGGGGCTTCAGAAGCTCCAAGTCAGGGCGAGTGGCACTCCCTTACTGCTGCCTGCCAATCCAGATGTGCAATTCTCAACTACCTCGGCATGCCGCCATGCTCCCTGCCATGGTGACTATGGACTAACCCCTGAATTATGAATGAATGGGGACTAAGCCCCAATTAATGTTTTTCTTGTAAGAGTTGCTTGTGGTCATGGTTTCTCTTCACAACAATAGAAACCCTAAGACACTCTCTTCCAGCAGCATTGTATTATACCATGTTATGCAAATGCAGCATGCCTATGCAGCACATTATGTATAATTTCCTAGCAGTAGGAAGCTGATATCACACCCCTCCTCCCAAGGCTCAGAATCATTTCAGAACAGGAGCCAGAGGTAGTAGATGACTACACTGAACTAATATGTTCCAGACATAACAGGGCAGTTGTACAGATGAGCTCATTAAAAGGCTAATGGCCCCAAAGCCAAGGTGGGCTAAGCAACTCTACACAAAAATGTTGATTCATTACTAACATCTGCAGGTGGCCGGAATCCAGGAAGCTACAGATAAAGAAGGAAGCAATGTAGCCTCCTATCAAGCAGGGCAGACACCACCTGTGTTGCTGATGCTACAAGGCAGCCCATAGAATAGTGTGGTCTCATAACCTAAGAAATTCCCACCACCAGCACCACCCGAGAACATTCACCCTCCTGATAAGGTCACATTAACCTCTGCTGGTAATAACAACTTTGAGATTGCAAGAGGACAGACCTATAGATGAAAATTTCCACTTCAAGAACTCCCTTTGCCCATAAAACTCCAAAGACCCGCTCCATGAGCATCTGCACAGTCCCTGTTCCCTGAGAGAGACTGTCACCTCACCCTATATTCTTATTAAAAGATAATCTGTTCCCATAGAAGGTCTGCTTATTCTCTCCTTAATTTCCGTATTGCTTTGATCAGCTCCTACGTAACACTCAGGGTTGTGACAGCATGTACGAGACCTGAGTAGATTCAAGCCAGACAGAAATCCCAGAATAGGGAGGGAAAATGGGCAGGAAGTCCCAGCCCTAGCTGAGGAGTTATTGGCAACTGTTGGCTGCTTGGTGGGAAGCAGGGTCCTTTTCTTTATGGGTACCCTTGGTAGGTCAACCATGCTCTGGGATTGCCATATATTCTAGAGTAGATGGACAGCTCAAACTGGACTTGATGGATAAATTAAGAACAAATAAAAGTACCTTCTTAGATCTATAACACCCTCTTGATTCCTAAACAACTCAAAATTTAACCATGAGACTCTAGCTGTCTATTCTTCAACCACCTCAGAGACCTGAGAGGGATAAATATATCTGCTTATATAGGAAGTGCAGGGCCTGCAGCCTCCAAAACCAAGAAATGACATACCAGTGACTGCCTGGACAGTTCCCATTTTCTCTCCATACATTCCTGCATCAATCTTCAGCCTTTGGGTCCTGTTTCTCTGACAGACATTTGTTGTAGAGCAGGGATTATGAAGGACCTACCCACCCTGTCTTGGCAGAGCCAGGCTGTCGACTTCCCTGCCACCAAGTTTTGTCCTTTTTGGACAGCAGTCTGTCTGCAGTTGGAGCAAGGAGTTTTTTCATGCCAAGAGATAGGCTTGCCACTAATTCAACCATCTCACACTGGAGATTCTTCGAAGCTTATCTTCTACTTGGAGTAGAATAGGGGGTGCTGTCAGGAGCTGATATGACTCGATATCAAAAAAAAAGAAAATCTTAATTTAAGATAACATCTTTGAATGCCATATTCTGCAGATCTCTTGGGGTTTTTGAAGATGCCCTATCCATCTCTTGTATTTAGATAAGCAAATGTTGCTTGTCTCTTAACAACTTGATTACTGAGTAGTTTAGAGAATATCTGTGATAGACTGTCATAGTAGCTAACAAAGTGACATGTTTGTCACTTTTAAGAAGTTACTCTTAAAATTGTGTTGCAAGTTGGTGTGAATGTTGAGTCAGATATAGACCTTTAAACTCATGGAGATGGTTAGATAGTAGAATGTTAAAGTTAGGGGCCAAATATGTATGGAATGGACATTGGGAAGGTATGCTGGGCCATTTAACTCTCATAAATGTGACATATTTATATCTGTTGTTTTGTATAGTATTTACTGTTATAGGAGAAGGAACCATCTGTTGGACTGAGAGGGGAAGCTGCTGGGGGGAAGAGGGTGGAAGGGCGGGATAGGAAGGGGGAATAGGGAAGGGTTTGTGACTGAGATGTAACTTGAAGAAAAAAAAATAAAGTATTTAAAAAAAAA
>CAJQZJ010027774.1:51304-69586 GCA_907164525.1 Lophiomys imhausi | reverse complement strand
TTTTTTTTTTGGAGTGTTCTTGAAACCCCTCAGAATTCTGTTCATATGGTTTCATTCTTGGACTGTGTTCTGACATAAATAAAACATAAAAGCTTTAAGGAAAGTAACTTCCTATCTATCTCTTGCCATTCTTTTTTTAATCCATCATCATGCAGTTTACAGACTTAATTCATTTGCTATTTTTGGTTCATCTTACACATACTAATTGCTTTATTAATCCAGAGTTCCCACTCTTTAGATGGCCTCATACTATCCTCTAGCTTCAGCCTGAATAATCAGTTTGTCATCCAGCTTTACTTGCACAAATTTTGAATGGCCACTCATAACAAGAAAATCCATGAAGTCAACATTCAAAGGAATAAAATATCCAGTACTTGTGATGGCTAGTTTTATGTCAACTTGACACAAACTAGAGTTGTTGGAGAGGAGAGATCCTTAGTTGAGAAAATTCTTCCATAAGATTGGGTTGTAGGCAAGTCTGTAGGGACATTTTCTTGATTAGTGATTGATGGGGGTGGGCCCAGACCATTTTGGTTCCATTGAGTTCTATAAGAAAGCAACCCAAGCAAGCCATGGGGAGCAAGCCAGTAAGTAGTACTTCTCCAAGGCCTCAGCATCAGCTCCTGCCTCCAGGTTCCTGCCCTATTTGAGTTCCTGTCCCAACTAACTTCACTGATAACAGTGATGTGGAAAGTGAAACCAAATAGACCCTTTCTTCTTCAACTTGCCTTTCATTACAATGTTTTTTCACAGTAATAGTAAATATGATTAAGATATTACTCTTTTCTGTCTTCCTAAGAATATTTAACTATTTTTCCATATGTAAGGCCATATTCTATTACTAGAATAAATGCCCAAGAAAAATAGTGTAAAGAAGGACATGTTAATGGCTAAAAGAGTCAAAGGTTTCAGTTCAAGATCATCTAGCTCCATTGTTTGGACATGAAGTGAGACACACATCATGGTGGGAGATCATGTGATCTCAGACACATAAGAGAACCAGAAGGAAGGCCCAGGGGACATCTAGCTCTGTTAAAGACACACCCCCAGTGACTACTACCTCCAACTAGATACCACAGCCTTATGAATTCATTATAAATCCATTGACTAAGGTGGCACACACACAATCCAAATCCATCTCAGCAGGGCAACATCTGGAGAATAAGCATTCAGTGTATGAGCCTTTCTTTCATGAGGACAGATAGAGAAAAGTCCTTCTGAACATGCTGGAAGGTTCCCCTGGAGTACATATAGCAACTCCTTGTTCTTCCTTTTTACTCTCCCTATTCTTCTATTCACATCTCAATCATCTCGCCCTTTCTTGACCCTGATAGACATGTACTACCTACGTCACAAGAGTACCCTTCTTAATTTCCTGGGTAAATATCAGGGTGACCTTAAAATTCTTAAGGATCCTACTTCTTCCTGCTCATCTTCCTGTACCCAGTTGCTTTCCATGTCAGTGCTTTCCTATTACATTGACTGATGTTTATTTCAGCATTGTGAAATATTTACTCAGGGATCTGCTCAAGATTCAAAGACATCTTGTCTTTTTGAGATTAGTGTTGATGCTCAGTGTGTGCATCAAAGGCAGAATTACAGCTCTTCATAAAAACAATTTCTCAAGAAGAGATATTTTCAACGAAAAGTCTCTGAAGAAAGCTTATCTCATTGATATGATTAAACTAAAAATGATCAGAGAAAATGATTGTCTTTCTTTTATATTTGAATATATGCAGGGAAACTCCTATTAGATAGGGAAAGACAGGAACAATCTACTCCCTGAGTCAGTCATCAGAAATATTATCTATCTAACAGCCTACAGATACAGCTTTTATCTATAGCATGGCTTCCCCCTCCCCAATAGGGACAAGAAGCATGAAAATGTAAAAAGGAAATGATAATTTTGAACTTTCCAAATAATGTATATCACACACTATATATTGTGTATCTATAAAACAACATAATGTTCCTGAAGTTTTATTAAAAGACTGTGTATGTGAGCTGGTGAGATGGCTCAGCTGACAAAGGGGCTTGGTGCTGAGCACAACTACCTGAGTTTGATTCTCAGGACCAACATGGTGGAAGAAGAGAAGGGATTCCTACAAATTGTCCTATGGCCTCCTCGTGTGAACCATGACAAAACATGCCCCTCAATGAAATAAAATTGTAATTAATACCAATAGCAAGGTTATTGACCATAGGACAGAAATCTTGAATAATTTGGACCCAATAAACAAACAAACCAACCATATCAATCCCCCATTTTAACATGCTTTCAAACTGGTCTGGTGTTAAGCTTTCTTCCAACCATCAGGTCTCAAAACCAACCTCATATAAGCAGCTGAAGTTGTGAGAAGCACAGCTGTCTTTGGCTGAACATCTAAGACTCTGTCAGACAGCCACAGCCAAAACATAACCACCAACCACAGCCCACCATTCAGCTACCACAGGGCAGCAAGATCCAACCACCTCCAAAGAAACAGGGACACCAGAAATCTCCACTAACACTGTTTATGAGTATCATAAAAACACACCAATAAAGCCAGTTGACAAAATGAGTCATCAAGGAGATAATGAGGTCAGGCTGTCTTCAAGTCTGGAGATGGTTAGGAAGACATGGGAGATGTAATTTCAGACCCTCCCATTCCAAAAGCCAACTGTGGGTATTTTCAGAGGAAAATAAAAGGAAGAAAGATTATCCATTTTGGCTTCCAGAGTCAATAACCCCAGGCTCCAACCACTCCAGAGAGAACAGGAGCTTGCATGCCACTGTTGCACTAACCAGATAACTTGTCAATTGTTTCAAGCTACACAGTAGTATTTGAAACACTCAAATCCCACCCATGTAAATCCCAAGAACATGTCTTCTGTAGACAGTAGAAAGAATTGTAAACTCATTAAAAAAATAATTAGTTTTTAAAACACATTTGGTCCCACGGAAGCAGAACTTTCTTTCAAAATGTATAAGCAAATATCTTGAGTGTTGTATGGATATAGCAGCTGTCAGTAAAAACCTATGATCTGTAGCTGGGCAGAAAGAGAAGTGGAAGGCAGGACTTCCAGGGAGAGGAGAAAGGAACTCTGGGAAGAAGAAGAAGAAGGAGGAGGAGGAGGAGGAGGAGGAGGAGGAGGAGGAGGAGGAGGAGGAAGGGTTTTTTGTTTTCTGTTTTGTTTGTTTGTTTGTTTGTTGTTTTGTTTTTGCCAGGAGACATGGAGGGAGACAGATGTGATGGTGGGCCTGGAAGGTAAAGCCAGCCATGTGGCTGGATGAGGCAAAGTTGATGGGCTAACTTAGATGAGCTAGTTGAGAGTCCGCAGTACTAGTGCCTGGGGAAGACTTTACAAAGTATTGAATCGACTATTTGCTAAAATGTCAAGCATTAAACTACACATTAATAAGCAGTAAATAGGTAAGTTTTTTAAAGAAATAACTAAAGGAATGGAGTAGATATAATGTTTTACTCTGATTTGTTGAAAATTGAAAGGTCTTGGTGTCTTTATTTTTATGGTCTAAGGGTCGCTTCTGGGTCTCAGGCCTTTTTACAAGAAGACATAAGCCACTGATCTCCTACAACAAAAATGAGTCACATGGAAACCATAGAAGCTGCACTACTCACAATAAAGCAGAATACTCCTCTAAAAGAGTTGGGTGGGCCAGCCAGAGGATCTACTTAGGAAGTACAGCTGCAACAGCTCCATAATATACCCAGAGTACAAACACTGATCAGGGCTAGTTTTCAGAAAGTACTTACCACACTATTTCAACTGAACACAGCTGCCTGCTAAATTCTCAGTTTAGTCTGGGTGGATCTGTATGGAGGCCACCTACTAGTAAGGTGCCACAAGGCACTGCTTCCCAGAAACCATGCCAGTCCCTCACCCTGGAAAGTACCTACTGATTCCAATTCTTCTGAGTGCTGCAAGAAAAACGAAGCAATACGTACTTCAAAGAGAAAAAAAAAATCATCTCCTATTTTACTTCTTTCTGAAAACTGAAATGCATTTTCTTAGTGTCTTTGCCCAAGAACTAGTACCTGGATAAGATTTTACAAAGTATTGAATAGACTGTTTGCTAAAATATCAAGCATTAAACTACACATTAATAAACAGTAAATATCTAAGGTTTTTAAATAACTAACTACAGGAACTGAGTAGACATTATATTTTATTCTAACTTATTGTATTTCAATCTAAGCTAGTCAGTGTTTCATCACCCTTCAGTGACCAGCCAGATCTGTCTGCTGTGTTTACTTTGCCTAGCAGGAGGTAGGGCCTCCTGAGCTGTCTGCTACTGGCTGATCTGAATAAGGCTCTGCTCTCCCACCTTGGCAAAGGTAGAAAGATCAATTATCGTTTGTTTTTCTACATTGGAGACAAGTGGTGGGCCAATCTTAGTAGAAAGTCTTTCTTAGAAATATGTTTCTTTTCATCAAGCAGAAAATATCAGAATTATGCCTCCTGATCTCAGTTCTGAGTTGGCTTGACCTTGACCAAACTGAACTTATTCTGCTTGGCAAACTCAATGACTTAGATACTTCCTCATGAATCATGCCAGGATTCTATTCTCATACCATCATTGTGAATGCTCTTGAAAGTTCATTTAAAACGTGTTGATCTGACTTTCCAAATTCTGTTTCCATCTTTCTTCCAGATTGAAAGATGAAGTATGCCAGTTGGCCTCTCTATACACTACTGCAGGCCAAAGATATGACCTCCACATTTGTGCCACAGAACAAATGTGTTCAGTTGCATAACATGGGTTTACATAGTACATTATTGTTCCAAATTGCTCTTTCAAAAGACATGTTAATTTGAAACTCTGTTGACTGGAAATTATTAGGATGTATATTCTTAAAAAGAAATAACAGTATTGGGATGGAGAAATGGCTCAGTGGTTAGGAACATGTAGTTCTTGTCCAGAGAATTGTAATAGGTGTTTTCCATTGATAAAATGAACCAATTCAAGCCAAATTAAAATATAAGGGTAGGTTTATTGGAGGAAGTTCTTGGGCTGATTCACTAACCTCACAGGAACAGGGGTCAGTGCAATCACCATGTAGATAGAAGAGTGGGGGCAGAAAGAGAAAGCACAAGCACAGAGACACATAGAGAAAGAGAGACAGACACAGAGAGAGAACCAAAATATGTGGATTATATAGTGAAGAGCCTCCAGGGGAGAGGAAGCTCAGCCCCTGAGCTGGAAAGTCCAGGGTAGAGGTTGGGATATGTCACCCACGCATGCTCTGTAACAAATAGGGACTGAGGGATGCTGAGAGAAGCTGGAGCCCAGGTCTGATTTGATTAAATAGGCACTTCAGCTACTGGTCCCAGGTCTGAATCCCAACATCCAGTCTTTTGTTAATAATAAATGAATAAGGGGTGATGTAATCATCATGACTACTTCTTGCTGACATTTGGGGAGTTATTACTGGGGTCCAAAAGCTAGAATATTGGCTAGGTCCAGAAAGAGCAGGCTGCTATCCAAGATCTGCAGAACCATCTGGAGCTGGAGATGAGGAGGTCCAGTTGAAGCAGTTTGTGCCTGGACTGAGGCACCTGTGGGTAGCCACTTTGGAGCTGTCCTGGACTTGGCAGGTTGCTGTAACATATATATGTTAGGGGCAGAAGATAAAGTTAAGGAGTTTAGGGAGAAAAATGTTTCCTTAGGTGTACATTTGAAACTTTTAGGAGCATGCTCTTGTTAGTTGGAGGGGGGGTCCTAGGAAAAGGGAAAGATCCCCCCTCAGGAATAGACAGATGGGGGGGGGGGGGACAGGCTGTTGATTGACAGTACTTATCTGGAGTCCATTTGACATGTGATAGGTGGATTCCATGAATCTTACAAGAGTCTTTTTAGGTTTACAAAAAGAGATAAATTTTATATGTTAGTGTTAACACTGTAGAGAAGGGAATAGACTCACACCTCTGTGTCATAGTAGAAACTTGGGAAACAAATTTAAAATCTTGAGCTTGTTACTGTGATAGTGGATTTATAGTGGAATGTTTTACTAGAGTTAGACTAATAATTTATCAGAATTCCCTTAATTAATGTTAAAGGTCTGAACTTTAAAGTCTTAAACTTTACATTCTTTTTATTAAATCCAATTATTTACCACCATGAGACACAGGTCGTTGATTGTTGGGAGCAGTTACTATAAAGTGAGTTCCTTTAGATAGTAAAATTAATCTAATCTCTCATTAGTGTAGTCTTCAAACCCATCAGAGACCTGAGAAGGATAAATTATACCAGGAAGTATAACCCAATTGGTCTATATATCAATTAAAATGATAGAGATTTACCCATTATCTAGATGGCTACCCCACTAGGCTCTTGTAGTGTTGATGACTTCCTTAGGGGAATGAGTCTCAGGGAAGCATCATTCTTCAGGCCCTGACAGAGTTTTCTGTGAATCAGGAACTTGGGAAGGCTGTCCTATCTTTGTCTAGGCAAAGTAAGGCAGTTTGCCACTGTCCTTTCTGTTCACAGTTTAGACAGGGTCCTGGCAGTAGGTGAGGCTTTGGGCCAGTTATTCCCAATGGTCAGCATTACCATAATACAGGTGGAGTTGTTGGTGTCCCATCTATCCTCTTTGGAGACTGCCAGGGGGTTTCCTTGGGGCATGGAGAGTCAGAAGGTCTTTGTTGACAGGGCAGCCCACAGAGGAGATAAGGAATTGTTGAGGGGAGCGAGTGAGTCAGGCATGATCATGCAAGATTATCAGCTGGCTGACTAGCAAACAGGCCGTTTCTGTGACTCCAACTTCTAGCAACCAGGTATTCCTTTATTTATATATGTTTTACAGAGCACAGACAGACTAATGATTATCCAAGTGATACAGAGTATGTGTTTGATTTTTTTATTATATGTCCAGGGTTGCAAGTTCAGTTACAATTAGAAAATACAGAGTAGATTTTATTGTCATTATTAGCCCTATAAGCCCAATGTAAAGAATCTAAAGATCATCTCCTCCAAAGCAAACAGATTTAGTATATGATGGCCTGCTTTTAGGCTGGTAATGTTTGCTGTTTGAAAGAATTCCAGACAAACAGAAAATATCTGAACTGGTCTTTTTATGAGTAGTAAATATCAATACCTAACACATTTACTATATTTTTCATCATCTATGCTATAAAATAGGAAAAGTTTATTTTAGATAAGCTACCTTATTTACTGAATTTTATTTCTCTAGGGGTGTACCCTGTATGACCCCTATCTTTAAACTACATTTTTAGAGACCTCTAAAACTATAATCAAAAGAAACATTGAACCTGTAACCAATTCTCCTGGCTAGTCAGGGTTTTTCAATTGTCTCTGTTTACCCTGCACTGATTATACTGTTTGAGTTAGCTCAGGAGCAGATACCCCAAGAAGATTCATGAAGTAATGGCCTCATCTAGCTATGAGCTTATCTGTGCTTAATGAACTTCAGAGAATAAGGAAGACTTCCAAAAGTTAATTTGGGGATTTTGTTAAATAGACTCATACATATTTTTTTCTCAAGAAAAGACATATATTGAATTATAATTCAGAAAGTCCCCAATAATGCAACACGCAGAGGCCAAAACCCAAAAGTTAGAAATAGAAGGACTGCCATTGTAGCAATTCACTCAGCTTTGCTGGAACAGTGCCGAGCAGCTGTGCAGGCTTCATGACTCTTATCATTTTCCAGTGGATACGGCTGTGCCAGAAGACCTTAGGGTCGCAGCTAGGAGCTGGGGTATCTGTCATAGTGAGCTTTTTTTCATTAAACATTTGAATGTCATATTCAGCAGATCTCTGAAGTTCCTGTGGGTCATCCATCTATCTAAAGTATATTTGTATAGACAAAATTAGTTACTCTTCCTAGACTTAACCTTGAAAACATATACCTTGATTATTAAATATACCTTATTTATTTTTGTTTTTTAAGCATGAAAGCATGGAGGTGCAGTTTTGAAACCTCATTAAATAAATTCAGTGACTAGAAAGTCCAAAGATAAATTCTGAGCCTAGGCAGCCAGTGTCAGAAGAAACAGCATTTTTTTCTCACGCATTCAAGACCAATCAGAAACAAGCATGCAGTGGCCACTTACATACATTTGAAACAGACAAACAAAACTTTTTCACTCCCCCCAGCTGTAATTTTAATGGAGGAGCACATTGCTATTTGTCAAATCCAATGTTTATGGGCACAACAGTTTTGTAGTGGGAGTAGTCATCAGCTTTTTGGCTGAGAAGGTGATGTTGCCCTTAGTGGTGAAGCTACGACTTTTCCATAACAAAGATGGCTGTCAGCCATGTGGCTGGCCTTAGTCAAGAGGGTAGTGAAGCTGACTCCACCTTATTTATCCCATAGTCAAGATGGCAACCAGCAACGTAGTTTATATCAATTATGCGGCCTCCCCACTAACCACCCGGGGTGTACTTTCTGCCCGCACCTCATGCTCGTCTCCTGACTTCCATGTTTCCTTTGGCATCTGGAACTGGTTCTGGTGACACTTCTGTCAGGAATGAGGATTCCTTGCTGCACCAGGACAGGGGCAGGTGGAGGGATGCCAGTGGATGATCTCCACTGCTGCTGCTGCCAAGGTGTTCAAAGACAGGAGGGCGATTGGGTAGGGGGCAGGACTAGAAGGTATGTGGAGGGCAGAGGTGATCAGCAACTGAAGCTGTGTTGTGGTGAAAGAGGGGCAAGAGTATGATAGTGCAGTTTCCAAAAATCTTGGACTCAAGGAAGTTCAGACTAAGTACTCTGTGAGCCAGCAGTTTTTAGGCTCATGGAATATACAAAGCCTAGAGTGCCCTCTGATGGGCATTTAGAAAATCTGACATTTTGGATGGAGATCATGTCTGAGACAAACCCAAATTGGATAAATTTCTCAGCAGACTCCCAGTTGTGTCTGGCAATAGAGGTTTAGACCCAATGATGTCCATTTTCCTAGCCTTTGCCAATAATGTGAATATTCATTGGGCAGCATCCTGCCCATAAGCCTGGGGTCATTGCAGTGGGAGGATGGGGTAGCCTTAGGTCAGATGTCTCTGAATCCTAAGGCTCCCTGGTGGTAACAAAGACCATCTTTGTTGGCTCCTGGCAAGGGATCCTGGGGCTCTGAAGACCCAGAAGGAGCATTCAGTGCTCCAGCACTGCTGGGAGATGATTACTCACCAAATCCAAAATTGATCGTGTCAGGCAGAGGAAAAGATAGGGGGAAAGGAGCAGCCCTATGTTGCTGGGCGTTCAATTCCTTTGAATCTCAGCATCAGGTGGTAGGTATTCTCTGCTGACAAAATGAGCCAATTCAAGCCAAATTAAAGTATAAAGGCAGGTTTATTGGAGGCAGCTCTTGGATGGGTTCACCTACCTCACAGGAGGGGGTCAGTGAAGTTGCCATGCAGACAGAGAAGCAGGGTCAGAGAGAGAAATGTGCACACATAGAGAGAGGAGAGAGGTGGGGGAGAGGAAATGCAGAGAGAAGGTAACCAAAATGTCTGGATTATATAGTGAAGAGCCTCTATGGGAGAGGAAGCCAAGCCCCTGGGTTAGAAAGTTCAGGGTAGAGGGTGGGGTATGCCAGCCATGCCCTGTAAAAAGTATGGACTGGGGGATTCTGGGAGAAGCTGGAAGCCAGCTCCACTTGGGTTAAACAAGCACCTCAGCTACTTGTTCTGAGTCTGAATCCCAGCAAACTGGAGTTCAGTTCTCAGAATGCACATAGAGAGACTCACAACTAAATGTAACTCCAGTTTTAGGGAATCATTAGGGTTAAGGTATTAGAAAAAAACAGACTTCACAACTCCTACAAAGTTAACTCAAAGTAACCCTTAAACTGTTATATTTCTGACCCTCCTCATATTTCTTCCAGAGAGGCCCCATGCTCTAGAGCTCTCTCTGCAATGGAGGTTATCTCCTGGTATGGCTCTCTAGTCCTTCATGACCCCTGTGGTTTCAGGCAAACAAAGCCTCACTGATGCCCAATCCCAAAACAATGTAGAAGCATAATTTAATGTCTGCTTCCTGCCACATGGTTTATGGCATGAGATGTGGAATCTGCCCTATCCACCTGCCCAACACCATACCTGAGAAACCTCTAGAGCTCAGAAACCCCTTTTGTTCCAGGTAAGGAATATGTAAGGGCTTCTGAAATACAGACTTAAAAGGGCATATGAAATCAGCTTAAAGACTTGTTTCTGTCAGGAAACACCTGGCAGAGCACACACGGTCCTGGGCATAAGAAGGAAAGCCCAGGAAACTGAAAAAGGGCTTTTAGCTTGGCATTGCTTGGACACTAGAAAGATTGCAGTCTAGGTGGGTGGAGCTCAGACTGGACTGAGGCAAGGTGAAGCCTCGCCCTGGCTCAGACAGTGCCCTGCTGAAGAGTGTGTCCAGGGATCATGACCATGAGAGAGCACCCTGAGGAAGGGCATGGCCAGGGTCCTCAAAAAAGCTCGGGAGCCACCAGTTACCAGGAGAGAATATTCTGTGGACGGACATAGACAAGGACTGTGACAGAGCCCTGTGAGAGAGATGATGATGAGGTACGAAGCAGCATGTGCCACTTGCTGACTCCAAACCACACTGATATGAA
Source organism: Lophiomys imhausi (assembly GCA_907164525.1). NCBI lineage: Eukaryota > Metazoa > Chordata > Mammalia > Rodentia > Muridae > Lophiomys > Lophiomys imhausi. Next base: position 59,017 of record CAJQZJ010027774.1, on the reverse strand, counting down.
AAGCCAGAGAACAACTTCTGCCATGAGCCAGCTCAAAAGGCAGAACCAGATACTGAGGAGAGCTGTGCCTGGAAGGGGGTAGAGAGACTTGAGGGTATGTTGGTCCGTAGGCCTGCATCCGAGAATGAGTGAGGTGTGAGGTGCGCACTGTTGAGGGAAGGTCACACACTCTGAGGCCGCAGCTAACAGACTGTGAGGAGACCGCAAAGACAGTGCTCTGCCAAGGAGCATGGCTGAGGAAGCCAAGGGCCTGCCAGAGGCCTCGGTGCGGAGCAGGCACGTGCCTGTGGCAGCACCAAAGACTAGGCCATGTGGCATCTGCCCTGTGGAAGTGACAGTCTCGGCTGACTGAGGGAGCCGACCCCAAGCTGGTCTCACAAACCGATGGACAGCAGTGATGCTAGGCCCAGAGGAAACTGAGCCAAGCTGAAGTGAAGTTGCCATAAGAACGCCAGAGCCAGGTTTCCACTGAGTGACTGCTACTGTGGTGTTCCTGCACAGACTGCAAACCAAGTTGCCCTCCCAGACCTGTGCTAGAGAATCTAGTATTCTTTCTAAAGGATTAGGGTTGGTTCTTAGGTAATAGATGTTTAGGTATTAATAAATATAATTTGATCAAATTTTCAGTTACAGTCCCCTGGAACTGAACGTCACTGAATCACACCACTGTGACTGGCAGTAACAGAACGTTAAAAAAAAAAAATTGTAATCATGTATTGCTGAAGGATGATTCCCATCACCTCCTTTTGGATAGCAATATCAGTCTTGTATTTCTTTAGTCATCTGGTCTGGGGTATAGGTGAATTTAGAACAATCCATCCATCCACCATGTACTTTTACTAATGACTTGAATGCAGGAGTAGAAAGATGGCCTTGTGGTTAAGAACCCTGGGTGTTCTTCCAGAGTGTCTGCTTTTAATTTCCAGCACCAAGAAAACAACTCACAACCTTCTGTATCTTCAGTTGTTGAAAATCTGACACACTCTCTGGCCTACACTGGCACCAGACATGCCAGTGGTGCACATACATATATGCAGGCAAAACACCTACACACATAAAACACATTATGTTTTAAATTTAACAAATAACATGTGACATAAAGATAATCTTTTTAGAATATTGGGTACAAATATAGCTTTATTTTTTAAAAGTACTGGTGTTTTCCCTGCATATGTCTGTACACTATGTCCCTGGTCCCTACGTAGGTCAGAAGTGGGGATCAGTTCACCCAGTTGGAGTTACAGGCTATTGTGAGCCTGTGGTGTTAGGAACCAAACTTGTGTAAACAGCTCTTAACTGCTGGAGAAGAGCTCAAGGTGGGGGGCAGGGCCTGAAGGAAGTGGATTCAAGAGCATCCATTGAGGAATCAGACATCATTTGGTTTTGTTTTACAAGAGAGGGGGCAGAGAGGAAGCACATCTTAGTATGGCTTGACATGCTCTGAGAACTTGTGTCTTTCACGGACTTTATTTATACATAAAATCATTTCCTCAAAAACTTTAATCATTGATTACATAAGCATAAGAAAACAAAGCAAGCAAACAGCAAATCTTATGAGAACTAAAAGTTAATATTATGATAAAATCAGTTTTCTTTTAACTCAAAGTCTTTTTCCTTAAAATTGCTGATGCAAAACCTTACAGTTACAGAAATGCTAGACAGGATGGCTCTATTTAAGTCTGACTAAGTTAATACATCATGTTGAAAATAATATGGCTAATTAAACTATTTAATCAGTATTTATATTATCTTTAATTGGTCGGCAGTGTTAATCCTTAACCCGCCATTATAAATGAATACACTCAGACACCAGGTGGATCTTTACAAGCCTAGGCCTGGGTTGTACAATCCTAACCCATCTAAGCTAGCTCATAATTATATTACCCAAATATGACCCCATATATACATATGTCCTTTTGGACTATTGTTCTCCATGCTATGCCGATGTTCCAGGCCACATGGAAGGATCTTCTTTAATCTCCCCCATGGCATGTCTTACTTGTTTACTCCTGACTTCTTCTCCAGCCTTCTTCTTCCCAAGATGCTCTATATCTCTCTAAAAGCCCCTAGTCCTGCCTACCTCTTGTCTTTGCCCAATCTCCAGTCCTCAGCATTTATTTAACCAATCAGAGTCAATTAACAGACAACAAACAGGACCAATTAACATTTAGAATGCTTAACACCACCCCATCAACATCAGAAGTTATTTCCTACTACCTGTTATATCAAGCTTATCCTGTATTATTTTATTAACCTGAATATCTCTAATCTTTCTACGGCCGCCCAATCTTTCAGTCCTTTGTTTAATTCTCCCATTTTCTCTTCTAAGTTTCTTTTATATTTGTCATAGGACCATCATCCTTTCCTTTGACTTTTAAAGTATTGTGCAGCCTTTTTGGCAGCACACAAATGTTGCTTAAACAATGCAATCTATTCTTTTTTTCCCCTATAATATCAGAAAAAGTCCTGATCTGACAAGTCTGCTCAGGAAGCCAGGCAGTTCACTGAGCCAAAATGTTTTTCTCTATATCTTTGTTACAAACCCTTATTTCAATATGATCCCTATTTATTATAATCATGTAAAGGGTAGAAGAACTTCAGGATTCCTAAGACTGCTTGTTTTGCCTTCAGGAGGGTACCAAGGTTTGACATTAATTATATAATCAAAATCTTTTCCTGTCCATACTCTTCTGTGTTTCTGAGCTGAACATACATAGAAAGAGATACATGAAAACCTAATGATTTAATTATGGTTTGTCAGCTCCTGGAATTTCCCTAAATTTTTCTTCTTCAATGATTTTTCCCAGATCCTGTATCCCATGCTTACTATAGGTTCTATGGAAGACTCAATTTTTTTTTTTTTGCATAGCTGATTCTCCCAGGAAACTACCATTAGTTTTATTTTTATTAACATCAGATTTTATAAGAATTGTTACATTATCCCAGCCCTAGCCTTCAGTGAGGGGCCCTCAACAACAAGGAATGCAAATATCAGACATGTCAGAAACACAAGCAAAAGTTGTGTAGTAAATTTCCATCAAGGGCAGTGAATGGTCAGTCCAGGTTGTCCGAGCACAGGAACTTTGGTAAACAGCACCTTCAGTACACTTGGCATCACCACTTAACTGCTCAGTCAACTTTTCAGTCCTCAAATACAATATATAGAATACAGAATATGGAGATGCCCCATTTACTCCTTCTATATAACCACCTGAAGGCTGTTGGATGTGGCTCTAGAGATATGTTGCCTGGCACAGTGAGACTGACTAGACTCAAAACTTTGGATGTCTCAGGGTCTCAGTTCCTTTGAGCTCGGCAGGAGTGGAGTCTTGCTCTCTCCCTGATCCAGCCAGTCTCTCTGGAGCACATAAACACATCCCAAAGGCCTGTCTTTGCACTGCGCTTGGGAACCTTTTCCCATGTAGCATTGCCAGCATCCCAATCCCAGCCATTAAAGTGTGACTGAGCCCTAAGTTCCCTCCCACAGTACAAAAGAGAGGACAAGGGCTGATTTGGGGAGACCATCACCCATCTCAGGAGTGTGCAGGTATAGATTTTAGGGAACAATGGAGGATATAAGAGTTTGTGATATAAATTTAATAAAAGTTCACCAAATAGTGGCCTTGGAGTCATGATTTCACCTAAAGGAGTTTTCAAAGCTGAAGAAGGCCTTTTCCGACGGCACCAGCATTTGTTCTAAAGCTCGGGCCTTTGAAGCACCGCAAAGCCAAAGGTTCTGCTTGTAGATGCTGCAGCACCATGGGGGACCATGGAGACACAGCCTGATCTCACAGCGCCCAGGACACTCACCCGCCCACCCCATCAGCAACACCAAGGCAGAGTTTTTGCACTACAGAAGGTGATGAAGTGCCTTGTCACAGTCATGGGAAGATCAAGGGATTTCTTTGCCCTGTGAATGGACTCTACTGTGTTGCATTGTCATTGTTAGCCAATTTCGGTGGTAGTGAACACAGCCAAAAGTTTACTTGAGTAGCTATGAGTCCAGTTTTAGAACAAGAGAAATACATATGGCAAAGGCTTAGCTCAACTCTGCCCACGGTTAAAAGGGTAGAAACCCTTCGTCGTACTTTGTAAAATGCACGGACTTTCTGCTTTTACCTATTGAGACCTTTTTGGTTTTAATTTCACATGGAGACATTGACAGGTGGGTGGACACTATTGTCATTCTCTAGTGAAAGAACAGATGTGCTTCTGTTAACAATCTCTACCATGAATAGAGGCCTACAATTGAGACTTCAAGCTCACATCATCTCTATTCTTCCTAATATTACAAAATATGATTGTCATGGTTTGAAAGTGTACCCAAAAAGCATGTGTTATAAGCTGAATCCTCAACACAACAGTGTTAGGATAAGAGGCACACAGGAGATGTTTAGGACATAAGGACGCCTCCTTTGGGAGTGGACTAATGTCCATAATAAATGAGGCTTGGGCCAGCAAGATGGCTTTGTGGGTTAAGGCATGTGCTACCACTTCTGACAAACAGAAGTCAGTCACCAGAACCAGCATGATGGAAAGAGTGAAACAGTTCCGCAATTTGTTTTATGATGTCTGTGTGCATCCTGACATGCACACATGTGTCATGGCATGAACATGTGGAGACTAAAAAATTATTGTAAATAAAAAATACCTTTATAAAAAGTAGCCAAAGTGGCAGATTATGGGGGTTGATCACACTATATCTACAATTCAGAGTGTGGCAAATGTTGGTCCTTATTACATAATCCAGTACCATGGCCATGGAATGGAATGGTGCTATTACTGATGGAAGTGAAAAGACTAATCATGTTAATGAACTTGACAACCTCTCAGAAGTACATACTAGAGACTAACTCAATCTAGATAAGACCTCAAAGATGTGGGGGATTGTTTCTTGGGTGATTCTAGATCTTGTCAAGTTGACAAACAATATCAACAACCATCACACACATTTAATACAATTTGCTATCTAGATTGCGTACACTGAGAAAATATTCCTGTTATCCAGGAATATCTCAAATAACAATGAGTTGTGCTTGTGACCAAAATATATACATGGCTTTGTATCAATTCTCAAGTGTGGCTGTCCATCATAAGGCCACACTTTCCCAAAGTACCTTCCTTTCTATTAGTACCTACACTAAATTTATGTTAAACGTCTCTTTTTAGCCAGGTGTGGTGGTGCACTTTCTATTCATGGCACCCAAGAGACAGAAGCAGGTGGATCTCTGTAAGTTACTTATATTTGAAGAGAACTGAGAATGGGAGAAACTTTACACTGTTTGCATTCCTAGGTTGTTTTCCTCCATTCAGTCATTCTATGAAATCAATATCAATATTTTAAAAGGGATTTTAACAAGTTTGTTTGTAAATTGAGCTGTTTGCACATTTACTTTTAATGTTAAGACTCCAATTGTCAAAGCTTAAACAATTCCTATTAAAGTAAATATTCCAGCTACCAGTGATCCAATGAATTTTTAGCAATATTTTTTCTAAAAATATTAGAATTTCCCAAGTATTTCATTAAAATTCTCAGATCATTCTTCTTTTAATCTTACTGAACATAGAAAAAAGGAAGTTGTTGAAGCAAAACTATAGCATTGTCTGTTGTGCTATCAAAACTTTGAGTTAAATAGGCTGTATTGCTTGTTACCTGAAATAAAGAATTACTACACTGGTTTAGTAGGTTTTCTATTAATAACACATTAGTTGCAACTATAAAAGCCTGTGCATGTTAGGATACAATGTTCATAATATCAAAGGTAAAATTACCGGTGTTTCTCATAATATTTCTTCTTTGAGGGGGAATGAATCAGATGCTAATAATAATGGCCACAAGAAAGTATATTATGTTCCCTTGTATTGTGAGCTGGTTGAGGAAACAGTGGAGCTATGCCTTTGAGAAGGGCTAAAATTAAACGTTTGTTTCAACACCATGATTTAGTAAACAATCAAATTTCTGGTGGGGCCCACGCAAGGCCCCATGATAGATTCCATGGAGTAGTTACATTTAACCCAATGAGGGATTATAGACAAGGTTGTTCTTTCTCCTCCAATTGGACAGGAAGATAAGTGAGGCACTTCTCTAATACTAGTTACAAGTTTTGAGATGCCTGTTTTAATAATTTCGCTTCCAATCACTTGTACAGGATAAAATATACTTTCTATGTTTTTCTGTTGCTTAATTAGTAGCCATACCATTATTAATTTCAAGGCATCCTAATGTATTTTTTGTTATTCCTGGCAAAGCTTGCAGGTGGACCAGAAACCTTGCCAGGAAAACTATAATCCACATTTTCTAGGTAGTTCATTTTCCTTGAAATACATAATGTTAAGTCCAAAGTGGGCCCCACAAATGGCAGTGTTGCTGACAATGTCCTCAGCTACACTCTGGGTCAGCTCAGGTTGGACTCTGACAGATTAAGCACAAGGATTGCTGTCAGATACACTAAAGCATTTCTCAGAAACATTGTGAAGCAGTTTCTGTTTGTCAAGAAAACCCATTATTTCCCCTATCTATCCTACAGCCAGGGGCAGCTTATTTCCCTATTAACTCACATAAATCTGTTACACATCAAAGTCCCTACACTAGCCTATAGGCTATGGCCCACAAATCCCCTCCTGCTTATTCAATACTCAGGCTGTTGCAGCTGACAGTCTTTATCCTACTGCAAAAATATGTACTTCAAATTGGAAAGGCTTTCCTTGATTTGGCACCTCACCCCCTGCAAAAATAGTCTTTGCAGTTTGAATTCCCCAAGTAAACTTTTTTTTTCTACTTGTGGAGTGGTTTAGCTCAATGGTTTGAGTGTCCTCCCTTACAGATAATCCTCCACACAGATCTGGAGCATTATTTGATACAGGGTTAGGAAGGATCAGTACCAGTAGTTAAATGTAGACATCTTGGATAAAATTCCAATGTGTACTTTTACCCTCTGTTCCAGACAACAAAGTTCCTACCATAATTACAGCTTCTAAGGCCACTGCAAGCTGAGCAGGACCCTGTGGAGCCATCCCTCACTTTCACAGATCTCTTGAGCCTCAGTGAAGTGTGCCTAAGAGCTGGTTATGTCACCAGCCTAGAAGACTACGTTATCAGCCTTTGGTGCCATGCCTTTCTCTTTGGACTGCTGTCCTGTCTCTCACTGAACATCAAGCAGTACAAGGTTGGTCTCAACTCCACTTGGTTTGCTATTGTCTTTTTCTGGAGTTATGGCTGAAGAATCTTCATCTAATATTCTGATATTTCTGCTTGGAATTCACATGGATTGATTTGAAGTTTCTGGAAAAATTCAAGCACATTCTCTCAGATGCTGATATTGGTCTGTGACATTACATATCTGTTTCAGAGTTTTTTCCAACAGACTAAAGCTTCAGTCTTTTGGCTATTTTGAGGATAATGTAACTCCGTGTGTGTGACCATATGCATTGTAAGTGAAAAATTTTACAGTAATCCTACATAGATATGAAGATTTATGAGGAGACAGCATCCCCATGCAGTTGTTTCCCGCAGTTTTCTGTAACTGAAGCTTCAGAAGAGCATTCACTCTATCGTGGCTTGACCCTGTAGGTGTAAGGTATATCTGTCTTATGAATAGTATTCCATCTTCAACAAAATGCCTGAAATTTTACTAACATATGCTGGGCCAATATCTGTTTTAACTCGTGTGTGTGTGTGTGTGTGTGTGTGTGTGTGTGTGTGTGTGTGTGTGT
>CAJQZJ010027774.1:27802-51294 GCA_907164525.1 Lophiomys imhausi | reverse complement strand
TGTGTGTGTGTGTGTGTGTGTGTGTGTGTGTGTGTGTGTGTGTGTGTTTAAATACATTAATACAGCTTTTTTAGTCTGTTTAGTTTACTGGTATGTGTATGATTTCTGGATGACCAATTGGTATTGGATAACCTGGGGAAGACTATCACTGTTGTTCTCAGTAATTTTATTGTTTCTTGTTCTGTTTTAGGGGTAGACCCTAATGACATTGACCTCTTCATGTTAGCATGTCTGTGGTGTCATTGTACAGCTCTTGTATATTTTGCCATATTATTAAGGTATAATGGGTGAGGCTTCCCATCTTTTCTAGGAGACATAATCCTACAGCAGATTTCCTGGTGGTATGACTCTTAAAAACTTTTCCATTCCCATTTTCTGTGACATTTGCTTAATCTTAGATGTAGGGGTTGTGTTGTAGACTTTGGAGGGGGCCACCTCATAATCAGTTTTCTGCATATTGACCAGTTGTGGTTTTCTGTAGTGGTTTCCTCTGTTCTGTTCATTGTAAAGAGAAGTGTCTTTGATATGGGACAAAAGTCACACTTATCTGTGAGTATAAAGATAAGTGTTAGATTGTTGTTAGAAAAAAATTCTGGTCTAGTAAAATTGTGGTAGTAGTAAAACCACAGTAATTACCTACTTTTCAAGCTTACGTAGCACTTCCCAATCTATAAAAGCTAGTCCTCATGGTGGAAGCTTTTATCTCAGACCCAACTCTAATTCTTGAGACCAGAGTCTCAAGTGCATGTTGTCTTGAGCAAGAAAGACTGACATTCAAACTCTGTAAGGCAACCAAAACAATGGCAATAGCCTATATTGTTTGGTATTCTCTATGATGATCATGATCTATTAACTCAAAAAGGGGTTTCTCATCCCTAGTACCGGGATTTTATTAGATAATTTATAGCTCTTGATAGAGGCTTGTCAGCTCAACTGATGTAACTTCATTAAAAATATGTATATATATATGCATACACATATACATATAAGTATTATGTTACTTTGGGTAAATAAAAATAAATAAGATTATGTTTTTTCCAAACATCTTTACTGTTATTTTTCCCCTCCATTCTTTCTGCTATATTGACTTCTCTCAACCCCAATAAATACCTCCTTTCCCATTTGTCCCATTTTTATATTCATATAATGTGCATCCTGCTATTCCCATGTCTATCCCTGCCCCTATTTTCCATTTTCACTTTCCTGGCTTCTAAGGTTACTTCAAGTTATACACTCACATCTGAAAATTTGGAGCTAGAAACCACAGATAAGAAAACAGACTGCATTTGTCTGTGTTATTTGTTCTAGGATATTTTCTACTTCAATACATTTGCCTGTATACTTTATGATACTTCTTTATAGTTGAATACTATTCAATAATTTATGTGTATCACATTGTCATTACCTATTCATCAGTTGAAGGGTTTCTTTGCTGGGGGTTGGTTTGGTGCTGCTAATGTATTTAATTGTTAATTATTGCCCCCCAAGATCTGGTTACACCCCAAAAGACCACATTCTTATGTAGATCAAGTGATTCTGTGTCACTTTGCTCCCCAAATATCCCAGATTAGTTAATAAAGTTGCTGACAGCCTAGGCTGGGCAAAAGAGAAGTAGGCAGAGTTGAAATTCCTGGGTTTGGGGGCAAGAAAGAGCAATAAGGAAGGAGGAAGGAAGACGATGGAGAAAGAGGACATGGCCTTAGGAAGCAGATCCAGTCCAGACAGGACAACTATTGGCAAGTAACTTGGATGTGTAACTGGTAAATAGCAGAACAGCTTAGAGGGTTGATATCTTCCCAGCTCTAGTGCTTTAAAGCTTGTAAAATAAAGCATAGTCTCTCTGTGTCAGTTATTTTAGGAGCTACTGGGGTTAAAGAAAAACTGTTGCTTTATTAATTTAATTGTAGATTTCTTGCCTTATTTCTCCAGATAGTACTTCCGATAGCACAATGAAAAGGAGTGAGGGTACTGGAGTTCCTTATTTTAACAGGATTGTTTCAATTATTTTCTCTATTTAGGATGATGTTGTCTCTGGTTTTGCCATATGTAGAATTTATTATACTAAGGTACCTTCCCTCAAGTCCTACCATCTCTAAAAATTTCATCATGAAGGCATATTGGATTTTGTCAAAGTTTTTTTTTCTGCATCTAATGAGTTGACTATGGAATTTTTGTCTTTAAGTACATTTATGTAATTTACTATGTTTGTTGATTTGAAAATGCCATACAACTCTTGCATGTCTGGGATAAAGCCAACTTTGTCATGATGAATAAATAACTCTTTATATATTTCTGTATTCAGTTTGCAATTATTTTATTAATGATTTCAGAATCTGTGTTAATCAGGGGTTTGAAGATGGTGTTAATGGAGCCTACTAGACTAGGCCTAGGCAATGGATATGGAATCCAGGGCAGGTCTAGGATTTGAGGAATATTTGTGGAGGGAATATCTGGTGGACTTATCTGAATGGGTCCTCGCAAAAAATATATAGGTCCAAACTTAGATAGTACTGCCTGAAGTTTGGGAACAGTCTAGCTATCCCAGCTAAGGATGGTGCAAACAATGAATCTCACAAGGATGAATGTGGTTAGTGGCTCATGTTGAAGCTCTGCTTTATGATGACAGCACGAAGGCAGGTGTACATTGCATGGATGGGAGGAGCTGCTGGTATGGGTTTATTGCCCCTTTCTATAGAGAAGTTATTCTAAAAAGATCCTAGGGTGGAGGGATATAGTTGGGTGCTCAAAGACTGGCTTAAGCTTGTAGAAGTAATCAAATGCACTCAGAGGAGAGGAGTGGAGAAGGTTGATGCTGGTGAGGTGGAATGGGAGAGGAGTCAGTGTTCCCTGGCTAGGTATAGGGTGAGCAAAGGTTCTCAGCAACAGTGGAGAATTAGAAGTGCAAGTTGATGCTCAGAGAAGGAACTAGACAGATGCAGGTTTAGTACTTGGTGATGGTTGGGATGAACAGAATGACTTTGGGGAGAAGTCAAGCTCCTATGTTCAGGGGTGGGGTCAAACTAGGACTGAATGCAGGGGTGCTGAAGTTGTTTAGGTTGGTCTTTTTGTGTGACTCCTAACAGGGGTAGTAGGGGTTTCTCTTACTCTTTTTCCTGATTTTGGGACCCTTTCTATCTTACTGGGTTGCCTCATCCACTGTTGCTATGAGGGTTTGGATCTAGTCTTATTACATTTTATTATACCATGTTTGATTGATATCCCTGGGAGGCCTGCTTTTTTATGAAGGGAAATGGAGAAGCAATGGATCTGTGTGAGAGGGAAGGTGGGGGGGGGCCACTGGGAAAAGTAGACGGAGGGGAGGCTATGGTTGGGCTGTATTGTATAAGAGAAGAATTAGTAAAAAAAAATTTAAAAAGAAAAAATATGTTAAAATATTTAGCATTGCCAATTTGATACTCATTCTTTCCACTTGCAAAATAATTCATTTTAAAACCATTAAGGATGACATGTTGTATTTCTAATTTCTTCAGCTATGTTGAAAATATACATAATATATAATCTTTACTTACAGAGTTGCTCTGAGCATGTGAATAAATAATATCTCAAAAACAACAATAACAAAAATACTTTGTCTCTTGGAGCTGAAGAACTTAGGAATTAAAAGCAATTATTGTTTTATGAGAAGACATGCTTATCATTCTCAACTCCAACTCGAAGGGATCCAGTGTTCTGTTCTGGTATACGTGGGCATGACACACAAATGTGGTGTACATTATAAATGCAGTCAAAAAGCTCTTCCAAATAAAGATAAGTTAATATAAATAAAATAGCTAAGTTAAAAAATAAATAAATAAATAAAGGTGTATGACTACCTAGCTACTTAATAAAACAATAAAAATAAACAAACAAAACACCTAGATTGTGATAAAAAGTAAAGAAGGTGGATGGAGGAATAGCTGCTGACCTGCCAGTCCTACCTTATTGATATCCCTTCCTGGGGTTATGTAATTTTAATTCAGATGCCCTTGTCCTGCACCTTTAATCTCTGCACTCAGGAGGCAGAGGCAGGGTGATCTCCGTGAATTCAGGGCTAGTCTGGTCTACATAGTGAGTCCCAGAACAGACAGGGATACATACTAAAATCATGTCCCAAAACCAAAACTAATTCCACTACCATAACAAAATAATCTAGTCTACTATAAAACATTTTTTCAAGGTGGTTGGTATGGGAGGTGGTTTATTAATGGACATTACTGAATAAAAGCCAGCTATGGTTGACAAAAATGACACAATTCAATAGGCTGTACACTTCAAATGGATGTTCTCCATGGTGATTAATAAACAAAACAAAGAAACCTGCCCCTACTGTTGAAATGGAGCTACTGCTGACTTATTTCTGAGTTTGTACATGCATCTCAGAACACAGACATGAAAGAGAGCCATATATAAAAACCAAATCAGAATATTTATGTCAAAGGTAAAAAAGTGAAACTGCATAAAAAAACATGAGTGTGTACACATATAGTTCAGTTGATATCTTAGTTAGGGTTTCTATTGTTGTGAAGAGACACCATCACCAAGGCAACTCATATAAAGGGGAACATTTAATTTAGCCTGGCTTACAATTCAGAGGTTTAGTTTGTCATCATCATGTCAGGAAGCAAGGTAGCCCAGAGACAAAGATGGAGCTGGATAGATAGCTGAAAGTTCTACATCAGATAGGCAGGCAGCAGGAAGAGGAAGCAACACTGGGCCAGGCTTGAGCATATGAAGACTCAAAGCCCATCCCAACTGACACAGATCTTCTGAACAAGACCATATCTACTCCAACAAGGCCACACCTCCTAAAATGCTACTCCCTAGGAGCCTATGGGGACTATTTTCAATCAAACTAACACAGTTGGAAACCTGAAGACATTAGGACCTTGGGTACAGTTATTGAATGGGGCAAATAAATTAAAATCACACAATCTCAGAAATCTTTCTGAACTTCTAAATATGACTTTGTACTCTAGATAAGACTTCAAGCAGTATGTGGAACACCTGTGGAGATAATGGGCTTCCTTTTCTTGTTCCTGATTTTAGTTGAAATGTTTTAGGGTTCTCTCCATTTAGAATGGGCTTGGCTCTGGATTCTGTAAATTGTCTTTATTATTTTGTGATCTGTCCTCCCTGTCTGGGACTCTTTTAATGATATGTTACATTATCCAAAAGCCTTTCCTACATTTAGTGAGATGCTTATGTGATTTCTATACTGTAGTTGATTTTCATGGTCAATCATATTTATTAGTTTACTTGTGTTGAACCATCTTTGTATCTCTGGGATGAAGCCAACTGATCATGGTACATATTCTATTGGATGTATTCTTGAATTTGGTTTGGAAGTATTTTTTGAGTATTTTTGCACTTATGTTCATAATGAATATTTGTGAACATACTTTTGTTAAATCTTTTTGTAGTTTTGTTTTCAAGGTCATGGTGGCAATGTGAGAACAATTTGGAATTCTCATTAAGCTTCTATTTGTAGAATAACTAAAAGAATGCTGGGATTAGTTTATGCTAATGATCTGGTAGAATTCTCCCTGAATCCATCTGGCTCTAGGCTTTTTTATTTGGAAATTTTTTATTATTCTTTCTATTTCACCAGAGGGTATGCACTGGTTTAAATTATTTATTTCATATTGACATATTCTTTATAATTTGAATATACAATAAAATTCTCCCATTTCTTTTAGGCTTCCTAAAATTCTGAGGTAACTGGATGGAGCTAGAAACAACTGTTGCCTGTTAGTGGAACACCTTACCCTAGCTGGGCTGCCATATCAGACCCCAGTACAAGAGGAAGTTGTGTTCTCAGGGGTTCACAATGTGATCAAACACCCTGCAACAGTTTCTGACTTCAGTTGCTACCTTGAGTTTATATTCTAAGCTCTAACCCTAATCTTTACCCTGACTTTGACTCTGACCCTAACCCTAACCTTAGTTAGGTATTGTGGGCAATTTGTCTTTATAGCTTTGAAGTGGGAAAACCTTTTCTTAATCTAGGCCACAGCTTCTGGCGACAGTTGGAGTTGGGGAAGAGAGAGGGAGGATAGAACCTGGAGAGGAGGAGAGAGAGGACTTTGATTGAGATGTAGTTTGAAAAAATAAATTTAAAAAAAAAAGAAAAGGAGTTGGGTAACTGGTCAAGATCACACCTAAGTTTCCTTAGGTCTTTTAAAATTTTTTGACTATATTTTTGTGGTTTTCTTCTTGTCTTTTTCTCTTCATTCCCTTTATTATGCCACAAATATTATACAATCTCTTGACTATTGTAGCTTTCTATAGTATAGAAGGATTGTATAGAAATGCTAGACAGTATAGTATAGAAGTCACATTGTGTCTATGTGTGTGTTGTATTTTCATAATTCTATTGAGCATTTTCAGTATTTCCACTTTGCATGTGGCTTTGGAATCAGTTTCTTGTTATAATTTGTTGGGCGTTTTCTTTAGAGTGTATTCACTTTATGCTGAAAATTTACCATACCCAACATCTTAATAGTGATGCATCACATTCTCAGGGATCAATTATTAATGTCTTTATTTATATAGGTTTTTGTTGTTGTTGATAATGATCTGTGAATAACTTTTAGTTCATTGGATTAAAGTACTATGGGGCTGGACAAGTCCTTCAGCAAGAAATCTTCTTGTAGATGACCTGAATCTGGAGTGTCATAACCACCTGCTACTCCAGATCTAGGGGATCTGACACCCTCTTTTCTGGTGTGTCACCTGTAAACACTTGGAAGACATTCTCTTACTTACATATAAACATACACATAAAAATGGGGACAAACTTGTTTTCAAAAATGCTTATGACTCATAAAGCAATTAGAGCCAAATGAGTTGCTTTAGGCAAAATACAAATCATACAATGTTTCTTTTAAAATCTGTTATCTTTCATTGGGTTTGAAAAAGTTTTCATTTCCTCAGTCTAATGCAAACTTACATTAAATCATCAATCATAGAAAACAAAATGGTTTCCAAGTGATTTTGGAAACACAATTTTCTAGATCATAAAAGAATGAGATACTTTTAGTAGTCAGAAAATTTGTCTACAATGGTGAGATAACAGAAGGCTTTGAGTTAATCTCTCCAGTTTTAGTGGAACACACCTCCTTGGACAACCCAGTTTCTACTATTGGGAAAAAGGAGAACCAGAGTGTACAGGATGAATGCTGGCAACTAATATCTTAGATTTGGGTTTGGAATAGAATCTTGTAGTTGTTGTTAAAGGGACCATGGCATATTTGTAGGTATGTGTTTGTGTCTTGTTTTGTCAGTGATGCCATCTATGTTATGTGAATTTATTAAGTATAATCTAATTATATTGTTGTTTCTATAGGA
This sequence comes from Lophiomys imhausi, assembly GCA_907164525.1. Lineage (NCBI taxonomy): Eukaryota > Metazoa > Chordata > Mammalia > Rodentia > Muridae > Lophiomys > Lophiomys imhausi. The sequence continues at coordinate 43,947 of CAJQZJ010027774.1, read as the reverse complement.
AATGATATACTTACACAAATTTTTGATTTGAGGAAATTTTACTATATTATGTTATGAGTTCCTTGAGTTTTTATTGGTTTGGGGGACTTTCTGTGGAGAAGCAGTTTCAGATTTCTCTTCTTGATCTTAGAGAATCGCCTCTCAACATTTCTTGACATATCTGTGTCTGTTTCTATTACCATTATGTGAGTTTTTGCTACTTATGTGATTGATATGATTAATGCATTGGTTTTGGATCTTTAAAATTTTGTTATATGTTATTGTCTCTTTGTCCTAATTATCCTCAGCCTAGAGTCATGTGAGGGAACATAAGTTGAGAGTATGCCCAGATCAGAATGGCTGGTTGCTATGCCTATGAGAGATTGTGTTGGCTGATGTGGGAAGGCTCCTCCACTGAGGTAGAAACATCCCTAAGCAAGTGGACCTGGGCTGGGTAAGAGCAATAGTTGAGCATGAGCAGTGACCAAGCAAGGCAGAAAGCCAGAAAACAACAATTCCTGTTGTTTTAAAAAACTAAAATATCCCAGTTATTTGATTTTACCAGTGAAAACTCAGGAGCTAGATGCTAGGGTGAAAGCCTGCTAGCTCAGAGAGAAAGAGAAAACACCCAGCTGATGTTCCTACTCCACCAACATCCCAGAAGGAAAGAAACTCTGCTAGCTCACTCAGCTGAATTTCCTTCTCTGCTGATATCTCTGAAGGAAAAACCCAAACCTAAAAAGCTTTAAAAAAAAAAAAAAAGCTGCTTCTTCTTCTCCACTCTTACATCCCCTCAAGCTCGATGTCCCTCCTTTCTGTATAATCCCTGTCAGCTGGTTTCTTGCTCCCCTTCTTGACCTACAGTTAACATTATTTAATCCTGTGTACAGAAAGCTCTTGGATTAAAGGTGTGTGCTAGGGCAGATCCACATCACAAGTGCTTGTTTACAGTAAACAGAAAGCTCTAGCATTAAAGGCTGAGCAATCCCACAGTTAGAAACAGGGTTCTCAGGGGTTCACAATGTGATCAAACACCCTGCAACAGTTTCTGACTTCAGTTGCTACCTTGAGTTTATATCCTAAGCTCTAACCCTAATCTTTACCCTGACTTTGACTCTGACCCTAACCCTAACCTTAGTTAGGTATTGTGGGCAATTTGTCTTTATAGCTTTGAAGTGGGAAAACATTTTCTTAATCTAGGCCACAGCTTCTGGTGGCAGCCTATATATATAAAGGACATTAAAGACGTAGCTCTTTCTCTTTGTCGGTTTGCCCTACTTCTGGGTAACAAGTTAATTTTTTTTTCTGGCATTAGAGCCTATTTCTTCAGAATAGTATATACTATTTAGTATATACTATTAGTATATAGTACTTAGTATATACTTCTAGTATATACTAAAGACTAGCTGAGACATCAGGAACATGGACTGAACCACTACTGGATTCTTTAACTTTCCATTGGTAGACAGTCATTGTTGGACTAGGTATACCACAGCCTGTGAGACATTCTAATAAATCCGCTGTCTACCTACACAGATTCATTCTTATCAGATCTGTTCATCTAGAGAACCTTTACTAACACAGCTGTTCTTTTTTTCTCCACCTTCCCACTGAGGAAGGTTCTGACTAAAAATAGTGCTCCACAGTGTCATCTATTTCCTGCTTCTCTCCCAGGGTTGTCTCATACTTACGAGGTGAAAAGTAACTGCAGTTTACCTGAACTCAGCATGAAGCCACAAACAAAAGCCTTGTTTCTTAAAATCTGTCTTTAATTGTTAATATTGTGGGCACCCTTCCACACGTGGGACAGATTGATAGCTCCACTGCAAGCTGAGTAAGGGGTTGTGGGAACTATCCACCTTGATTCCAGGGGTAAGAATGGCAAGTGCCAGAGTGCTGTGAGGGAAGCCTTGCCACTCTCTGAAATTCCTGCTTAGTGAGCTCGGGGTCACTTCCCACAAAGGGGAGGAGCAGGCGGCTGAGCAGCGGGAGGGGGTGGTGAGCCCTCCCAGGGCCTGGTAGGCTCATAGAGGACAGACACAAGTGCTATTGAAACGCAAATCTCTGCAGATCTCTGGAAGACTGGGCCAGGAACCACAATGCTATGTTCCTTCAGCACAGGCTAATCCTAAGGGAGGTGCTCATGTCACTAACTGGCCAATCAGAGCCTCCAGGCGGACCTGCCAGGCAGACGCGGAGGCGGGTTCTTCCGGGTGCCATGCTAAAGGTTCCTGTAGCTGAGCAGGTTGAATGGTTCCGTGAGTTGCGCTCTGAGCACGCTGCTGGGTGTTGTAAAGGAGCTAAGGCAAGCTCCTAAGTGGCGACATGGTGAGCGAAGGGTCACTGCCCACAGCGGGGAGGAGCAGGCGGCTGAGCAGCGGGAGGGGGTGTGGTGGGTCCTCCCCGGGCCTCGGTGGGAAGATAGACTGGTAGGCCATTGAAGGACAGACATAAGTGCTACTGAAATGCAAATCTCTGTAGATCCGGGGAACGGTCTGGTCCTGGACTGGAAGCCTGGGCCAGGAACCACAATGCTGAGTCTTTTCAGCACACGCTAATCCTAAGGGAGGTGCTCCTGTCACTAACTGGCCAATCAGAGCCTCCAGGCGGACCTGCCAGGCAGACGTGGAGGCGGGTTCTTCCGGTTGCCATGCTAAAGGTTTCCGTTAGCTGAGCTGGCTTGAATGGTTCCGTGAGTTGCGCTCTGAACACGTTGCTGGGTGTTGTGAAGAGAACTCAGGCAAGCTCCTAAGTGAGCGACATGGTGAGCGAAGGGTCACTGCCCACAGCGGGGAAGAGCAGGCGGCTGAGCAGCGGCAGCTGGTGTAGTTGGCTATGGGGCTTCCTAGCTATAAGGGAGAGGTGGCCGGCCATGCTGAACATTTAGTGCTCACAAAGGACCCTATGCCATGGAAGGGGAACAGGAAGTTCTCTTGGAGACTGGAAAATTATACTAAAATACAAATTTCCCAGACTAGAGTTCTGTCTGTCCCTAGGGTGGTAGGGTAGAGGTTGAAGGCCTCATTTGATGACCCCCCAGTCTAGGAGGTGCTACTGTCCTATGACCAAGCTGAGTTGTCGAAGCTAATGAGGGACTCTGGGCAGGCCTAGCAATCAGGATCACCAGTGGGAGGTAGCTTGCAGGTTCTTTCCAGGATTCTCCTCTGATGCAGCTGTAGGGAGTGGTGAGGGAGACCACAAGCCATGCCATGGTGAGTGTGGGGTCCACTGTCCCTAGACCAGGAGGAACAGGTCTGCTGAGCTATTAGAGTTTGATGTGGTTGGACTGAGATGGACTGTTGGTCAGACTGTGGTTCTGTTGGTCCATGTGGTGATCTGGGCAGAGGACCTTGGCCTCTTAGCCTCACTGAGGGTAGATTCCCTTGGGCAGGATAACTCTGCAGCCCTGACGGTGGAAAGCTATGGTGCTTGTAATTTCACTGTGCACACATAGTCATTGCTTTTGGTGATCAATGGGAAGACAGATTGGAAAACTGAAGGTCTGGTTCCTAGAAATTTAGAACCTTGCATTCTGCATTCAATTTTGTGTGACAAATTTTATAAATAATTTAGAAACTGGTGGAAAGGATATGATGGGGATCATCTTTCAACAATGGCATGACTCAGGGAAATTCAGTTTCAGGGTACTGAAGATGTTTCTGAGATGCAGAGATTCCTAGGTGTGCATGGTGTTGGGTAGGTGGAAAGGGCAGATTCCCCATCTTGTGCTATAATCCATGTGGCAGGAAACAGACATTAAATTATTCTTCAACATGCTTGAGTGGGGCTGGGTTTGCATAAAACCACATGTGAGCAAGAGTTGCTGCAGAGCCATAGCCCACCTTTCTGATCACCTCCATTTCCAAAGAGACCTCTAGTGCATGGGGCCTTTCTGTACTGGGAGGGTCCTAAATATAACAGTTTAGGGGTCACTTTGAGTTATTTCTGTAGGGTTTGTCAAGTCTGTGTTTATTTAATTTCTATACACATATAATCAAAGGGAACACTGGTAGAGTTTCCTTGGGTCTTTTGATAAAAACTTGAATATATTTTTAGACTTCTTTTTGGCTTTATCTCTCCATCCCCTTATTCATTCACAAATATTGTACACGTTCTTGATTGTTGTAACTTTGTGGTAAGTACAGAAGTCACACTGTACCGTTGTGTGTACTATTTCTTCATAATCCTGTTGAGAATTCTGAGTTTTTTCACATGGCATATAGCTTTGGAATCTTTTTTTAATAAATATATCATTTTAGTGCTGTTTACTGTAGTATAAAAGGGTAAAGGATACTGTTCTATATTATGCATTTAGCAAACTACAGTAAGTGTGTGAAACTAGAACTGGTGTGAAATAAAGTACAAAGAGGACTTCAGCATACAATTTAGTATACTGAAGTCCTCTTTGTACTTTTAGTTATGGTCACATAACAATGTATTCTCAGTAAGTATGATTTAATTGAGAAGACAAAAAGTGAAAATAAAATATGGTCCAGGATTGAAGAATGAATTTGAATGTGACATGGGATTGTGTATTAGCATACAGAGCAGTAGTTTGGGATTTTACACAGATATCAACTAAAATTAATTAAACCCCTTGCTATAACTGATATAAAATTGCACGTATTTAGTGTATGTATTTTGATGCATTTAGACAGATTACCTATACCCATGCAACCTCATTACCACAAAAAAAAAAACAGTAAACCGTACTCTCTGCACATTGTAATTCTATCCATGGTTATGTGTGTCTATAGCATACAGAGTTCTCATAAAATTACAGAATTGCTATGGATTCCAGAAACCTACCTCCTCAGTACATTTTCCATGCACTTGTAATTAGTTTTAATAAGTATCAGAATTCTCATTATCATTGTAGTTGAATTCATTGTCTCATAAATATGATAATAACCTATGCTCATTTGTTTAGGACAAGGTGGGTGCCTCAGGAGGACATTGTACTGTATCCTACGAAACAGCTTAGGCAGTATCAATCAACTCACTTCTTGCTCCCATCTGTATTTAATCTTCAATGCACTCTCATTTGTGAAATGGATGTGAGAGCTTCAGTCATCTTGTCTACACTTCAGGTAGCAATAGAAAATGAAGGGCAGGCCGGGCGGTGGTGGCGCACACCTTTAATCCCAGCACTTGGGAGGCAGAGGCAGGCGGATCTTTGCGAGTTCGAGGCCAGCCTGGTCTACAAAGTGAGTCCAGGACAGCCAGGGCTACACAGAGAAACCTTGTCTCGAAAAGCCAAAAAAAGAAAAAAAAAAGAAAATGAAGGGCAGAAAGAGCATAAAATCTAGCTGAAGCAGTCGCCTTCAAAGTGTTTTTCTAACATTTTTTAAAGTTGGTATGTGGAGAAGAAAAGTTAAATATCAAGGAAATGTGCTGTGACAGTACACTGTGAAAATGCAGAAAGTTACTTTGTTTGGATGATATGATCGCTTTATGTCAAGCACTCAAAAAAGGCTGACTTGTTTGAATTTAAACAATGACAATACATTATAATTTAACAAAAATATAATAGTCTTAAACAAGTGATTCATCTCTTTGTTTTCTTCTGATCAGATAGCCCACCTTAGAAGGTGACACTTTTATTTTTACTTTGGAGAACATGTTTAAACATTTAACATTTTTATATATTAGTTTTTATATGTTTAATATATAAAATTAATGTAGGAATACTTATAACATGTATTTATATTATTTGAATAGTTATTTAAACATTAATATTCCTTGAACAGAAACAAGAGTACTCTTTTGGAATTAAATGAGCAGGAAGCTCTATAATTCCACAATCCAAACTAGTGAAAACTAACACAAGAAAATAACCTGGGTTTGTTTCCTGCACGGCATATATTTCACACTGCTGAGAGAAAAACTTGTGATTTCACAGATCTAGACAGGGCCCAAGAATGAGCTTGTCATAAATCCTGTGTGATCCTCACTCTCTACACACATAGAACAAGAACTATATCCACCAAAATCATGCTTTCCCTGTCTTTACTCTTTTGCTACTTATTGGTTCCCTTCTTTGCATTTTCATTTAGGATAAATTGAATTAAGTCTTTTAATTGGAATAAATCTTCTCTCATATGATATATTCTGACCACTGTTTTCTCCTCTCTCCACTCCTCCTAAGTCCAGCCTACCCTCTTCCACAGATCTACTCCCCTTCCTCTATTTCCCCTTTAGAAAAGAGTAGGCCTCTAAGGGAGGGTAGCCAAACAGGACCAAACAAGATACAAAAAGACAAGGACTCATATTGAGTCTAGATAAGTTAACCCAATTGGAAGAAAAGAGTCTCAAGAGTATGTGAGAGAGTCAAAGCTAACGCTGCTCCCACTGTTAGTAGTCCCACAAAAACATCAAGCTAACTGCCAGCAGGGTGCCTGGTGCAGACCCATGCTTGACATTTAAATCTCTATGAGATTTCTGGCCATCCACGTAATGTGAGGCATGGGTTCCCTCTCATGGTATGGCTTCAAGTTAAACCAGACGTTGGTTCACCACTCTAAAATGTTTGGTGCCACCATGCCCCTGCACATTTGCAGGCAGGACAGATTTTACATGGAGGGTTTTTTAGGTGGGTTGGTTTCCAGATTTCTCTTTCTGTCTGGCCCATAGAGTACCTTCTCACCCTAATGTGACTAGAGCATAGGGATGAAGTCTCCAAGCCTGAACCTGCTTGATCACTCTACATTCACTAAGTTGAGTGGAAGTTGTCCTCAACAATGCAGCCCTGCTGTTAGTTTTCAGAGAACAACCTTCTGTCCTAGCATCAGCTTGGGTTGTTTTGGGATCTCAATGGGACCTCTTCTGCCAACAACTCAACTGAATGTAACCCAGTATACCACTGAAGCCTTGCCTGGCTACAAAGGGTGGCCATATCATATGCCATATTCACCATTGCTAGGAGTCCTCACTAAGGTCACCCTCATAGATTCCAGGAAGTTACCAGTGCACTGTTTCTACACTAACCCCCAAATGCCCCCTAATTCTAGCTGTTGCTCCCTGCACTGCACTCTCTCCCTCTATTTTCACAACTGATCCTTCCACTTCAATCCTCATTTATCCCCAGCCCTCCCATAGAATCTATTTTATTTCCCTTTCCAGGGAGATCCATGCTTCTCCTCTCTAGTCCTCCTTTTTTAATTTTTTTCCTTTTTTGGAGGGGGGTGGTTTCGAGACAGGTTTTTTCCGTGTACCAAGCCCTGGTTGTCCTGGACTCACTTTGTAGAGCAGGCTGGCCTCAAGCTCTCAGAAATCTGCCTTCCTCTGCCTCCTTAGTGCTGGGATTAAAAGTGTGTACCACCATGCCAGGCTAGAGCCCCCCTCTTTACCTATTTTCTCTGCGTCTGTGATTGTAGCTTGATTATCGTTTACCTAATAAGTAATACCCATTTATAAGTGAGTGCATACCGTATTTGTGTTTCTGGGTCTTGGTTATTTCACATAAGGTGATTGTTTTTTTTTTTCTAGTTGCATCTATTTTCCTATAAACTTAATGTCATTTTCTTTAAGAGCTGAGTAATATTCCATTGAGTAAATGTACAACATTTTCTTTATCTGTTCCTCTGTTGAGGGACATCTAGGTTGTTTATGGTTTCTGACTATAATGAATGAAACTGCTATGAACATATTTGAGCAAGTGTCCTTGTGGTAGGATGGAGAATCTTGAGTATATGCTCAAGAGTGGTATAGCTGGGTCTTGAGGTAGACCAAGTCCCAGTTTTCTGAGGAACCACAATATTAATACCCATAGTGGCTGTAGTAGTTAACACTTCCACCAGCAATGGAGGATTGTTCCCCTTTCTCCACATCTTTGCCAGTATGAACTGTTACTTGTATTATTGACCTTAGTCAGTCTGACATGTGTAAGATGAAATCTCAATGTAGTTTTCATTTGCATTTCCTTGGTGGCTAAAGATGATAAACATTTCTTTAAGTAGTTCTCAGCCATTTGAGATTCTTCTGTTGAGAATCCCTGTTTGATCTGTACACTATTTTTAATTGAAGTTTTTGTTCTTTGAACATCTAGTTTCTCAAGTTCTTTATGCATTTTGTATATTAGGCCTCTATTGGTTGTGGGGTTGGTAAAAACCTTTTTCCATTCCTTAGGTTGTCTCTTTGTCCAACTATGGTTTTTTTTTGTCTTACAAAAGCTTTTCAGTTTCATGTTCCCGACTTTCTCTTCTATCACCTCAAGTGTCTGGTTTTATGTTGAGGTCTTTGACCCAGTTGGTCTTGAGTTTTGTGTGGGGTGATGACTATGGATCTATCTGCGTTCTTCTACATGCAGGGGTACAGTTTAACCAGCCCTACTTGTTGAAGGTGTCTTTTTCCCACTGGGTGTTTCTGGACTCCTTATCAAAAATCAGGTATCCATATGTGGGTGGAATTGTGTCTGGGGATTCAGTTTTATTCCATTGATCAGTGTGTGTGTTTTTATGGCAGTGCCATGCAGTTCTTTTATTGTTCTGGGTTGTTTTAGCTACCCTGGATTTTGGTTACACCTTATGAGGTAGGAATTTTCTTCCAAAGCCTGTAAACAATTTTGTTGAAATTTTGATGCGAATTATGTTGAATCTGTAGAGTGGTTTTGTTAGGATGGCTACTTTTACTGTGTTAATTCTACTGATCCTTGAACATGAAAGATTTTTACATTTTCTCATATATTCTTAAAGACTTGAAGTTTTTATCATACAAGTCATTCACTTGATTTTTTTAAAGTTACTCCAACAAATTTCATTTGTGTTATAAAGGGTATTGTTTGCCCAATTTTTTTTCTCGGTCCGTTTGTCATTTTTATATAGGAGGGCTACTGACTTTGATGATCGTGTGTGTGTGTGTGTGTGTGTGTGTGTGTGTGTGTGTGTGTGTGTGTCTGTGTGTGTGTGTGTTTTCTGTAAGTTTATTTATATGGTGGATTACATTTACTGATTTTCATATGTTGAACCATCCCTTCATCTCTGGGATGAAGCCTACTCGAACATTGTGTGTTGTCTTTTTTGATCTATTCTTTGATTAAGTTTGCAAATATTTTACTAATTTTTTTTGCATCTATGCTCATAAGGGAAATTGGTCTGTAATAGTCTTACTTTGTTGAGGATTTTTGTGCTTTGAATATCAGGGTAACTGTGGTTTTATAAAATGAATTGGATAGTGTTCCTTCTGTTTCTGTTTTGTAGAATACTTTGAGCAGTATTGATGTTAAGTCTTCTTTGAAAGTCTGGTTGAATTCTGCACTAAAACCATCCAGACCAGGGTTTATCTGATCTTGATTTAACTTTGGTAAGTGGTACCTATCAATAAAATTATCCATTTCATTTAGATTTTCCAATTTGGTGGAGTACAGGTTTTTAAAGTATGTCCTATGATTCTTGGGATTTCCTCATTGTCTGTTTTATGTCCTTTTTGGTTCTGACTTTTCTTATTTTCATATTCTTTCTCTGTTTTTTAGTTAGTTTTGATAAGGGTTTGTCTATTTTGTTGATTTTTTTTTCAAAGAATCAACTCTGTTCCATTGATTCTTCATATTCTCTTTATTTCTATTTTATTAATTTTGGCCTTCAATTCAATAATTTCTTGCTGTATACTCCTTTTAGACATGATTACTTCTTTTTCTTTTAGAGGTTTCAAGTGTTCTGTTAAGTCACTAGTAAAAGATTTTTCCAATGTTTTCATGTATGTACTTAGTGCTACTGTCCTCTTATCACCACTTTCATTGTGTCCCATAAGATCTGATATGTTGTGTATTTATTGCCATTGAATTCTAGAAAGTCTTTAATTTTTGTCTTTATTTCTGTCTTGACCCATTTTTCATTCAGTAGAGGGTTGTTCAGTTTCCATGAGTTTTTAAGCTTTCTGTTGGTTCTGTTGTTGATGATGTGCAGCTTTAATCCATGGTGTCTGATAGGATGCAGGGTTTTTTTTTTTCAGTTTTCTTATATCTGTTGAGACTTGCACTGTGTTGAAGGATGTCATCAAGTTTGGAGAAAGTTTCATGAGTTGCTGAGAAGAGGGTGTAGTCTTGTGTTTGTGTGGAGTGTTCTGTAACTATCAGTTGGATTCATTTGGGTTATGTCAATTAGCTGGAGCAGTTCTTTGTTTAGTTTTGTCAGGAGGACCTGTCCACTGGTGAGAGTGAGATATTGAAGCCTCCCACTGTCAGTGCTTGAGGGTCAATGTGTGATTTAAGCCCCAGAAGTGTTTCTTTTGCAACAGTGGGTGGTCTTATGTTTGAGTCATAGATGTTAAGAAATGAAATGTAATCTTGGTAGAATTTTTTTTTGATGAACATATAATGCCCTTCCCCATCTCTTTTGATTAATTTTTGTTTGAAGTCTATTTTGTTGGATATTAAAATGACTACACCAGCTTGATTCTTAGGTCCATTTGCTTGGAATATCTTCTTCCAACCCTTAAGGTAATATCTAACCTTGATGTTGAGCTGTGTTTCTTGTTAGTAGAAGGATAGATTCTGTTTTAGCATCCATTCTGTTAGACTGTGTCTTTTTATTGGTGAATTGAGGTCATTGATATTGAGAGATATCAACAAACAGTGATTGTTAATTCCTGGTATTTTGTTGTTGTTTGTGGTGTGTGTGTGTGTGTGTGTGCGCTTCCCATCTTTTGGGTTTGCTGGTAATGTGAGATTATTTACTTTCTGTGTTTTCATGTGTGTGGGTAACCTCCTTGGGTTGGATTTTCCTTCTAGCACCTTGTGTAGGGCTGTCTTTGTAGACAGATACTGTTTGAATTTGACTTTATCATGGAATATCTTATTTTCTCCATTTATGGTGATTAAAATTTTTCTGGTTATAGTAATCTGGGCCGGCATCTGTAGTTCTTAGAGTCTGCAGCACATGTGTTCAAGCCCTTCTGGCTTTTAGAGTCTGCATTGAACAGATAGGTTTGCTTTTATATGTTACTTGTTTTTGTTTGTTAGTTTGTTTTTTTTTTTCATTGAAGCTTTCATATTATTTCTTTGTTCTGTGTTTAGTGATTGGATTATTATGTTGCAAAGCAATCTTTTTTTCTTGTCCAAGCTATTTGATATTTTTTATAATTCTTGTACTTTGATAGGAATCTTTAGGTTAGGAAATTTCTCATTTATGATTTTGTTGAAAATATTTTTAGGACCTTTTTCCTGATATCTTCCACTATTCCAATTATGTGTAGTTTTTGTCTTCTGATTTTATAGAGTTCCTGGGTGTTTTGTGCCAGGAAACTTCTAGATTTAACATTGATTTTTGACCAATATGACCATTTTTTCAATTGTATCTTCAGTGCCTGAGATTCTCTCTCCCATCTCTATTCTGTGGATGAATCTTGCCTCTGTGGTTGTTAGTGTACAGGCAATCCGCTGGCCTACTCTCAGGGACCTTGCAACTGCTTATGCCATCACCAGGTGTGTGCTGTGTATAAAATGACCCCAGTCACCACAGCTCTTTGTCTGCGTTCCCTCTCTCTGTTCTCTGCACATACCCCCTCTTTACCCTCTCTCTCTTTGCCCTCATGGTTCTTGCTCTCTGCACCTGTCTACAAGTCCACTTGTCTGCCTCTATTCTTTCTCCAGGCCCTTGCTCCTTTCCCCTCCCACAATAAACCTCTTTTGCACTAGATCTGTTGCATGGTTTAATTTCTTAGGGAAAAACTTGGCATGGGCCTGCTAAAGATACCCCTAGCTGCATTATATTTTATAACATTGGTGTTGAAACCTTGGAAGGTCTCTCCTGGTGTCTAACCATACTGGGATCCCACCTCCCTGCTACATCTTCAACAGATACACTTTTTGGTCCACCAATGACCATGCACTCCATCCAACACTGATGATTGTTGAATTCTTGGTCTAACTCGATTTAAATGCTTCTCTGACCATTTTCCTGGATTAGGATTTGTTTTTTTGTTTTTTTGTTTTGTTTTTTTGTTTTTTTTTTTCCTTCACAGTTTCTCACCCTCTTGGCTTCTCTTGAAAATCCTGGTACCAGGTAAACCTGGTCTGTCTGCTTATGCTTTTAGCAGTGTCCCCTGTCTAGCGGATAACAATTCACTGGACAGCTTGTATCTTCCAGGTTTGGTCTCCCCTGGGTCCCTGGGATACGTCAGACCCAGGCCTGGGACTCCTCTCCTCATCCACGGGAACTGTGTCCTCATAACCTCTACATCTAGCTTCTAAACTTATTGAGCCTGGCCTCAATATGTCACCCAAAGATCATGGGAACATGAATACATTACCCTTTCTTTATTTCTTTGTACTCTCTACCACTCCTGTGTGTTTCTGTCTGATCTGCTTCCCCACACTGTGCAGCTGTCTTCTTGCCTCTAAGTTTGCAGCAATTGGGAGTTGGAGCCACTGCACTGAACACACACACCTCTTCCGTTGTGCCATCTTCCTGTTAGAACTGCTCCAGAGTTATGTGGGGATCATTTGTCTGTGAATTTGATTCCAAGTTCTAGAGTCCAGTTCTTTAGCCAGAGGGCTTTTGCAGACTACCCATGTGGAGTATACACCCTTCCCCCCTCCTGGCTTTCTGCAGCCAGCCTGCACTAAGCAAAGCATGCTCTGTCTCTGTCTTCCTTCACAGACTCAGGTTTTATTAAATTGGTACATCTGATTTCCAAATTCTTACTGCCACAGGCAAATAATTCCCAAATGTTTTATATCTAAACTTACTCTCTTCCACTACCCCACTCTTAAAAATCTTGTGTCTCTGCTTTCTTTGCACTCTGCTGTAGAATAATTAATTAATGATTAGTAATTGTTATAATTATTAGGTCAGTGGAGTTAATCCTTAGCCTTCCACCCACAAATGAAACTCACATGAAGACCTGTTACCCTTTAATAGGCCTCAAGCACTGGAGCTTGGCACATCTAAATCTTTTCTGCTAGCTTTTACTTCCCCAGATTTAGCCCCATAATATTTTGATAAACTCCATGTCTGCTGTTTCTCTCCATCATGGTAATTCTCAGAGCAAGCTGTTTTCTGCCATGTTCTCCTGGTTAGCCCATGGCATCTCCTTCCTCTTCCCATCATTCAGGCTTCCGAACCTTATCCCTGCCTCTCTCCTTTGCCTAGCCTAGGCTATAGGCAACCTTATTCAATCAATCAGAGATGACTTAGTAGATGAGGTTACATAGCATCACATAGGTAAGAAAGATAGGAGCAAGCATTTAATATTTGAATACAAGCAGCTTTCACATCATCCTGACAATTCCCTGTAATAAAAAAATGGCTAATTAAACTATTTAACCAGTATTTATATTATTGTTAATTGGTTGGGCAGTTCTTAATTTTTAACCAGCCATTATAAATGAGCACACAGACACCACATGGATTTTAACAAGCCTTGGCCTGATTTGTGCAATCCTAGCCCATCTAAGCTAGCTCTTAATTCTGTTACCCAAATATGACCCCATATATACATATGTCCCCTTGGACTACCATTCTCCATGATATGCCAGTGTTCCTGGCCATGTGGAGTGAGGTTCTTTTTTCTAACCCATGGCATGTGTCTTCTTCTTCCAGCTCCTGGCTGGAATGCTTTGATCCTCTGTCTCAAGTGCAGGCTTCCTGTTCTAATCCCAGGAAGTCCCACCTTTCTCTGTCTTTGCCCAATCTCAGGCCTCGGCATTTTATTTAACCAATCAGAGTCAATGTAAGTAACAGGCAGCAAGCAGGACCAATTAATTAACATTTAGAATGCTTAACACTACCCCAACGATTCCCTGCTTTTGTCTAAAAAAAAAAAAACAACTAATTTTTTAACTTATATAGTTAAAAACCATAAGAACAAATATGAAACAATAAAGAAACCATATATAAAAGTTATACACATAATGTTTAGCCTATTTGTATCAGGCAATCTTGAAAAAGAAAAAAAATCATCTGTCTATCTTGGTGTGTCTAAAGTTCTGAACCAAAATAATTTCTATCATATCCTATATTTATAAACCTAAAGATTTTATTTAGACTTGAAAATATCCTTTGAAATACTAAACAACTCAAGTTCAATTGAAATTTTATAACTATTATGCCTTCAACCCCATCAAAGACATAAGAAAGGACAAAGTGAGTAGGAAGCATAGGAGAGCTGCTTCCAATAAGAAATATGACAGTTTGTTGCCTAGACAGTCCCAAATATCTCTCAATATTGTTGGAGCATCATCTTCAGCCTTCTGGCTAAGCATTTTTCACAGACTAAATTGTGCAGCAGGAAATAAGAATTATTTTCCCATTCTGTCTCTGCAGAATCAGGACATCGACTTACCTGCATTTAAGCTCTGGTCCATATATAGTCTGTTGAGAGAGTAGGGGCATTTTTGCCCAATAGGAATTATCTCCTGATGGGAGATTTCTTTTTGATGCTCATTGTCTTCTTCCAAGTCAAATGGGAGCTGTCAGGAGCTGACTGTCTTAAGTCAAACAATTCTTTAAAAAATAAAAAAAAAAAATCTTTAAATGCCATTTTCGGTATGCCTCTGAGGGTTTTGAAGACATCTATCGATTTATTTATAAATCTATCTTCTATCTGTCTATTAACAAACTGTATATTTTTAACCATTTACTATCTGTTTAACCTCATAAGCCTATTTTGTGATAAATTAAGACTAGTATTTGACATGACCAGAAGCTTGACTGGCCAGCAATCAACCTGTATTACCCAGACTCCTAAATAGATTGCAGTAATAACCCATAAAAGGATCGGAAGTAAACCTATACTTTTAAATGAGTTGAATAGGCACAATACCTTATATAACAGTTGAAATATACATATTACGTGTCAAAATATAAAACTCAATACTAATAAATCAAAATTAATCTTATTTTTAACAATATACAAAATTCTGTACTAATGTATCAAAAGATAACCTTATTTAAAGAATAACAAGTTTTGAGTTTCAGCAGATTCAATAATCTATCCTTATATCTTATCATTTCTATATTATATACATATATTCCCCCTCTTTTTCTTTTCAAGTCTTTCCCCCTTATATAAGAGAGAAAGAAGGATAGAGAAAAGAAATCCCTGAGCCTAACCTCCTACACCTTGCTTAACAAGACCATATAACAATTTGTAACCATTCCCCCTAAACAACATCTGTCATCCACCCCACTTTTTGGGAATGTGTCGTCACTCTCTTAAAACTTCTTCCTGCTGAATTGGGATGCAGAAAACCTGTTTAGGGGCCCAAATAAAATGAAAAAAAAAAAAAAGGTTAATCAAGTAAATTGTAACATTTGTTGTCTAGTCTCTATGTGCTCAGCAATTTGAATGTTCTGAGCAATTTGTAGTTCGAAGCTGGACTTTGGTAGGACAGTTCAGGGGTTTTATTGAAGTCCTGTCTGGAACAGTCTCTGAGGCTGGGCCATCTCAGCAAGCTGTTTGAAGTGGTTCTGAATGCAGATTTTGGAGGAAACAGCTATTGAGGCAGTCTATGAGGCTGGATCATTTGGGTTACTTGTCTTGTCTTCTTTGGACTCAGGTCCCGTTGTTCTGAAAATATATAATTTCTCACAAGTAACATATAGTTCTGCAATTACCAAAATGCCTTGGATGTGCAGGATACACAAATCAATTAAGAAATATTTTCTGTTCTTCATTTGAACAGAAGAAAGACATTTGTAAGTCTCCATTTATGCCATATGAAAGGATGGCGTGTAATAGTGTTACATATATATACTATATATAAAATCTATTTTAAATTGAAAATACAGCATAAGACTGTATGGAGTTTAAGTATTCTTCTTTACAGTTGTCATAAATTTATTAATTGATTAAAACAGGTTTATTCTGTGTTGCTCTGGCCTTTTGTAGATTAGGTTGACCTCAAACTCAAAAGGAACCAATCTGTCTCTATCGTTGTCTCCCATGTTTTGGGATCAAAGGTATGCATTTATATATTTCTTCTTTCCTTTTCTCCTTTCTTTGGAGATTTAATTTCTATGTGGATATATATCTATCCTTACTGAGACAGGGTTTCTCTTTGTAGCTTGGGCTGTCTTGATTTGCTCTGTAGAGCTCTGTAGATTAGATTGGCCATGAACACACAAGGAACCTGTTTTGTCCTTGTCTCCCAAGTTTTGAGATCAAGCTATGAATTTCTCGTGTGTGTGTGTGTGTGTGTGTGTGTGTGTGTGTGTGTGTGTGTGTGT
>CAJQZJ010027773.1:116793-154345 GCA_907164525.1 Lophiomys imhausi | reverse complement strand
AGTAATAAATAAGTGTTAAAAAATAATTTAAAAGTTCGGTTTCAGGGGCCCCTTTCCTATGTAGCATTGCCACCATCCCAATTTCAGCCAATAAAGTGCTTCTGCTATTGGAAGTCCTGGCCATATTTCTCATGGTTCAAAAGAGGGGCCTGGACCCACCTCAGGGAGCGTGAGCGTATAGATTTTAGGGATCTGTGGGGAAGATATGATCCATCATGGCATAGGCTATAATAAAAGGATCACCAAATATGCTGTCTCAGAGCTGTTAAGCTTTCTCCAGCTGTGCCTGCACTTTTCTGGACCTGCCATGTTCACTGTGGACTGGAGCATCGGTCCCCAGGGATTCTAACAACAGCCAATGGGGCCGTATCAAGTGGGACAATGGAAGGGAACAAGGCCTGTTCCCTGCCCCAGCCAGTATGCACCCTGATCTCGCGCCCTAGACTCAGACCCCCCAGCACCTCACGGGACACACATCTGCCACCTCAATCAATAACATCACAATTTTTACAGAACAGAACTGTAGTACCCATGGTATCGTGTGATTAGGAGGTTTGGGAACATAGTGTGGTCCAGCTGTCACAATAGCAGAACAGTGATTCCTCTGACTTCCTTCACCTGCTACAGAGATCGCCTGGGCCTTGAACCCAAATGCATGTAGCTGAGAGAACCAAAGCACAGTCACCACTCTTTATGAAATGCAAAAGAGTCTGTGGGCTAGCCTCTCAAATTCGACTCTGCAATTGACCTCTCAATGAATTCCCCCTAACACTGAAGCAGGCCCATAGTTGCCTGTTTACCAGCATTCTCTTACTTGTGGTGTTCTATTTCCTCCAAAAGAAAAGACCAGATGTGAAGTAGATTAGTAAAAAGGACCACTTGACCTGCTTTATTAAGAGTCCCTAGAAAAGACTATCCACAGTTAAAACATTATTTAGCTCCTGTGCTAAGTAAACACCACAGGAAACTCCCTAGTGTCTAAAGTTCTAGCCTAACATGTCTTAGTTTGGGGTCTTCACCTTCAAGTAAGATAGCCTCACAGGAAGAAGAATCAACTTATTCCCAAACTAGAAGTTCAAAAGATCAGTCATTATAGGGTCCATAGCACAAAGGAACAATCTGCATACTCCTCCAGATTAATGGGTTGCTAAGTAGAGTCTAAGGACCATGAGGGACCACCCACAACTCTATTTTGTTCTAATAGAAAGGACAAGGGCCAAGCTGAAAGGCACCCAGGGCCTAGTAACACTGTGGCCTGTTTTTGTTGTATTTTCACTAGTAGAGCTATATTTTTTAAAATAAATACCCACCCCTGAAAATCACCCAAATAGATGGGCTACAGGTGAAATTTACTCTCTTATACAAAAATAATCTTCTTCACACTAGAAAGTTTGGAGTAGCCACTCCAACTGACATGACAACTAAAATCAATGTTAATTTGCAGCCAGATGTGTGTGTGTGTTTCCTGATTTACCACCCCTGGCCAAGGGACCTTAAGTCCAATGTACATTTAGGCTGTTAGGTTTGTGATTTCTGAAGTGAACTATTTGCTATTTTGCCATGCTAATGTGTTTGGATATCATTTGGGTAGCAGGGAAGGGGTTATTTTGTTCCAGGTTTTTCAAGATTTTACTCTTAATTCCTAAATAAGAGATCAATAAAATTTATGAGCAAAAAACATTTAAAGTATATGATACAAAAATTAGGAACACGAAAACAGCCATAAAAGCAATATCTGATTCTGTATGATTGAACAATTAATCCTTTTAGTGGGTCAATGTAATTCACCTTTTAGCATTCTTCCTACTTCTGCAAACAACCTTTGACATCCCCCACCATCTCTTACAAAAAACCTAAAACAAGACATAGTCATGGCCTAGAACATATCACCAAGAGATATCAGTAACAGACCTGGATTTGAGTTTAGAGATCTGGCAAAAGAAGACATCCGAAGAGGAAATAGACGCAGAGAAGAAAGAAAAGCTTTAGCCCCTGGGTCTACAAACTTAGATCTTCTGAGCCAATCAAGCCAAACCATACCCTGGTTTTGTTTGTTGTTGTCTATGAAGCCTCAGACTCATAGAAAAATCGAACAACTGGTAAAATTCATTAAGTTCCTAGAATGAAATAAAAATCAAAGTAATAGTGTTTTATGCAAGAAATATATGAAATCTAATCAATGACTGTACCAGAGTTTTATGGGGCACATGACTTTGGGGTTGAGTGTGTCAGGTCAATCGGGGCAGGGAGAGAATTCACTCAAGTCAGAGAACAGTAGAAAAGCATGATTATTCAGCACAGTGTGATGGGACAGTGGGCGTGACTGTGATGGAAGAACCACTCACCCGGAATGATGGGTGTGGTCGCTTTCATCTGGTTCCTGTGATACAGATGTAGGACTGAAGCCCAGCAAATCCAACTGGTTGGTTTTTGGCTTTGACTCTGGGTGGGAGCATCTCTGTGGTGTGAGATGGCTACTAAATTTGAATTGGTTGCTTTAAGTGGTAAGGCAGGGCTTTCCAGAGACTTTGGTTTGTGTCATGGCACAGGAGCAGTTTAGCAGACTGTGAAATGGGCATGCAATGAACCATCTATGACCAACAAAGCTCCCAGGCCTTGCCGCTGTCAGTCACACCATTACTGTAGTACCCCTCAATCTTATCTGTTCTCCTACATTGTGTACTTGCCACAGTGACTATCTGGCCTTCAAAGTAGAAATTAATTGTTATCAGCCTTTTATAGAAAGTTGGGATTCTATCTAACTTAGCCAAAACATATATTTATTCTCTCTTCAAAACAGACTTCAAGAAGGAGAGATTTATTAACCAGAGTTGCCACTGGGTAGTGGGTGGGAGATGCTATGTTGTGGAGGGAGGTATTTCATATTGGATTCCTGATTCCTGTTGCAGAAGCCTAGAGAAATATTGGGCACACCAACCAAGTTTACTGGGATGAGAGTTTCTGCCGACAGATGATTTGTCTCTTTTATAAATTTGTTTCAAGCAACACAGCTTATCAGTGAACACAAGAACACATTAGTTGCCCATGAATTAGTGTTTAGTACAATTATCTACAAAAGAGACAAGAAATCCATTTACAATTCAAATATTCTGCACTCCATTTAACCTGAAAGTTTTTTTTTCAAGTAAAAAACACATCCAGGAACACTAGATAACTACTTCTTGTCATTTTGGACACCATCTTTCCTTCTTTCTTTTTTCTTTTTTACCCATAAAATATATGTAACACTATTAAGCAAGAAATGATTTTCTAAAGATAGAATGAGAAAAAAAGCACACACCCACATAAACCAGGAATAACAAGAATAAACTATAACATGAACAAATGGGGAGAAGAAAATCTAGTTGTTAAACACTTGGATCAAGAAGAAAATAAAAATAAAAACTGAAACACACACACACAGTGACAACGGACCTTTTTTTATAATACAGAACTTTATATGTCCCAATCAAAGATATAGCAACCTGAGGTGAATAAAAGTAAGCTAAGTTCAAGGATCACTTAACCTAGGGAACTAAAACAAACAAACAAACAAACCCTCTTCTTCCAAGGCAGGACATTTCAAGTCAGAAAGCCAATCAAGCTGACCTGAAGAACCCACCCATGTGTTCAGAGCTAAAGCCCTCTTGAGATCATGCCCAGGCTCTAGGACACAGACTGAAGAAATCTCCCGGGTCAATAAGCTAGGGCACAGGTAAGAACTACAAAGCACCCAAGGAAAAGAGGCACGATGAGAAGTAAACCAAAACTCAGGACACTGAAGCATTTAAACTCCAGGAAGCCAGCAAAAATTAAAATTAAATTGACTTTAAAGTCAGAATTTTAATATTCATGAGTGATGCCACAAATTGGGGGGGGGGAGAAAAGAAAGAGAGAGGACAAAAAGCTAGTGACAAAGACTAGGTGCTAATGAAAAAAAGAATAAATGGCTGGCTATCACAAAGGACCAATTAAAAATCTTAGGTATGACCAACATGCTAACAGAAACAACTTAAGCTCAGCACAAGTAGCCTTATTTGATACTAAGCTGATGGGAAAGTTTTGAACTGATGGAATAAACTGAGACACTGGCTCACAATATAATACAAGGGGGGCATACATCAAAAAAATAAAAGGAGCAATGGGCAATGAGGAAAAAGTAAAGCAGGAGAATTGCTCACATGTGACTAGGAAAACCAAAAGAGAACAAAGGTAGCAATGAAGGAACAAGGCTGATAATATCTCACAAGTGCCTCCTGCAAACCTTTATTGGGTGTATTTCAGTCCTGCCTTTAATTACAGTTGCTGCTGAGTGAGGACAAAGTACAGAGGCAAGAGTGGAATCGGGGCTAATGAATAGGAACTTGAAGCCTGGCTGGCTCTCCAACAACAGCTAACGTGCTGGGATGTAAAGTTTCATTAATTGGATGCGTTCAGCAGCCACTCCCTGTGAGCTCACTTCCTTAAAGCTGTCCTGCACTTGCCAGGGAACACATTGGCTGCTGTCGCTTGCCTGGCTCAAAACTGACGGGCAGAAACATGTCGTCTCTAACCGGTTTTTACCATCCAAATGTCACACTGTTTATTTGGGGTCTAATAATCAAACAGGTATGTTTTAGTTCTGAGGATGGAACAAAGGAAATGATTACAGGATTCTAAATGTTTCTAAGTTCTAGAATAAGACTTAAAAGGCTCTAAACAAAGCGGACTTTTCTGTTAACAGTTTGCTCCAAATGCCTTAGCTGGGCCCTCCTTCCACACAAAGCTGCTTAGAAGCTGTGATTTGGTTACATTTAATGTAAGTATATCTAAATTTCTTTTATAAAGATATATTATAAAGATTTATTTTATTTGTGTGTGTGTGTGTGTGTGTGTGTGTGTGTGTGTGTGTGTGTGTAAGAGGATATGTGCATGTGAGGACAGGTGCCTGGGGATCTAATCCCCTTGGAGCTGGAGTTACGTAGGGTTGTGAGCCGCCTGCTGTGGGTGCTGGAAACTGAACTCGGGTCCTCTCCAAGGACACAAGAGCAGTAAGCTCTCAACTGCCAAACCATCACTCCCGCTCAATTATGGTCTAAATTTTAATCAAATTTTGTTCATATTTAAATAATTTGTTCTTTTTTACATGCTTTCTTAAACCAATCAACATAAACACTAAGCCACCGAGGGGTTCGGTTGACTTAGGGATTGATGGAAAAGACCAGCTGCCATGCCAGTGTGGTTCAGGAGCCAGGAATCACAGAAGCAGGCAGCTTCTAATCTGAGAGTGGCAGTCAAAGGAACTTCAAGATCGTTGTTTAAGGCTGAAAAAAACGCTAACTCCAGACCCCAAGAATCACCTACCTCAATGAGCAAATCAAGTTTCTTACAGATTGAAGGCAGCCCTCTTTCCTGCAGCTGGAGCAAGTCAGCCATGCCTCTATGACCACATGTGCACCAGGGGTGGGCACATGGGCTCACAGGTGTGCCCCTCTGTGCACTGTAGCCTCCAGTGTTTCTTCAAGGCAAGCCTTAGCACATTTACAATTTACAGCTCATGAAAAAAAAAAAAAGGTTCTCTTGGAAAATTAAATATGGGTGAAACAATACTCCTAAGGAACATTTCCATACAACTTAAAAAGAAAAGGCCATTATTATTCTTGACATTACACAAGGGTAGAGCTTATTACAATATGAGCCAATAATGAGAATTAGGAAAGAATCAGCCTTTCTTCATTTTTATCAGTTACTAATCTGTACTTGGGGGGAAAGAAAATAAACATAGCCACATTCTTAATCAATTGGTACAAAAGACAGACTACCATGTAAATAAACTAATGTGTGCAAACAGGAGAAATAGTCATGGCTTGAAGGCCACTTATGTTGTAAAATAACACAGACTACTAACACATAAGCAAAGGCAGAGTTTCACAGGGAAAATGATACTAAGAGTGACTGTAGAACTTGGTGAAGGAGTTTACCATTGCCCTTTGGTGAAGGATGATGCTCTAGCATGGTAACTTATTAATTCATACTTGGAATTATTTAAGTTCTAATCACATTTCTTCAAAAGGATCTTAGAACATACATATTTGCCTAAGAAGCATAAATCCGGTCAAACAAAGTAAAGAGACTGGATAACCAGATGCAGAAAGAATGGGGGTAGGGGGGGAGAAAAACAGGACAAAGCGTGACAGTAGAACTTATAATTAAGGAGCAATACACAATGCAGTCATAGTTTGGAACAGATCATACAGGAGCACAGTTAAGTATGGAAAGAAGCGGGATATGAACATAACAAAGGGAAGTAATGATGCCATTAAAAAGAAGGTCACACATTCAGCGGACCTAACAACTCACAGGGAAACTGAGGCCATTTCCACGGAATTTGTTGCCTCTTTCACATTTCATTTCAAAGGTTTTTATACCCATTCAAATTTCCTGGTGCTGCCACAACAGTGGAGACTTAGGAATGCAAGTAGAGTTTCACTAAAGGATATTCTAGTAATTGGTAGGTAGCACAAAGTGGAGAAAGAATAATTCCAAGTCATAAAGAAGCCAGCTAAAGTTTCCCTTAGGTTTTCTCAAAAGGTGTAGGTTTGCCTCTACAGTACACCCTAAGCTGGGTTCCACTAACTTTATTAGGTGCAGCCTCTTTCTGGGACTATGGCAGTATGATGGTCAAATAAGGAGTGATGGTGTTTCATATATTCTCCTTTGCAAACTCAAATCAGTGCGAAAACCTAAGTGCATAGTCTAGGAACGTTCTATAGACACACTAGGAGAATCAACACAGCCACCCCCATGACCATCTTAGAAAGTAAAATACCCAGTGAGAACATGGCTGGGTGGCTTCTACCAGTCAAAGCAGGTAGAATTTATAGTCTGCTGAGGTTGAAAAGAAGGTGTGTGTGTGTGTGTGTGTGTGTGTGTGTGTGTGTGTTTTACAGGCAGGTTTGAAAAAGAAGAAAAAAGAGCCTCCTTGCAGGAAGTCTGGGGAAAGACATTCTCTTGCCTTGTTGAATTTGAGTGACCATTTACTGCTGGCTTCTCAGTTTTTCAGTCTTTTTATCCTTCTGATTTGTTCATTCATTAGCATTCCTCTGTTAGCCCACTGAAGGGGTTACCCTCAACAGAATTAATATAGTTCAGCTACTGGTCTAGCAAAGCATATGGCTGAGGTAACAGGGTAATGGTCATCTGCAACCACATGGCAACAAACTCTAGGGAAACAACTTGAACCGAGTACTTCCTCCACTTGCCAGCAGCTGAAGACATTTATTTTTTTCCTCAGTGCCCTCCCACCTTCTCCTCGTGTTTTCGTGATTCCCCCCACCCATTCAGCCTTCTCGAAGGCCATGTGCATCTCACTTCGATGATCAGCCTAAGAAAATGGATGTTGCCTTGTAGTTTAGTAGTTAGAGCCACAGGTTTACAACCAAGCTACTGAGGTCCACCTTACTAAGTTTGAGCTTGGGAAAAGTTATGCCACTGTGCCTCAGTTCCCTTGTCTGCAAACGAAAGGGAAATAACAGCCCTTTATCTTTTAGGGTTGTTCAGGGACCTAGAGATTGTTCTCAACAACTATGTGTAATGTGTATAAGAAGAATGTCCTATTGGACTTTCTGTGTCAGGGAGGATGAATTATGCATTACAGAAGGGATGCAACTTCCACATGCATGTTGGTTTCTGGAAACGATGGTCCTTTTCAACAACTTTAATCATCTCCAGTAACCTGGAGTACTGGCCAGTCATTCTTTCTTGTTCCTAATTCCCACGCCCATCTGCCTGTCTGGTATGTACCCCTGAAAAATCCTTGAGTGCTCTGAGCCCAGTGCACAAACTCAAACTCTAATGGGAACACAATGCTGTAGGCTTTTGCTGTACTCCCTTTCTTTATTCCAAGCCTCCATTCTGGCTTCAGATCTAATAATGTCTCTCCCCAAGGAGGTTTTATCTGACTAGTCTAATTAAAGGAGCCTCTCCTCCCAGGCTCCTGACAGGGTCAGTCATTCCTATCTTGGTATCCCTTGGTATCCCGTTTAGTGCCTCCATGGCAAGAGACCCATAGCTGAAGTTATTGCTCTCTTATTTGTTTGCTTACTTGATTATCTGGTCCTCTAACGGAATGAAATTCTGTGAGAACATTCGCTGCTTATCTCTGGAACCTAGACCACTCCCCGCCTCAGCACATCCCTGGCATCTATTAAATCAAACATTATGCTCAGGTCTTCACTTACATCATTTTTATCTTCACAGCACTCTTTTTTTTTTAATTTGTTTTTATTTACATGTATGTTTATGTCTCTGTGTAAGTGTGTGCCATGTGCATGGGTACATATAAAGGCAAGAAGAGGGCAAGCTAATCCCACAGACTTGGAGTTAAAGGTGGTTGTGAGTCACTAACATGGTACTGAGAACTCAACTGGGGTCTGCTGGAAGAGTAATAAGTCCTCTTAACCAGTGAGCCATCTCTCCATCCCCCACAGCATAATTTCAAAATCAGGTACTATTATCATCCATTCTACAAGGGAAGAAATCTAGACAAACAAAGATGACAAGCTGTCTCAAGATCAGTCCCTGCCTGGCATGAAGGCTGGGGGCTGGGCTGTGAGCCTGGCCCATTAGTGTTAGAGTGTGGATCCTCTAATGTAGGGTTTATCTAACCAATTACCAACTTCCATTTAGCCTCCTTGAGACCTATGTTCTTCATCTGTAAAATAAGGCTAATTAGTAATGATCACCCTGTTTCAAGGACTAAAGGAGAAAAAGAACTCAAAAATCATTTGCTAGTTCGATTTATTGGGCTGTTTCCAGTTTCTTGAGAAGGCATTTGTTAGCTCAGCATGTTTTGCTGGATACAGGATTCTCTAGAATATTTCAGGACTCTCAGGAGGAGTGGGTACTCTTCTGTTTAGTTGCTTCAATATGGGATCTGGTGTTCATGAAACCACACCCAGTCACAGGACTTCACAGGCATTCATCTGCTCCGCATGGCAGACCTGCTACTTCACTGTGATGAGAGCTGGTAAACAGACCTTAGACACATGGTCTATGGGTAATACACACACACACACACACACACACGGGGGGGGGGGGCAGGGAGAGAGATTCCATTGTGTGGGATGGAGGGATGGTGCTGTTTAGGGTTATGGTGCAGAGATGGTATTGTAGAAGGTTATGGTACAGAGAGGAGGGTATGGGGTTTGATTGGTGATTAGTTTTAATGTACATGGAAAAATCAATGACAACACAAACCCCTAGTGAGCATACTGCAAATATTACTTGATGATGGGTCAGCTGTACTGTTCCCCTACAACTGGTCCAGCTATAACTGTTCCAGTTATATTTGCATTATAAAATTATTATCATTTGCTAAGATCTTAGCAAAACACCAAAATCCAGTCCCTCTCTCTCTTCAAGGTTATCCAGAAATCCAAACTGAAAGACCTCCATGGTCCCATCTTCTGTCAGCAACGCAACAACGTGAAGAAGAGAAATATGAAATAAGGCATAATTCAAACCCAGATACTATCTTCCTTATTTATAAATCACTCATATAAAAATATACCAATGTCTGTGTTTGAAGCAAATACAATTTATTATTAAAAATTTCTCTTTGTTTAGAGAAGGTGCCAGAAATGTTCTTGTCAATGAGACCAAGAGAAGAGTGTAGCCCCAGCTAGGAGTTAGCTGAGAGTCAACAGCAAACATCATTGCTCTTCTCCCATATTCTAGTTTGTTGCTTGGTTTTGTTTTCTGAGACAGGGTCTCATGTAGATGAGGCTAGCTTTAGACCCCTGATCCTCCTACTCCAACTTTCCAGGCACTGGGATTACAAGTGTGAATTTTAAATTATGGTTAAAGTGGCCCTTCCTTCACTGAGCCAACTTTCACTAGCTCATCAGTCATAGACTGGGGAAGTGATGGTAGAACCAAGGCCCATGAAATATAGAGTCCAGGCATTGAACCGAGGGTCTGACCCTGTTGGGATGCACAGATTCCAGCTGTTTCTGAAATGTGGAATGCACCCAGGCGTGGGTTTCAAATGTTCTCTGGTCTGAGGAAGAATGAGACACTCTCACAGGTGCACAGATGGTCTTGAAAGCCTTGGTGTGTTCCTCATAAATTAATGTTCTAGCAAATAAAAGAGCTTTCTCTTGCTGGACAACAGGAAGACCAAGAGAAACATGTCATCCCAGCTCTGTGGGAAAGATTCCAAATCTGACTACCCAAAATACACTCTGCAAAGTCTCTGCCTTAATATCTAGCAAAGACCTTGGTCTAACTTCTGCCTTTGATTAAACTGGTACCAAATGGCTGAGCTTTCTTCTCTATCTAGATATCCAAATCCACATCCTTTTCATTTAAAAGCTGCCCTTGTTCTCATTACTGACTGGGTCCACCCTTAGCTCTCAGGTGAGCAGTCACCTGGGTACCCCAAGTCACCTCTCTTCGGACTTTTGCAGCTGCTCTAACCTCCTGCATAGGATCCTTTTCTCTCTGTGTATGAAGCAATACGACAAGGCTGACCTGTTTTGATTGTTTAATGTAGTCTTAAGCTCCACAGACCTAGCAGCAGTTGAGGCAGCCTGCAGGTGTGTTTGTCGAGTGTGCGCCAGAGGGCATCTCCAGCCGAGAGGCCTAACACACAGTGGCCTCCAATTGGTTTGGAAGATTATGTGAAGGCAGACCACCAGCAGAAGGTAATGGCTTCAAGGCCTGCAAGCAGTAGAGGGATTCCTGACTGCTGCTATAAGCCTGCTCAGAGCCAAGTGCTATTGTTCCTTTGCTTGGATCCCATCTGTTTTTCTTGCTTTTAAGTGAAAGGAGTGAAAATGACCCCTCTGGGCAGAAAGAGAATGACTTCCTTGTGCCTGATGGTGCTTCTGGACTCATAGTGAGTCTCCCTCGAACTCATGTGGGCCTTCAATGTCCTACATAGAGGAAAGAGATTGGGCATTTGAGGACTTTCAAAGGAAGGTTTAAGAATAAGAGTTCTCTATCCAGCTGTGCTTCATAGGACCATAAACTTTAAAAGGGCTGTAGGATCTTCAGTACAGAGGTGCCTTGCAATTATGTGTGCGTGGGGGTGGGGTGAGGGTGTTGGAAGTGGGGGGCACAGGAGGGTCAGGATGTAAATCAAGCCTGAGATTAAAAAAACAAGTTCCCTTTCCAGTTGTTTCAACAGTAAAGTTTGTATCTTTTCTTCTTGCTTTATTTGTTTTGTTGAGATAGGCTACTAATACGCATAGCTCAGGGAGCCCTGAGTTTAAGTTCTTGCTTACAAAAGGTCCGCCACCTAGGGCTAAGGATTGATGAAGTGGGCCTTCATAGGCCACAAAGAAAAGCCACATAGGCATCTTGTTCCCCTACTCGCAATCACGCTGCTTGTCTTCATGGCTTTTCTATGGGAATCAAAGCACTTGGAAAGAATCCCCAGATGTAGCAGGCTATGCCATAGATGTGGTGAAAATATCAACAGTGGATATCCCAAGACATAGCCAGGTAGCTTGTGCTGTGCAATCATTTGGTCTCCACTCGATAGAGTTTTGCCGGCCCCAGCTAACAAACAAGAGTTACAGTCCCCTGATTCTCTTCAAATTCTCTAACACACTGTGATCATTCAGAAGCTGAAGACCATAAATAGACTTAGACTCTCTAAACTGAATATCTTTAACCCAGAAATCTGAAATCTGTAATGTTTCCAAATCCATAATGTGTGCAGGTGCTGGAGGCCAGAAGAGGAGAGCAGATCTCCTGGGGCTGAGTGAGTGAAGACGCCAGTGCTGGGAACTGAACTCAGGTCCTCTGAAAGAGCAGTGAATGCTCTTCATCTCTTAGCCACCTCTTAAGCTCCAGCACTTCCAACTTTTAAATCAGCACAACCTATAATTGCAATTAAAAAAAAAACCTGTTTCATTTATGTCTGCATTTGCCTCTTGACTCTTTTGAGGAGTCCCGCGCTTGTGGGAAATTTCGAGTGACCTCCCCATGCTCAGTTTCCCCACCTGTAGAGTGAGATCGTAGTACAAAAAATATCTGCTTCCTAAAGTTGTGATGCTTGGCTCTTGGGCAAAGCACTGAAATGCTTGTCAGTTCCTTCACTTTCCTCATAGAGGCTGTGTAGAATTATGGCTGAGGACTGCCTGGATTTTACCCCATCCCTTCACTGACTTGGGAAAGTTCATTTCTCTATGTTTGCTGTGTTCACCTATAACATGCATAAAGCACGGACTAACACCA
This sequence comes from Lophiomys imhausi, assembly GCA_907164525.1. Lineage (NCBI taxonomy): Eukaryota > Metazoa > Chordata > Mammalia > Rodentia > Muridae > Lophiomys > Lophiomys imhausi. The sequence continues at coordinate 142,120 of CAJQZJ010027773.1, read as the reverse complement.
CAGGATGCATATTAAGAAGGCCTGTTGTTACTGCTTGTGTTTGTTCTTTGTCCTCTTCTTCTTTGCTCTCTTTTAAAACAAGGTCTCAGGAAGTTGCACTGGCTTATCCTTAAACTCGCTCACTGTAATCTTCTCTCTTCAGCTTCCCAAGGAGCTGGAATTGCAGGCTTGTACTGCCAGGCTTGGCTTGTTATGAACTTTAAATGTTTTGCATTTAGAACATAGATTGGCATATATTAAGTGCGTAAGGTATATTATCTGTGAGTGCTCACAAACAAACTAAAAGCTGTAGTTATATATATATATATATACACATATATGTATATATATATATATATAAAATACCATTAATGACAACACAAGTTGTTTGAAATCACTGCCAGCAAGGGGAAGTAAGTACCAGAAAGCTAAAAGACGGGTGTGGAAATGAATCTTATTGCTCCCCTAGCAACAGTTCTTAAATCAGAACTCAATGAGAGGGACTTTGGATGTATCTCTGTTGGGAGAGTGCTTGCCTATTATACAAGTTACCTTGGGTTCCATTCCCAGCACTGCATAAATGTATGTGGTGGCACACGCACATCACTGGATATGGGAGGGGGAGACAGGAGGACATTCAAGGTCATCCTCAGGTACACAGAAAGTATAAGATAAAGTTAGGCTAGAGACCTTGTTTTTCTTTTAAATGATTTTTAATCTCCATTAGAATTTGGTTTATACCTAGGCATCATAATAGATGCCTATAATTCCAGTACTCAGGAAACTGAGGCAAGAGGAAGGTGATTGACTTGAATTTGAGGGTAGCCTGTGCTATCAAGCAAGTTCTAGGCCAGACAGGGCTACATAAAAATACTCAAAAGAGAAAATTGCAACTACAACAAAAAATGAACAAAAGAACTCAGTCTGTATTCAGGAGAGAATCCAGTGTGTACACAGTACTCTTTGTTCCTTTTGGCCCTGCTTTGCCTTTTCTTTGGAATCTCCTTATTCTTTGCCATAGTGGGAAACAGGAGGATCCAGGTTTGGATTCTCAGCCCATCATAATGATTGTTCCCTAAGTCACAGATTTCTAAAACCATTCAGTAGCAATGCTGCCCTACCCTAACCAAGTCCGAGGCCCGGGTGAGGCTCTGTGTAAGACTCAGCACCAGCTCTTCTGGCTTCATGGTGCACGAGCTATTTACTGCCCTCAGCACCAACCCTGGACATGGTTTCCTTGTTAAGTAATTATCTCCCTTCACCTGTGCTGCGCTCTGCCCTCTAACCTACTTTCTTTTTCTTGGCATTTCCATCTAGACCTTCCTACCCTCTCATGCATGTCTAATTTCCGGTTATTATAAGCTGCTATTCCCAAGGACATAACTACAGCGACGAACTATGTCTGCTACTGGAACCCTGAGTGGCCTAGAAAAACCCCAAGTCTAATCAAACATCTGCACAACACCATCTTGAAACTGATCATTTGGATTGAATCCATCCCCTGTAGAAAGCACAGAAATGGGAACAGGGAGCCCACAGAGATGAGTGGCAGCAGGGTAGGAAGAAAATATGTCTGAGTAAGCAACTTTCTTTCTTCCCAGCTGTTTGATCTTGGGCAAAGCACTTAACCTCTTTGAGAAACAGTTAGCTTTTACCTTAAAATAGACGTATTTGTGTGTGTGTGTGTGTGTGTGTGTGTGTGTGTGTGTGTGTGTGTGTAGGGGCTGGGGGTCTTTACATGGATTGGTGACAGCTGCCAACACACTACCCAATACATACACCAACACACTATCTGCCGTGTACACACTCTAAATCCCCTTTGTTCTGGTCTTATGTTATTCTATTCTTTTCTTTCGGATATTATCATTTTCATTGGGTATGCATGCATGCACCCATGCAATGAACGTGTTTGTGTGTCTGTATGCGTGCATATGGGTGCGAGTGCATGTGTGAGTGTGTATGTGTGTGTGTTGTGTAGGCCAGAGGTGGATGTTTGCTATCTTCCTCAATCACTCTCCAACTTGTATTTTTAAAAGATTTATTTTGTTATTTATTTGTCTTTTTCTTCGTGTGTGAGTGCATGCATGTGTGTGTGCAAGTGCCCACAGAGACCCAGAAGAAGGTGTCACATATCTTGAAGGTGGTTTTGAGCAGCCTGACTTGCCCTCTGAGAGCAACAAGTGATCTTAACCACTGAGTTATTTCTTCAGCCCCTTTCCCTTATCTTTAAGTCACGATCCCTTATTGAATTTGGTGCTTACTGATTCTGAAGACTGTCTGACTCTGCCTCCCCAGCACTGGGATTGCAGGTACATGCTACACCTGGACCCCAACAAACAACCCTGACCCCTCACAATGGGTGCTGTAGATCTGAACTCAGGTTCTTATGCTCACACAGTAAATACTTTACCCAACGAGCCACCTCCCCAGCTCCTGTTACGGCTTTCTAACGTACTACACAGCTTACTTGGTGACTGTATTTTCTACCTTTTGCCTGTCTTCCCCACTAGCATTTTGAGGTAAGATAAGGTAATCTTTGACCTCCTGCTGATGACGTGTCCCTGCATCCCCAGTGCAGGGACAGTACCTAGTTCACAGCAGGTGATGCGTGTGTGTTGAATGGATGCATCTCACAATGAGAAGAAATTAAACCGTGGCTGTTGTGTCACCTTGTGATCATCCAGCCCTGTGTACAATTTAATTTCTACAAAGGTTCTCATTTCCCCGCATCTTAATTCAAAGCAATTGATCTATCTCTTTCCTCCCTTTCTTCTCACGTACTAGACCTTGGAGAGTTGGGGCCTCATGAACTGAAAGTTGTATGAACTTGACTTTCTTCAGATATTTCGCTAGCTGATGTCACCATATAACGAACAACACCTAACACCGTTTCTGTGTTTGGAGGAATTGAAGGAAAATAACTTGACAATCATCATCACCCATCACTCCTCCCTTGGCCTCTGTGTTTTATGTATTCTTTACAAGTTCAGGAGTTTGCCCATTGTATGTCACTACAAATTACTTGGCAGAAGTGAAGCCACGTGCTCCACAGCACTAAATCTTTTCAGAAGCTGTGTTGTCTTGCTTTATTGCTCAGCGATGGGAAATTTCTCCTTTCCAGAAGTTCCACTGATCTTACACCTATTAATATAAGTCAGCAATAGTCTTACATAATATTCCATACAAGACAAAATTATCAGGGATGTTAACTAAAGCATGCAGTGAACACTGTTTTTCCTGTCAGAGCCATTGAATTTATCAATTAATGGTGCATATTATAATGTATTAGTAATGTCAGAGAGGACAGTTAAAAATTCTTTACTCATAGCTACTTATTGAGATACAATACAAAGCCAATAGAAATACAATAATCTATAGGTACAAAGGAGAAAAATTCAGTGCAGAAAAATCCCACAGATTTTGAAAATGCTCTTTTTGTCAATCTAATGTATACATTCAGTTTGTGTGACACTGTGCTAATATACTAAAAACAAAATTCTTGGTCTCAGAATAAAATGAAGTGCTAGAGACAAGAATACTTTGAATTACTTTAGGGAAGAAAAATGAATTCTCAGTTCAGTTCTTCCAAATAAACATTACCACCTTCCTTTGGGGAAAATTCACTTCCTTAATGTGTGATTATCATTATTAGGTCTCTTTGTCTTCTTCCTTTTTGCAATGCTTCCCTGGCTGCTTGTAAAAAAATTGCTCTTTTTCTCCAACACAAAGCTATCTTCATTTTTCTACCCTTTCCAGCAGACCTTCTCAGCAGACTGCTGATTTATGCCACCCAAAAAAAATCTAGGAATATCATGATTTTGAGCCATGGGTGCTCAATTCAGTAAACCCTGATTAATAGCCTATATGCTCTAATGCTTTTTATAAAAGACTAATTTTTTAGCTCTCAAGAACTCAAAACCATTTGAATTTAAGCCAGATGTGGGGTTTAAGGAATGTGCAGATCTGGCAAATTCGGGTTTCTAAACTGTTTTGCTAATTTTACGTTTTCAATAAACACTGGTCCCAATTATAGTTGTTTAGCCCAAAGCAAAATATAATAAAAATGTCTTCTAACACCTCTATTAAACTTCAGCAAAACAAGTCAATAAAGATATGATCTATCTATAAAAAATGGTATTTTTAGGAGCTGAGTTTCAAAACCCCATTCATATGCATCAGTGTTAAGGGTACATTGAAAAGCAGCAAGAGGGTTGGGGGGGCAAAGAAGAATGAAAGGTATGAGAAACATAACCTTTCCTCCATGCACCTATAACCTACAAAAGCCTATCTTTTGTCACCAAACACAAGCGTTAGCAGATGGGACACAAGTGTAGTTTTGGATACAGATTTTATAGTTGGTAGTAGTCATCAAGGACTTGGCTCATCTCTGTACCACATTAAATGGTTGAGAGAAAACAACATAGCCCTTGACTTTTGACAGATCATGATGAGCTGCCTCGTGGTTTCAGCCTCCACTCAGAATGAAGCCTACTGAATGAACGACTTTTCCCCACAACCCTGACAACACAACAGTCTTTGGAGTTTCTTCAAAGATCATAAAATGTAATTTATTCATTCTTAGTCTCCCTAATGCTTGCCTTTTGTTTTTGTTTTTTAAACAGAGGCTCATTCTGGAGTAAGTCTTGTGACCCTTCTTCCTCCACCTCTTGGATTCTCAGGTTGAAAACATGCAGCACCATGCCCAGATCCTAATTCCTGTCTTTTAATCCATTGCCCGTCACTGCTAGGGAAATGAATGACATTCTCATGAGACTTCTGGATTCTCCCATGATTTGAAATTAAGACAAGACAGTCTGAGTCTTTATATTTACTCTTCTTCTCCCAATGTCTGTCTGTTCACTTCTGATGAAACAACTTCACAAAACCAAACCAAGAAACAAGTTTCTGGAGAGCACAGTAACCATGCATTTTGTAAAAATTCTGGGACCCATGTAAAGGTGGCTGAAGTTCAGGTTTTTTTTTTTTTATGCCGAACAAGCCTTTCCTTGACTCCCTAATTGCTGTCTGGCCTGCATAGAACACCATGTGCTGTTGTAGGGGGCTGGAGGATATTCTGTTATCTTAGTGGCTATGATAAGCTATGTCATCTGATCTCTATGGTGCCTGTTGCATGTTGTTCTCATGATGGACAGCTGCAGAGACTCTCCTCCTTAAACCAGGAGGAAATCTGCTTTCTAGTAAGGGGACAAAAAAAAAAAAATCAATGTATGCAAATCTTAATGTAAATTTATTTGATGATGACAATAAGGGAAATAGGAGTGATGACGAAGAAGAAATTTCCAGTCATCCCATGCTTCAAGCTCACCCTCCAACCAACCTGTCATGTTCAACAGCTCCCATCACCACTAAGGAGCTTGACACTCTCTGACCAGCTGTATCCCTTCAGGAAGGGTATTCCTAGATCACCAATGAACAGAAAACTTCAAAGGAGGCAGGACAAAGCAAAACTGAACAATGAATAGCTAAAGACCTGTAATAAATATGAGCGGGAGAAGACAGAGATTTACAGACATGGAGGTTCACTTTGAGGTGAAAAAATGAAGACAAAAAAGTCAGCCCAACTCCCTAGTGTATTGTAGTTTGGGTTCTGCTCCTCAGTGCTTCCGCCATTAGCCCTTACAAACACAGTGAGACAAGAGAAAGGGGAAACAGGAGATCAGCAGTTCACGTCCCATCGCAAGCTCATGTGAAAGGTTACCAAGTCCTCCAGTCTCTGAAAAGTGATTCTGCTTGTCACACATCACTACTTGCGATGTTCTTTGTTTGCAAGCAAGTCCTCTTAAGGAGGAATGACTTACGTGCTTGAAATTACTGCCTATGCCCTAGAAAAAACAGATTCTAAAGAAGCAGTCAAAATTACACCTGAGAGGCTGGGGAAATAGATAAGACGGCAAAGTGCCTGCTGTGCAAGCATGAACACCCCAGTTCCAGCCTCCAAAGCCATGTTTTAAAAAGTAGTGACACTGTAATCCCGGTACTTGGAAAGTGGAGACAGGGGAATCACTGGAACTGGCCAGCTGCCTTGGTCAAACGAATGAGCTCAAGGCCAGTGAAACTCTGCCTCAAAAATACTTTTAAAAAAATATAAAGGGAAAGGAAGAAGAAAACCAAAGTGGACAGCTGATCTTGATGAATTCTCCCAGCTGCCACATGCATATACACACATGTATGCACACATGTGTACCCACACCTGCACAAGCATGCACCACAAACACAAGAATACACAAAATATCTGAGGCCTTAAAGTAATCTTCAGGTTTGCTGCATTTTTAAAAAATTTTATTTTTCAGATTAAAATACACTTCTATTTCTGCTAGATCTTAATTATTCACCCAGTCTACACTGTTACAATGAAGATTTAAGTATAGTCAACTGTAAGTATCCACAAAAGAATGCTCAAGGATAGTTAGTCTGAAGATAAAAATATACTGTGGAGGCTTCTAAATTTGTATTGAGAGTTTGATTTAAATTCTGAGAGCTGCCGGTACCCCAGCTTTGCTTTTTAAAAGTTGCCTAATAAAGATTCAGCAGAAACTGGAAATTTGTGTAGCTTTCTTCAGCTACTACTCTGCTCACACCTCTATCCAACTTTCCAAATTAGAGTTGGCCTTTTTCACCCTAAATGAATGCAAAATATCACCCCAAACTAAAACGTGTGGCTCACACTTTCTGATGTGAAAGAGAGAGAAACAGGAGGGAAGGGGGTGCCCCCTGTAATGAGGGATCTTTTTACACCATTTTCCTGGGGATGTTACAAAGACCTCAGGAGCAAGGGCCATCCTCGAGTTCTGAGCAGTGGACTCAGTTCCCATAGACATAGCTGTTCAAACTTCAACATCTGGGTGCTCTACCCTTTCCAACATGTCAATTGATCAATGAGACGTGTGTTCAAGAGGACTAATCAGTCAAAAGCTGGTTAAATGTTACTGGAAGATTGGCAAGAAGTCTGAGGTGCTTTTTGGAACACTTGTCAACAAACAATCAAACTTTACTCAAAGTATATATTAGTCAGTTCTGGAAGACCCAGATACCATCTGCAGAATCTGTTTGGCTTCCAGTCTTGCAGGGTCTGCTTCTTGTGTCCAGCTGCACTCAGGGCAAGATGGTTCCTCCTTCCATGTCTCTCCTTTGCTTACTCCTGAGCTACCACCTCATCATTGCTACTCACTGGTCAGGAGATCCAGTACAAAGTGATGTGTGTCTTGTGGAATAGGTGGCTGGAAACCAATTTGTCTGAATTCATCCATTACCATGCCTCAATATGTAACATGAGAGCTATTATTAATATGCAATGCACCTTATAATTTTATATGGAATTTGCTAAAATGTGGGAGACTAGCTTATCCAATTGTTATCAGGAAAGTAACTAGGAAATTGACAGGAGCCCAGATGAGCTATTATCTACCTTTGAGTAGGTAAGACATTAGTGAAGGAAATTAGCTTGGATTGTCCCAGAAACTCAAAAGGAATCCTATCAGGTGGTTTCTACTTAGAATCACGAAGCACTCTGCAGCCCTTTTGTTATTTCATTTTTAAAGAATGAACTAAGATCCTTTTCTTAGGAACCTCATAACAATAGGGAGAAAAAGGGAATAAATAAGCTATGGCAATGTAGCCTGTGAGGACAGGTACCAGACCACACACATGATCTGGGGGTCAGGGGAAGACACTGTTTCCTTCCTGATAAAGGTTTAACTCAGACTCCCAGCTAACCTCATTCAACACAATGATCATAAGAAGAGAAGGAAAAAGTAGAGAGAAGCTTAAGACTAAATATACAAAATGAAAATGTCCATGCCCCTTACATTGAAGACGACTGTATTAGGCAACCACACAAGGGAACAAATATAAATAATAACTTCAGGACTTGATGCAGAACAAAGAAGGCAGCATGATAAACTATGTCTCATTTGATCAGGTCTCAAAACAAACACAATCTAGTCAGGACTTCCTAGCACTGTGGGAATCGGACAAATAGAATAATGGTTCTCACCTAACAGACAATCACAGTGCTATCTTGGTTTTCACCTGACCAGGTGAAATACAAGTTTGCCGACAGGTCAACAGCTGTATCAGACAAGATAAATCTTTGTCAATTTACACTTTCACTGCCCTTTATGGATAGAAGTGCTATAGATTCCCTGGATGCCACAGTAAGTATTGAACCATATGGACAACTCCAAATCCTTTTCAGGGTTTTAAATGACCTTCTGTATGGGTATAGTTTTAAAGTATGCATAGAGTAATGCCTATTCTGTTCATGTTACTGTGTAGTAACTGTCAAGGGTCTGGGCTGACTTAGTTAAGATCATCATCAATAATAATACTGTATTTGTTGAGAATTTATTGGTGCCAGCAACTGTTCCAAATGTTTTATATGAATAGATTCATGAGAAGTTGAGAAGTGTCTCCCACAGCTACAGAAGAGTAAGCAGAAGACAACAGAAGTTGTGCAGCTACTGTGGTACCCAGCTGGCTGGAGAGTTGACCATGATATCAAGCTGTCTTCAAGAACCCCAGGATAACCACACCATGGGGTATGTAGTGCAGGGGCACTAGGTAAGGAGCGAGGAAACCTGATTCTCTACTGCTATATTTCATGGTGTCTGAGAACCCATCCATCTCAAGATGTGCCAGCAGTATCATTTATGCCACTAAGAAAGACAAAACACTCCTTGTCACACAGTGGCACAGTGGTCAACAGTCACCAATGAGAAGACATTCCTGATTGCAGAGCCATGAAAATGTGGGAGAAGTGCATGTCTAGGAATGCATAAATATTGAGCAACTCATTTAATCTGGGTTGCAGTTCCTAATGCTGTGAACTAGGGAGCCAGATCTGGTGACGTCAAACTGATGTCAGTCTGAGAATTTACACAGTCAACCTGCAGGAAGAGTTTAGACTATCATCAGGTGGGACCAGTGAGCTGTCCAGGGCTCAACACTGAGAGGGTAACTTGCTGTCAGAGGGGAACAAGTTTAGGCTGAGCACCTATTTCAATCCCACATACCACCAGGCCACTTACCCAAAGGACTCTAATGAACGTCTCACTGTGGGTGTGTATTCCTGTTTGTCAGTTTGCCTTTGAATTTTCCAACTAAAGTTTTTTTTTCAGGATGACCCATTTACATTTAAAAGCAATTTTTTTTTTTGCAATTAAATTTATGTTTCCTGAAATTTATTTCCTTGTCTTGGGGCATGGGACTGAGATGTATTTCCTTGTCTTGGGGCATGGAACCTCCCCAACATCCTTTTTATTTCTAAGAAAAGTCTAAGGTTTTAGCGAGACTAAGTACACCAAAGGTGCTCAGACTACCAGCAGAACTTAACAGTATTGCTTGGGACCAATTTACAATACAAACTCTTACCTTCTTGGGACACGGAGAATGGAGAATTTGCATTCTAACATGATTTCTTGGGGGACCCATAAGTATAGGAGATTTGAGCAACCCAGAACTAGGCAAAAACATGTCAAACACATAGAAAAATACCCCAATGATATTAACTACTACTTACCACACACCTAACACATGTCAAAGGATTTTTATTCACTATCTGCCTCGCATTCAACAATGGAGAGAAGTAAATTCTATCTTTAAACTCACTAATCCAAATAGACATGCCCTCTCTTTGCATTTTGTAAATCTTATTGCTGTAAAAAAAATATAGTACTTTTACCTCCTCATCTAGAGATCAGATCTAGTAGGAGACAGTTTAGTTGTAAAACCTTAAGACCAGATACACATGTTGTAGTCTGATATTAATTTGTGCACGTGGGTTGAATTCTCTGAAATTGAGTCATTTCATCAATAAGACAGGAATCATAGGATCTGTTGTAAAGTATAAACTTATAGGGCAATTATAAGGTGCTTAGAAGTACATAGAATGCAATAAATAAAATATTGCACCCACGGTCAGTAGCAGAAATCTGTTAGGCTAACCAAGTACACAACGTTGGCTTAAGAATTTGCCCCTATGCTTCAATTTTCTTAAGAAAAGAAATAACTGTGTTTGGAATTATCCATCAATCTACACTGCTAGGCAATTACAGCCAAAGATACCCTTATCTCTTAGAAAAGGCCCTCTTGCTAGTAAAGGCATCTAATAGAACATTAATTGTGTTTGTGAAACCAAGATGCAAACACCTTCCTCAAAGGACAACAGACATGCATAATTTGATAGCGTAAGAGGCACCTTGCCCATTTATTGAACACCAGTGACAGACAGGGTTTCCTTTAAGAGTTGTTAAGCAAATAAGGATGCTCATGGCTGCTGAATAAATTAAGCTATTCTTATTTGACCTTGCTGGACTGGGTTTGTGTGACCTACATGATCCAGCATTGTCTAGGGCTCATGCGTAGATGTGTGAAGCATACTTACTGTGTCCAGACCCTTCTTGTCTATGTTGCTTTTATAAAAGGTTTCATTGGATTGCTTATTAAAACCACTGTATATAAAACTACTCCTCTGAAAGATTTCTCTGGCTTCCCTCCAGCTCAATTAGCAGGCTACTTCCAGCTGATGAAAAGTAACAGTCAATATCAGATTATAGTTAGCAACTATTCACAAGAGTAATCAAATTAGATTTTGGTATCTATGGTGACACAAAAAAATTCCACTTAGCCTTGTACCTTAACAATAAGAATATCACTGCTTTATATTAAATTATTGCATAAAACATTTTCTCAGAATTTAATCTGCATCTCAGGAGATACATACACAAGTCTATGGGTATATCAAAAATATTATAACCACAGCCTTTCCAATTTAAATACTAAGTAGCCTTAAGAGTCGATGGGAACCATTTATGTGGCTCTTGGTCCATCTTTACTTCTGATAACTCTTTCTCAGCTACCAATTATGAGTGGCCATTATCAAGGTGAAGTATCAACTGCTCTTTCAGTTCAGCTGAGCAAGCCTATAATAAGGACTGGACCAAGTAGGAAATAGTGAAGAAAAAAATAAAAAGACAAAACAATGATAGCTTCTGGTGTATTTATGTGCTAAGTAGGATATTAAGTACATTGATTAAAAGACAATGTCAGTACATCAGATTTTAATTCATGTGTGCAGGGTGTAAAGAGAATATGTGTATATGTCTATGGCATAAACTCAGATTTAACTCCGTGTAGGCTAACAGTGAAGACTGCAATTGGAATCTTACTGAAATCAAAACAAAAGAACCCTTTTAAAATTGTTTTTAAAGTCTTTAGTCTCTTGCAAGATTCAGAAGATCTATAAGCAGACCCTTCCAGGCAGCATACCACCCAGGGTTCCCTGATGAACGTTTCTTCGCTCAGCATGTGGGGGAGTTAGCAGAAAGACTGACGCCTTCTGCCATACCTGTCATTCCTGTCCAGCTGCTAGACCTGTAAGTATGGGTAGGAATCCATTTCTCTACTTCTCGAAAGCTGAGGCATGGCTGAGTGGAAATGGAAGCTGCTTTAGACCCCTGATTTACCTTTCAGGCCCCCGTATGCTCCGTGCCTCAATTCTCTTTCCCCTGTGCTGGAAGTAGTAAGGCCAGGGAGACTCTGTGGCCTGGCAGTTAGTAACTCAGCCAGGGGACAAGGTATTCCCTCTTATACACGTTCCCCAGTCTGCAGCAGAGATCTCTCTCTTTCTCTCCATTGGCTTTTAGAACAGAAATCACGTGACCTTTTGATATTGTGAGAACTAGATGCAGTGGCCTATGGGAAAATGACTTATAAATGGAACAGTGAAATTATTACTGCGAGATACCCTCTTTTCTTTTTCTAAGTCACTAATAGGCTGCTTAACCTTCATTCAAATGCCAATCATCTTGCCCTGGATCCAAAACAAAGTGAGAAACAGCACAGCGGAGGCCGCTCTACTATGTCCCTTAATGACTTACATTTACCCTGGAAACTAAATATAAAATGACTTGGCACTTAGGAGCCTGTCAGGTACCGAGGGAAACAGAGCCAGCATGAGTCCAACTTGGTCTGTGATTCTGTCTACAGGACTCAATGTTTTGGCAATTTCATCACAGCCATGTCTCTTTCCCCATTGTCACTAAGAAAATACTGTTATAAGATCTATGGCTTCTGAAATCATATCAGTTTTAGCCTCCTTTCAAATAATTAACGTAATACTCCATGATTGCCAGTTAGTGTACAATTGGACAGATGCTTGCTCTCTCATGCAAAAGCAGTACATCCTCTGAATACCATGAGCAGCAAACCTGACTGACAGGTTTTTTTTTTTTTTTTAAGTAGTAATATAAAAAAGAACTCTTTTTTTCCCCAGGGCATTTAATTTTCAAGTTCTTATGTGTCTGATTTGACAACCTGTATGTGATTCCAATGGAATTTTTCCATATTTTTTTTTCTTGCAAACGTAAATTTTCATCAGGAGACAATGTCTCTTTAGGCACATTTCAGACTTTGGGGAAAGCTACGTGTTAACTCATAAACCTGCCGATTTCAAATTGTCAAGTAAAGTATATTTCTGTAGTGGGCACTTGACAGTCACACCCTGTATTACTGACTCAGTAGAGTGTATTCTCTCCTGCCAGCCTCTCATTGCATTATAACATAAACGGGCAGTAGGAAAGAAACAATGACCTTTAATTCCATATGCCGTGTTCAACCTCGAATCTATTCCTTTTTTTTTTTTCAGAAACACAATCAGATATCCTATACTGTACTCTGCAGAATTTCAGAATCTAAATCTCTCATGTTATCCTTGAGCATTTTGTACTTAAATTATAATATATTGTAATACTATTAGGACTTAATAAACCTCTAATGATGTCTTTGTGCACAAGCTTTCTGGAAGAAAGAAGAAAATTCTTTGAGAAGAAAGAGTTCCAGAGGAAAGAGCTCCTTTCTCCAATATGTCAATCTTGAAATAGGTTTGCTATTATTCAGTGGCCGTGTCTTCCCACGTAAAGGAAAAAGTTAGATAATGGTCTGCCTGTGTTCTCAGCCACCAGAAACCGGTGAGTTCTGGGGAAGATTTTTTTGAAGGTGCCTATATATAATAGCGTAACATTCACCAATATCATTACTGTTTTTATTTCTTAAAAAATGTCAATTGATTTTATTATGGAGCATGTCAGTACATTCCAACACTCTGTAAGTCTCATAATTTAGCATCTGCTGTCTTAATGGTCATTTGAATCCAAGGAAAATAAAAAGATCTGGGATAAGTTTTTAAAGCGGATTTGTTTATTCATCCAATTGACTCTACATCTATCTCTTGGACATGAAAGCCAGACATACCAGATTCTATTGGGAGTAGCAAGACAAGACTATGACAGCCTGGGCAGAACCTGGGAATGAAAGGGAGCAATCAATGTTTAAGGATAAGTGTCGAATATCCAGGGTTTGAAGATTGTGAATTCACTGGTTAGTTATTGTGCCTCCAACTGCACATCTATTAAGTGGGAAGTAGTCTTAGCACCCACTATACAAATACAGCTGATAAATAGAGAAAAATATAGCTTCAGCAAACCAACTTTGGACAAAGGGTTGGCCAGTTATCTGACTCCATCTCAAAGAATAGTCAGAAAGTAAGGGAAAACTAGCTGAAAGAACAGAGTTGCAAGGGTAGAGACAGCTAGTACTCTGGCTAAATCTCTGGGGACAGTTAGATGCCATTCAGAGAATGAGTGTGAGCAATGAAGTCAATCTGACGCTTACAGTGTCCAGTCCAAGAAAACAACTCCCCATAGCCCCACATAAAGCACTCCCTGGACTGATGTTCTTTACTTCCTTACTCAGGAAATGTTTTTATGTCCAGATCAAATACCACATTCTCAACAGAACTTGGGTTGCTTGACTCCCTGCCAGTGCTAGACATTCCCTCACCTGTACACCCTCTATCAGTCTCTCAGACCACGCAGCTTTGTCAATTGCTTGCTGACAGCTTTGCCTCTAATAGGCTTCTAGGAATAAAGGGCTATGCTGGCAGGTTTCATAGGCCCTGGTACCTCCTGCACCATAGATGAGTAATATCTCTCTTGAATTAATGAGTTGGGTTATTTATTCATGAGTCTAGATCTTGTGTTGATACCTGCATAGTAATTAAGCATTGAAATATTTTAGGTCAAATACTTAAGGGCAGTCTTACAGCCAGGCTCAGTTGTATTACCATACCAAAATAGTTTTATCTCTTTTCTGAAATGCGTGTGATTCAAGGCCAGTGTTACAACCTCCTTCTGTACATAGAGTATTCTATGCAAATATCTAAATAAATGGCTCGAACACAATGCAGCCAGAGGCAATAAAATCATTTTTTTTCAGTTCCAATTCAGCTGAACAGAATTCTTTGAAATGCTGGAAACGAATCTGTTGTGGTTCTCTCCAGAAGGGAAATATGCGTACAACCATGTCACTTCATTTTGCATTTAGAGGGAGGAAATATTTTTGCATGGAGCAGCTGTCTCAGCAGACTAGTGATGGGAGAGACTATTTGATGCTGAGGATGGAAGCTAAAGAAAACTGTCACTCAGTGGTTGAGAAGAGGCAGATTCTACACCTGCTTTTAGTGTCTGGGTCAGGAAAATGGTCTTCAATACTTCAATTCTCCAGAGATTTTTTTCCCTCTTAATGTAACTAATTAATTGCATCCATAGGCCCAAGGCATGCTATAGGAGGAAGAATAGGCAATTGTCACAGTTTACAGATCAGAAACTGGAAGTCAGGGAGGAATGGACAAATGGTTTCTTCATGGTATGCTATAGTGCCAGGAGGCCAGCTAAGCTGCACAGTGTGCTATGACTGCTTCCAGGTCACTGAATACAGAAACCAGCCCCACTCTCTTGAAAGCAAGACCATCCCTCTTAAGGTCCGGAGTCCCTCTGCATGTGGCCTTCTGACCAGGGACACACCATGAAGTGGTAATGCTCTCCCAAAGCTGGACAAGACAGAGTCCCAGCCTCATGAGACTTAAGTAAATTCAAAGGAAGACTTAGCACCTCTACCCAGTGGACACCCAGCCTTTCACTGTGAACCAATGGCCAAATCTGGATCTTTTGGGCATTTCTTCAGTCAATGAAATCCTCTCATTGTTTTCATTTTAGCTTCCTTTCTGCCCAATGAAAAGTCACAGGAGGCGAATGAATAGAAAAGTTACAAGCCCAGACCAGTGACAATTATAAGGTAAACATTTAAAGGGCATTTTTGCCCTTGATTGATTGTTTCATTCATTCCCTGAACAAGCTCACATAGGTGCAGAACAGTGGCTCCTCCTCCCCTTCGTGGAGGGGAAAGAAGTCTCTCAGAGGTTCAGATCTTTCCTCAAGGGCATCTGGATGTGGGGCTGATAAAGATAAAGATGTCACTTGTTAAGGATGTGCCTCTTCTATTTGTAACCTCTGTGCATGCGTGCAGGTGCCTGCAGTGTCAGATCCTCCTGGGACTGGAGCTGGCTGTGAGCCGCCCAACATGGGTTGTGGGAGCCACACTCTGCTTGTCTGTAAGAGAAGTGCCCACTCTCAATCACTAGCTGACCCCAGAGTGTCTTACGAGTACTCTGCCATATCCCCCTTTGTTCTTGTTGACTCGACCTACCTAGCACCTTAAAAATTTCTCCCAGTTTAGTTGCTCAAGGTATACACCTGTAATTCCTAGCATTCTAGAGGTTGAAGGAAGGAGATTAATGAAGCCAAAATCAGCCTGGGCTTTTTAGTAAGACCTTGTCTTCAGAAAAACAAAACTTCAAAATATCCAGCCCTCCTAATTCAGACCTCTTTGTTTATTATACTTGTAGAAGCAACCAAAGGGGAGCTGAAGACCTTTCTCTAAAGACCCGAGTTGGTGACTTAGGAGCTACACATTTTACTTTAAGGATCACAAAGGAACATTACTCAAGAAGAGGGTGCAAGATATCTAGGGGTCCCTGGTAGTCTTCCAACTTCAACAGGTGAACACAGGCTTCCTTATGCTAGTGTATCACTAGAATGTGTGAGGGGATAACGAAGCAGGGCCTGGAGCTGGGAGGGTGTGGCTCTATTCAGACTATGTGGCTGATATATGTGATACAGTATGCACTAACCACGAGGGACCATTTTAGTTTCCATGGGATGAAATGTAAATTTCAGTTCCTCATTCTAGCCCCATGCAACAAGTGGTCTCCACATATCTTCACTGAGGAAAGTTCTATTGAGTAAAATTGTCCTCATCACAGGAAACAACATTTTCTTTGAGACATAACTCAGACAATGCATGTCATGGCAAAGCACATCTGAAGAAATGATCATCTCACAAGCTGGGCCACCAGGTCATACAAATGCAGGTGTCAAACACATCACCACCGGTGTGGGTACTATCTTGTCCTGTGTCACAGCTTGTCATGGAACTCAGATCACACACGTGTGTGCTCTCCTCTTCAAATGTTTTATGCGGTGCTCTGTGTGTTTTCAGTCAACAAGGACATTGAACCACCAAGCTCCAAAACGGGCATGTGCAGCCAATGGTCCACACACATCCATGTATGGCCAAATAACTATAGAGTACATGAGGCAAAAAGACCATAGAGTGCTGCTACGAAAGAACCTGCTGACAGTGACCAATGTGTGAACTTTCCCTGAGAAGATCTACCCAAAATGCCTTCTCACCCAGATAGGGTTGTTTCTCACCAAGAGAAACAGAAATGATTCCACCCAAGTCTGGCTTGATGGAACAATGAATTCATTAGAATCGCTCAGAGGCCTGGCTGTTGGGTTACTCATAGGAACATAGGCAACTCACAAGGCAGAGGATGGGCTACTCTGCTGACTTTCTCCCTAGCAACAGTTTACTGTCTTGGAGAGGGCATGTCTCATGAGCACATTCCTTTAGCAACTGTATATAAATCAATGGTTGGGGTTTGTAAGCCCTCTCCTCTAGTAACCATTGATTATAAGTCCTTGGAGAGTGGTAAGGCATCATGAGCCCTTCCTCCCCATTTTCAACTATGGAAGGTTAATGGGCCTAATTATGTGTAGGTCTCCATCAGGTAATCATGACTGTTGACAGTTCAAAACAGCAATGTCCATGTTATATCGAGAGGACAGCTGTCTTACAACAACAAGAACAAGAGCATAACAGTCCCACCTAAAAGCAGTTTGGGGGTACCCCAGTTGAATTATGCTGCTACTGTAAAGGCTAACATATTTTAGGTCTCTCCTTCAAAATCTCATTGTGTTCTCTGACCCCTTCTATCGATGCCACAGCAAAAATCAACTCCCATGAAGAAAATACCTAGGTGAAGTTGCTTCGTGTTGCTTAAACATCACATTTGGCTAGTTCCTAAGAATATCTCCAAGATTCGAACTTTAAGGACTATTTTATATTTCTTTCTGTTTCTTTCTGGGATGGGGTTACAAGTTAATTGATCAGGTGAGAAGAGGGTGGCAGGTGTGTGCCAAAACTTCTCACACAGATACGTTCCTACAGTCTCCCAACATGTTTGCTTTCAAATGCTCTATGTGTAGTTTAAATGCTCTGTAGAAGGTTCTCTTATCATTAGTTTAAATTGGAATAAGATGCTTCCATATGGCCCCAGGACATTAAAAAGTTAGCAAAACTTTTGAAATAACACAATTAACATAAAATAACCTTATCATTAAAAATTGAGAGACATCATCCAAAAAGTTGAATGCCATGCTAAAAATTTTCTTGGAGTACCAGAAGGTGGGGTGATTGTAGAGAGGTGTAAAGACAAACACATCTAAGACAGGAAGGCATTCCTGTGAAGAATGGAAATGTTCTCAAAGCAAGATTTTATTCTCTCTTTCTCAGTCAGTCTATCTTTCTGTCTGCCTGTCTATTTGTCTGTTTTTCTTTCTGTCTGTCTATCTGTCTGTATCTCTGAGACAAGGTCTCATTCTTTAACCTACGGTGGCCTGGAACTCACTATGTAGCCCAGGATAGCCTGAGAAAAACTGTCACTTTTCAGATTTTTTCCCCTACCTTAATAGAAGCTATAAACGGAAACTGAGTCCTGATGTCTGCCTGCTGTCAGTGAAGCATTCTTATGTAGGCCATTCAGTCAAAGAGACCCAGGTCTTCAGGATAATTCCCATCAGCAGTAGTAACCCCCTAAGTAGTACTTGGAAAAGTTTTTCAATAAAAGGCCCCAGGGAATCCCCAGCTATCCATTCAACAAATACTCACCTATTTCCCTTAATTCCACTGCCTCCTGGGCTTTGCTACCACTGACAATTGCTCTACTGCTATAATCTAAATCCCAATAGTCTGGTGTCTACCTGTGAGCCACATGAACCACACGCCATTGAACTGTGTTCTCTTCCCGCCCCTTTTCTTGGAAACAAGCAGGGTTCTGAGGCTTACTCGCTGTAAACTTAGGTTTTCACTCCACCCCATCTGTCTGACTGTAGAACAGGCCCAACCATCTCTATCGTAGGGCTCCCAATGGCTTCCAGAGGACAGGAAATAACCAGTGATCACCTGGTTCCAGCATCCCCAGAATACTTTTGTGAGGAAGGAATCCCAAAAGCATCATTTCCCATTTATCAAAAATTTTTCCATGTTCTCAAGTACTTGACTCCTGCCTTTTCAACCCCATTAGAAAATGACCTCATCTCCTCCTTTGTAGTAAAGATAAGCACCTGGAGGAGTGAGTTTTAGTAGTGTTTGGAGCCACACCCATGTGCTGAACTGAGTTGTGATCCTGACTATGTCTTTGGTTCCTCCAGTCACAAAGAACAAGTGCAATCCCCCATGGAAGGTCCAGCTCCCCCTAACAATGCTCCTTCTCTGCTTCTGGGCCACTGCCTCCCAACCCATCTTTCCTCTCTCCTCTGCCTCAGATCTTTCCCCTCACCTGCTGATTTCCTCCAGTGTACTATTTCTTCAAAAGAAATAGTGATTCTCTTGAATTTCCTCCATCTACCTGTGCATTTTTATCGCCCAGGCGCACTTCTTGGAGGGGCCTGTTTCTGCATCTTTCACTGACGCCCCAGTACACTATCAGTTCACTTTCATCTCCATAGCTACATTTATAATGACATTGATCTTCTCTATGTTCTTTTAGCTCCCTGGCTTAAGAGAGAGTGGTTCCTGGAAGTTCCACTCTCATTTGATTCCCATAGTGGCATTTATAGACCTTCTTGAGGCGTGAACACACTGTTGAACAATGAACACTCATACTAGCTCAGTCTTAGCCCATGTGTGCTGGACTCATGGTGACTTCAGTCTCCTATATGCAGCTCCATTTGAACCCAGCTTGAGCCACCTCCCTTTCCTTGTGGCATCCCCGCTCCCCAGACAGGGTGGAACACAGCCTGTATCCACATCTCTAACTTAAAGTCACACCTGCAGTTTTTCCCCATTGTACAAATCTTTCTGGCCCCATAGGCACTTCAGTCTTCATAGACCCCACCCTCCCCAAACACAGAACGTTTTCTTCCTTCCCACCACACCCTCTGTGTCAACCCATATTTCAACTAGATCCCCCAACCAAGGCCAGAAACCTTAGCCATCCTTAATGGTCTTTCACGTTGATTTCTACCAAGAGGGACTCATCCTTGCTTTCTGCTGTTCCCTCCTCTGAAGCCACTACCTTCTCAGACCTTCTTCAATACAGAACAAGGTTACCTGACTTTTCAGAAGCGTCCACCAATTGTTTCTAACCAGACACTCCTCTGTGTGCATATACGTGGTTCAGAGGCAAGTGTGTACATGTGGGCATGGAGGTCAGAAGTTAAAGCTGACCTTCTTCCTCAATCACACTCCACTTAAAAAAATTTTTTTAAGACATAGAGTCTAATTAAACTTGAGGCTTGAGGGATCTTTATGTCTCCACCTCCTTGGTGAGGACTCATGCTACACAGCTCAGCTTTCTGTGTGAGCTGGACTCCAACTCAGGACATGCATAGCGAGTGGTTTACTGAGCCTTCTTCTATGCACATGACTTTCCTGTTCTCACTAGTCTCCCTGCTTCCACCCAGGCTTTTTCTGGGGCCCCGCTCCACACTGCTTTATTCCTCTTTCCTGATTACAGGTAATCTGGTTGTTATATATCAGTTTGAGTCCTGCAAACCTGTCGTAGAGGTCTTGATCTGCGCCTACCCACATTTCTGTCCACATCCTGCATCCTTGCTCACTACCCTGTGTCATGGGGACTATTCCAAACTTCTTAGAAGTCCAAAGTCGTTTTCTGTCTTTGAGGCACGATAGATTTTGATCTCCACTGAGGATGTTTTTACTACTTCCTCCCTAAGAACACTCATCTCTGTCCCCTGAATATTTGAACCCAGAACCACTTCTGTGATGAAAGGGTACAGTCTGCTGTGGGACAGGGACCACATCTTGTGCTTCTCTGCCCTCCTTTTACCAGCACAGAGAAGATTATCATTAAGGATCTGTGAATCAATAAGTGAACTAATTAATGAATACAAACAGAGTACTGTGTGCCAGGACATCTGTTTAATATAACACAAATACTAATCACATAATAATTAAGCATAATCAAACTTAGCCAGCTATTGCTCTTCTCCACTGGTAAGCCAAATCTTCTGCCTTCTTGATGGAAGATGGCCATGTAGTTTCATGGCAAAGTGTACTATGTAACATTTTATGGTCACACCAAGAGTTTTGACTAGACTAACTGCAGTCCCTTGTCCAAATTGTCACATCTTTGAGGCCCAAGATTCCTAAAGCAGTCACAAGGGCCAAGTATCAAAATGAAACCATTTTGATAGAATGTTTCCATCATATATGTTCAGTAAGATGATGGACATAGCATTTTATAGACTATAGAATAAACCACAGGAATTAGTGAATTCTAGTCCACCCACCTGTAATCCCAACACCAGAAAAGTGAGGCAGTAAAATGGGGAGTTTGAGTGCAGGCTGGGCGACATAGTAGATGCTAACTCAGGGAAGATAAAAACAAACAAACCAGGAAGGAGAAGGGAAGGTAGCTTAGTCTGTAAAGTATGAACTCATGGGGGAAAAAGCTGTATGTGGTGGTGCGTGCTGTTGAGGTGGAGATGGAATGAACCCTGGGTTTCCTAACTACCAGTGTAGTCTACTTGGTGAGCTCTAAATTATTGACCACGTGTGTGTGCATGTAAAACAAAAACAAAACAGACAAATGAAGAAAGACAAGTGCCACCTGAGAAAGGGTATCATCTGAGACTGTCCTCTGGGATGCATAGATGTATAAATGCATTCCACATACACCCAAATGCACACAAGCCCCCATGAACACACACACACACACACACACACACACACACACACATGAACTACCCTCAGATGAACCACCCACAGAAAGCTATCTTTGGTTTCATCTGTAAAACAGAATAAACCAAAATGATGATGGATCAGCATCTCTACACAGTTCTCTGATCTCTAATGTTCTCCACAATAGAGATATTGCCATCAGCTACCAATTACTAAGGTCACCCCAGCTGCCAGACACCATGCCACGTTGTTTTATATAGTTACTTATTTAACGTCCAGTGGCCCTAAGGATAGCCACACTCACCTCAAAAACAGCAAACTAGGGCTTTAAGACAGAACTTTCTCCAGGTGCCATCACCCAAGTAGATGTCTCTAAGTTGTCCCACTTAGGAATAAGCTCATGCTCAAGCGAGTTTGGATATATGTCATACTAATGCCTTCCTTAAAGGTTACTGACTACCTTAACCTTGTAAGGACTCAAAGTTGCTAGGGAAAGAAAACATTTGCTCAACACATTTTCCAAGTTTATGGACCTCCAGAGGCATTTGCAGCATATCAGGGGCACATGCTCTGCAGAACACAATTTGGCCTCAGTTGACAGTCAAAGGAATGTTGGACTCGCCCGGGGCCGAAAGGAGAAGGAAGCTAATTGCAGTGTTTGTTACAGGTGACAGACTAGTGAGGCACTTGCGTCTATTATCAAAGGCCAGGTGACATAATAATGAGACACTATCTGTGAGCCAAATGGGAAGAATTTTCCACTGATGGTCTTAAACATAAATGTCTTTGACCTGGGCCCATGAATTCAGGATCTAATTCACACAGACCACTTCCTAAAAGGGCACAGTTGATGAAGGCTGTTAAAAGGGTGCTGTCGCTTCCCTTTTCAAAGTAATGTCAGTGACTGTTTGTGGGGTTTTGTTTGTTTGTTTTTCTAAACTTGGAACATTTTCCTCCTTTCTTAAAACATATCTTGAGCGCCCAGATGAGTCTTGAAGGCAGAATAACAAGAGGGTTGGAGAGAAAGCATTTATATTATAATGATGTACTTGGATAATTCACTGTGTGGCTCTCACTTAATGGAATTCTATTTATTGAATTCCACTTACTATATACCTCATATGAGTCAACCTCTACACTAAGGCAGCCTTCCCCACTGAAGCTCTCCCATTTGTAAGCAGAAAGCAGAGTTCAGAGACGTAACAGACTTGCTAAGTGTGCCACTGAGCATGTATACGAGATGGTACCCAGATTCTGCCCACCTAATTCTTTCTAGAAAGAGATGGTAAGAGTCTCGATTATTCCTCCTCAGAACATGTGTATAGTAACATCTGCTCTCCAGAATACTAGAAGAAGATGGAAGTTAGTGCTACCTAAGAAAACTTGATAAATGGATGTGTAATTTGAAATTCAGTCAAGATAGTCATGGAGTGCAAAGCACAGAAATCAGCCTCTGAGATGCTTGCAGCCTCATTTTGGATGCTGGATGACTTTAAGCAAACCACTTGCCTCCTTGTCTGTTCTCTCTGTCCCACATGGATGCAATGGAGGCCAATTAATATAACAGGAGAGCCAAGCACCACACAATTAGTGAAGCAAAATAGAAAAGACAAGAAGCTAATTTAAGATCCATTAAAACAACCATTAAAAAAATAAATATATTGCTCTACATAAATAATCTTAGTACCTTTCTGTGGTTTTTTACAAGATTAAAATTGAATTACAGAATTACTTCTTGCCTGCAGATTTTTTTTCTCCTGAACTATTCATTTTCTAAGTTGTGTAGGTCCAAAGGGATCTTGGTATGCATTCCTTTTATGAAAATTACTTATCTGACAGTCCTCAATTAAATAAATTCACACCTGCTATACTCATTGGATAAATGAGACAGATGCATTATATAAATGAAGGCACAAGAATAAAGCCAACGATGCTCTCTCATGAATCACAATAAAATACACATATGCACTTTATTTTTAATTAAAAGACTTTAATCCAGAAACATTTTAGATGAGAAAATAGTAGTGTTTCTGCATATCCCATCAACCCACAAGTATTAGCATCCGGCTTTTTAGTGTGGCATGGCACATTTGCAGTGTGCAATGGGCCAATGTTTCCACATTATCATAAACTATAGCTCATCATTTATTCAGATTTTCTTTGTACTCATCTGGTGTCCTTTTCCTCTCCTAGGATCCTACCCAGAACACTACAGACTCCATTCCGTCTCACCATCATGTCTCCTGAGACTCCTCCCAGCCGTGACAGTTTCTCAGACATTGCTTATTCCAGTGGCCCTGACAGCTGTGAAGAGCAAGGTCAGGTCTCTCATGAGATGTCTTACTCTTAGAATTTGTCTAGCGTTTTCCTTATGATTAGATTGGGGTTACAGGGTAGAGAAATTGCACAGGTGATGTGTCGAGATGGTTTGTCTTCATTGTCAACTTGACTGGGTTTAAAATCCCATGGGAGACACACCTCTGGACTCATTCTTTTTTTTTTTTTTTTTGGTTTTTCGAGACAGGGTTTCTCTGAATATCTCTGGCTGTCCTGGACTCGCTTTGTAGACCAGGCTGGCCTCGAACTCACAAAGATCCGCCTGCCTCTGCCTCCCAAGTGCTGGGATTAAAGGCGTGCGCCACCACCGCCCGGCTGGACTCATTCTTGAGGGCATTTCCAGACAATAGGTTAACTGAGGAGGGAAGTGCCATCCTGAATGAGAAGGATGCCATTTCACAGGCTAAGGGCCCAGGCTGAATATAAAGGGGAAAAAGAGGAAGCCGACCTTCCCTTTCTGGTTCCTGGTTCAGAGTGGACTGGCGACTTCACACTCACGGCGCCACAACTGAGTGCTGTGTCTGCAGCCATGTCCTTCCCCACTGTGACACACACTGTCCCTTCAAACTGTGAACTAGTTCAAAATCCTTCCTCTCCTAAGTTATCTTTGTCACACAAACTAGAAAAGTAACTAACACAAGGACCATTATCTTCACATCCCTCCAGCTTGTCCTGCTTCCAACCTGATTGACCTGCTATGCAGCCCTCAATCAGTTGGCTGAGGGAATGCCTGATGGCTCTGCACAGCAGAACTGCCCCTTTCTTCCCTCAGCTTCCCACTGTAGGGACAGAGTGAGTGCAGCCCAGTGGTAAGGAGGGGAATCTTAATAATCACTTTCCTGAAGTGTCTACATGGCTTATTTGCAGTTCTGCATGCCTGATTTGTTTTTCCACATACATTAATTTATTCTGCAAGTGTAAATTTTCAGCTTTGGGTTATAATCCATGTTATTTATTAATTTGGGCACTTAGTTTCTTTTTCAGCCCTTTTAAGTGGTTCTTTGTCCTTCTGATATACCTCAAGACTTGTAGTGTTTTCTTTTTACTTTTTAGCACTTCCTTAGTGCTACTATTGCAAAAATGCTTCAGACTCTTATGTATATCCTGATGAAACAGCCACAGCTCCAACAACACCTAGCTTTTTGTCCTGGAGAGTCATATTAGAAGGGAAGATACGGGCACCCAGTGTGCTTACCACTGCTGGACTATTAGGCTTTTAAGCTCTCTCATCCAACAGAATGAAAAATTATATGTATATCCACGAACCTATGTGTCTGCACTTACCTATAAATGTTTCTGTCTGTAGCCATCTTTATTTATATTAAACATTACATTTATTTTAATCTCCAAAATTTTTAAGCCATTCTAAAGTTTTCTTTTTTTTATAAATACTTTATTTTTTTTTCTTCAAGTTACATCTCAATCTCAAACCCCTCCCTATTCCCCCTTCCTATCCCGCCCTTCCACCCTCTTCCCCCCAGAAGTTTCCCCTTTCAGTCCAACAGATGGTTCCTTCTCTTATAACAGTAAGTATTATACAAAACAACAGATATAAATATGCCACATTTATGAGTTAAATGGCCCAGTATACCTTCCCAATGTCCAGTTTATACATATTTGGCCCCTGACTTTAACATTCTACTATCTAACCATCTCCATGAGTTTAAAGGTCTATATCTGACTCAACATTCATACTAACTTGCAACACACTTTTAAGAGTATCTTCTTAGATCTATAACACCCTCTTGATTCCTAAACAACTCAAAATTTAACTATGAGACTCTAGCTGTCTATTCTTCAACCACCTCAGAGACCTGAGAGGGATAAA
>CAJQZJ010027773.1:0-86793 GCA_907164525.1 Lophiomys imhausi | reverse complement strand
GGTATTCACTAAATCTAACTTATATTAATCTATCAGCCCCTTCAGGCCCCAGACATGTATGTGCCGTATTGAAGGTAGACCTTTGGAGTATGTCCACTTACTCCAGAGAGACAGCGAGAAACAGGGAGACAGCTGGACCCCCACACCTACCAACCTCGGTGTTGGTGCTTCTATCTCCACACTTTGAGGTACCCGGGGTCTAGGTTTACTCAATCTCACCTTTCCCAGCCACACATCTTTGGAACCACACCCAACACTAGTTAGCCTTATACCGAGGCAGACGAGCATGCGCATTGGCCAGCAGCTGCCTGGGACTTGCACCCTCACTCTGGGAGGCCCACATAGACCCACAGAGCTTCCAGTGGGGCCTGATGGGCACAAAGCCAGGATCCTCCAGGAACACCCAACACAGCTCAGCTCCATTTCCCTCACGGTTCTGTCTCTTAACACCTTCCATTTGTGGCTCTCCAATAACTTACATTTGTTTCTTTGCTAAAGACTGAAGTTTCCATTTTTAAAATTTAGGTGTGCTACACGTATCCATGCAAAGTTGTATGCAGTACTCATTGCAGTGAAAAAGTAAAAGACAAACAAACAAACAAAAACCCAGTAGGAAGAAATCAAATACCCATCAACTAGTGAATGAATAAATAAAGGGTGTATACAACAGAATATTCTTTAGCCATTAAAATGAAGTGCAGATGAGGTAGATACACTTGAAAACTTTATGTGGAATCAAAGAAGCTATGTATAAAGGACCATGTAGTATGTGAGCGTATTTATATTAAATGTTCTCAATAAATAGATCAACACAGAGAACCCAACCATTGCTTGTAGCTCTGGTTTAGGGAGAGAGACTATACTATCAGTGACTGTTGGTGGCTATGAGGGTTGATGAAAATTATCCAAAATGAGATGACAGTGATGGTTTTACAACTTTGGGGATTTATTAGAAACTACTGAATTTTTTAAAGGCTGTTTTTTGTTTGTTTTTTGTTTTTTTTTTTTTTTTTTGAGGGGGTAGGTACAGAATAACTCCAGACAACTATTATGTAAAATGGAAAATTTTCAGTTCATTATGGAAAACTAGTTCTGCAAGATGGGAATTATGCAGTTTTTGATGCGTATTCTAGAATGTTTGGTTTATTTTTAATTCGTTTCCTTGTTTGTTTATTTGTCTGTCCATTATCTCTGTGGCAGCTTATGAAGGTCTTTGTCTCTGAAGGGAAAGATCAGAGGTCAAAATGAGCTCCTTCTCTATGGATAACAGATTGAATCTTATTCTGTATAACATGATTTTAGTTTTTTTTTTAATAATTTATTTTTTATTTCTTCAAGTTACATCTCAATCACAATCCGCTCCCTACTCCCCCCTCCAGTCCCACCCTTCCACCCTCCTCCCCCTCAACCCCCCCATCCTCTTCCCTTCCTTTTTTTTTTTTCTTTTTTAGTTTAAGGTATTTATTTTTCCCCCCAACAGCTCTCCCTTTCAGTCCAAATAATGGTTCTTTTTCTTATAACTATAAATACAACACAAAACAACAGAAATAAATAGGCCACGATTATAAGACTTATATGGCTTAGCATACATTCCCAATGTCCAGTCCATATGTATTTGGCACCTGACTTTAACATTCTACTATCTAACCATCTCCATGAGTTTAAAGTTCTATATCTAACTCAGCTTTCATACTAACTTGCCTCATAATTTTAAAAATATCTTCTTAGATCCAGAACACCCTCTTGATTCCTAAACAACTCAAAATTTAACTATGAGACTCTAGCTATCTATTCTTCAACCACCTCAGAGACCTGAGAGGGATAAATATATCTGATTATATAGGAAGTGCAGGGCCTGCAGCTTCTAAAACTAAAAAATGACATACCAGTGGCTGCCTGGACAGTTCCCATTTTCTCTCCATACATTACAGCATCAATCTTCAGCCATTTGGCCCCATTTCTCTGACAGACATTGGTTGTAGAGCAGGAATTATGAAGGACTTACCTACCCTGTCTTGGCAGAGCTAGGCTGTCGACTTATCTGCTTCCAAGTTTTGTCCTTTTTGGACAGAAGTCTGTCTACAGTTGAAGCAAGTGGTTTTTCTTGCCAAGAGAATGGCTTACCACCAATTCAATCATCTCCCACTGGAGATTCTTCAATGCTCATCTTCTACTTGGAGTAATATAGGGGGTGCTGTCAGGAGCTGACATGTCTCGATATCAAAAAATCTTAAGTTAAGAAAACATCTTTGAATGCCATATTCTGCAGCTCTCTTGAGGTTTTTGAAGATGCCCTATCTATCTCTTCTATTTAGATAAGCAAATATTGCTTGTCTCTTAGCAACTTGATTTCTGAGTAGCTTAGAAAATAACTGTGATAGACTGTCATAGTAACTAACAAAATGACACGTTTTCATGACTATTAGTTTCCTTTTCTTAATTATCCTAAACAGTTTATGTCGGTTGGTAGCGAGAGGTCAAAACTTGACATTTCATTTTTAAGTATTACTACGAACAATACCTTTAAGAAGCGTTACCCTTAATTTTGTATCAATATACAAAGATCAATACCAATGTGGCCAAATATAATCTTAATTTTGTATCAATATACAAAGATCAGTACCGATGTAGCCCAATACAATCTTAATTTTACATTAATATACTAGGGTCAATACCATTGTGGCCAAATATAATCTTAATTTTGTATCAATATACAAAGATCAATACCGATGTAGCCCTATACAATCTTAATTTTGCATTAATATACAATGATCAATACCAATTTAGCCAAATATAATAATAATTTTGTATCAGTATACAAAGGTATAAGGCTATATTCAATAATCTGTCCTTTTTTCTTGTTCTTTCCTATACTATGTCTATGTCCCATTTTTCTCAAGTCTGTTCACTCCTATATAGGATTTTAGTTTTATCTAGATATTATTGGGCTCTATTGAATAGATATATATTTTGCAGTTACAAAACACCTAAATGGAAAAGAATATATTTGGTCAGAGATACGATTTTATTTCCATTCACGTTTATCAATAAGCAAAATTGTAATTCTGTAAATTTCTGATCCCATAACATGACCCTGCAGATCTGTCCAATGAGGTCTGTGGTTTATGCAAATATGACCTTGGGGTGGTGAGTGTTGGGTAAACAACCCTAACATAGGTACTCTACTGGTGCAGGGGAATGGGGAGAGCAGCAGTGCATTTCTTCCCAACTTGCTTTTTGTCTTTATGGGAGAGCTGAAGATAAATAGTTCTGAAGCCCTATTATAAGATATAGAATATAAATATTCTGAAGCCCTTATACAATCTTTTGATGTATTGCCTTTGCCAAGACAACACAAGGATCAGGTGTTCCACAAGTATGAAGCATTCCTTTTGCTGAAATACAAAATGGCATTGTGGTTTAAAATAAACTGCACCATGGATCTTGGAATGGGAGGAATGTTCTCCAGCCCCATGAAGGGCTTATTACCAGAGAAGCTGCAGTCATTTACAGCAGGAGAATTTATTCTGAAGATCGCTATTTCTGCAACCCTGAGATGCTCCAGCTGCGTACATTGAACTGGTAACACTCAGTAGCCCATCTGTTTCTGAAAAAGCCCAAAGAGAAGTGGAAAAATGTCTGTCGGAACAGAAGAAGGAAACTGCAAACTGGTAATATGGTTGCCACCTGCTTGTGGCTCTTCCCCTAAGGCTTTTGGGAATGAAATTGGAAGCAGAATTCTATTCAACATGTTTTACATGTGAATTCTTATTTACAGTGTTTTTGACTTTTAATTTTGTTTGGCAAAACTAAATGATGATTAGGGTTAAGAAAATGATTATAATTTTGATCTTGGATGAAAGGAAGCAAGAGTACTGGGGGCGGTGTTTAGTGGTAGGTGGGAGAAAGTAGGTCTTAAGATCTATTCTGATTGTGTGTATATGTGGTATATGTATGTGGCTATGTGTACATGTTAGTGCAGATGCCCATGGAGTCCAGAAGAAGCATATCCTTTAGAAATGGGGTTACAAGTGGTTGTGGACGAGCCACCTAGCATGCATGGCTGCTGAGATACAAACTCAGGTCTTCTGCAATACTAATATGAACTCTTAACCACTGAACCATCTCTCTAGCCCCAACTAAAAACCTAAGTTTTAAATACTGAAATATTTTACCTATTGCTCCTGCTCTGCCTCTCACTGTCCATGTACAAACATAAAGTCTTTGTAAACTGAAGATCATTAGGGGTTAAATACTAATGTCACAGAGTGGCG
The DNA here is from genome assembly GCA_907164525.1 of Lophiomys imhausi. Classification (NCBI taxonomy): domain Eukaryota; kingdom Metazoa; phylum Chordata; class Mammalia; order Rodentia; family Muridae; genus Lophiomys; species Lophiomys imhausi. Next base: position 82,519 of record CAJQZJ010027773.1, on the reverse strand, counting down.
AGAATTACATGCAAAGATGTGCTTCAAGTTTCAGGGATTTTTAGTAAATATCCCACAAATGTTTTTGAAGTTGAACATCAAGAAAGAGAAGACCACACTACTGGAAAGTATTCATCCCACATTGGCCAGATGGCATAGTTAAGGGAGTGGGGTACACTGGAGTACTTCTGGCTATGTGATTATGTGGTAGGCCATGAGTGGACCTCACCCAACAGAAGCCCACGGGTGAACTTCTGTGTTATGAACCCATTTTACTCATTTTTCTTTCAGGGCTGATTATTGTTAAGCCTTGTTGGTCTGAACTTCTAAGAAATTCTATATCCCCTTGCAAGAGATAAGCTTTCCCAAATATCTTGTTATTTGGACGAGAGTGCTGACGGGAGTCAGTTGAAAATAAATGAACAAGCTCTTTTTGTAAGTCTCTGTGTTTTAGTATAACACTTTGAACTTTGACTTCTCCACAACAAGGCTCCGTGTAACACTGTGTTTTCCTGTGGACTCCCACCTGTAAAATGGGACAAATGAGAATTTGCCTTGTCTGAGGATGATTCTAACAAAGTCATGCGAAACCATATGTCAACTAGTCAAAATGTAGGCTGTCTCTGGGAAGGATGCTAAAGATGTCACATGTTTGTTCCTAAGTGCCCTCAACTGTGATGCTTTGTAAAATCAAGATCTTCCCAGTTGAAATGAACATTGCTTAAAGCTCTCCAAGTCTCAATGTAACGTTTTATTTGATGTTGAGAAGTTCCTTCTTCCCAAGCCATGATATCTGATTTCTGTCTTGGTCATCTCTCAGTTGATTAAAACTCGTTGGCTGGTTGTGACCTCTGCAAATAGTGTTGCAATGTCTGGACAAAAGTTCTCTTAAAGTGAAACATATGGAAGACAGGTAGTTTCTCCCTGAGCTTACATATTCCAACCAAAGCACTCGGTACTGTCCAAAACAAGTTTCTTTTCAAACCCTCAACACTCAGTTTTTATCTTATTGGAGTTAGTCACAGACATGATGGACTATTACCCTCTGTTTCCATTGGAGTGTGTTAGCAAGATCTTTAGAGGAGTCAGGGATTGTCAGCAGATGGAAGAATGCTGCTGGACCTATATTTCTGAGTCATATTTTCTGGCCCATGCAACTATTGGTAGCTTATAAAAGCAAAAATAAGTAGTGGTTACATTAATATGGATTAGAATAATCATTTTATTTTGAAAATTTCTGTCGGTCCTCAGTACTGTGGTTGGCACTGGGAACAGAGGAAATGCAAATAGGAATGCCCCAGTTCTCTGCTCTCAAGAATCTTTTGCCTTACTGTGGGAGAAAGACATGAAGCTCAGCAATGGATATATGGAAGGAAGTTACTGGGTGTGGTGCCTGCAGGAATGTCCAAGGAAGGGCTCCATGGAGAGTGGATCTTTGATCTGCGTCTTAGTTGGTGGGTGAGTGTGCAGAAGATGTTTTCTAGTCTAAGGCTCATCACATGCTATTTGGTGCAGCAGACATAAAATTTGGGAGATCATTCTTTGGACCTGAGATTTCTCAGTAATCTATAATCCATACATACTTTATATGCATTCACCTACATATCTGCACACATACTATGTAGTCACATATAGAGACATAGGCACACATAGAGACACATAAGAACATAAATGAATACAGTTTACTAATGTGGTTGTCATTATTCTTTTGACCAAAGGGCATGAAGCCAAAATTTCTGCATGGAATGTATGCATATATTTGTCCAAGGACAACAGAAATGTTTTCAATTTAGTTGTCATTTAATATATTTAAAAAACTGGATCATCTCAATGAATTATGAATTCATCCTGGAAATGAGAGTTAAATGAGATGTTCTATTTCAATCGAAACATTTGAGAACCTCCCAAGAAAGACAGATTTACCTACTTCTTGGCATACAAAACAGACTCGGGAGCATAAAGGTGGATTACATTTGTTTTTTGATGAATATATTCTCATGCCTGAGTCTCTGGCAACCAAAACACGTGTAGCGATGAGCATCTGCGGTTACTGGCTTCCTTTGGGCATTCAGCTCACATGTTGTGCGCTTGTTTAGACTCTCAACTTCATAAGTGTCTCTCGGGTCCCCTAAATTCCTCCCTTACAGTGGGGTGAAGAAGAGGAAAAGGATTTGTATCATTCAGAAGAAAGAAAGAGATGCGTTCAAGAAATACAGGTGTGTCTTTTCACTACAGCACCATTGAGCCTCAAAGCGAGAGAATACAGGTTGAGACTTAAAGGTGCAGGTAATTTGTAGGGAGGAGGAGGGCTGACAGGACTGAAGTAGATACAGAAAGGGGTGAGAGTCTCCAGAGTGCACTGTGAACATGTATAGAGCCATGAGAGGACACACTTAATTAATAAAAATGTAGCATAAAATTTAAGTACACGGAAATGCAAAAAATAAAATTTCAGTGGAGATTGGTCTTCTCTGTTCAGTTTCCCAAACTGCCTCACATAATGAGCCATTCCTCTTAAAACTCCAAAAACAAAATTGCACGTGTCTGAATTCATTTCAAGATCACAACAAAATCCTTAGACATTTGCTTTGAAGAACCAACATGTGTCCTTTTTCTGAAGTGAAGTCTAGACTGTTTGAGGGGTAAGATTATAAGGCTGTCTTGGTTGTGTGTCTCCTTTTTTGGCTGTTCCTGTGTCCCCTCCTATCTCCGGTGACTCTTTTCTGAATGTCCTTTTGGTGGGCCTGGAATGTTCTTTGGTCTGGGAATGTCTCCCAAGGCTTTAAGAATGATGGAATGAATAGTAATAAAATAACCAAGTGAATAACAAGCACATATGAATGAACATTTACTAAAGGACACTGACACTCAGCACCTATACAATCTCATGTAAGCCTTATAACAGTGTTTTGGCATGGGATCTATTTTAATTCCTTTTTTTTTAATGAGTACATTGAAGTCAGAAGATAGTGAACAACCTTCCCAGTGTCACAGCTCATGGGTAGCAAAGCTAAAATTTTGGTCTAAATCTCACCAATTCTGTCACACCTCTTAAAATTAACTCTTCAGGGAGAAAACTGAGCCTACCAAGCCAATGAAAAATCTCATCTCATTAAAAAAAAAACAAAAAAACTAACAGCTTCTGAGGAATGGAAGCCAAGCTTGTTCTGTGGTCTCTCCAGGCACATACACACACATAGGTCCCTATGTACACCCACAAGTATGCTCATATATCCATACACATACACAAGGAAGACATAATTATGAACTATTATAAAATAATATAAAGTGTTGTTGTAAACTATAAGTGTGATAGAAAAACTGTCATTATTGGCTTCTAATTATATTTTCTTCCACCATTTTCTTGTATATACTCACTACACATACACATATAACATATAATATGAAACATAATATCACACATGCCCTCTAACAATAGAGTATCCTCTATTTTGTCTTGTAGCCTGCTGTCTCACTCAAAATATATCTGAAATGTCCTTCTTAGTCAGTGGTTGTTTGCCTCTAGCCTTAAAAATCAGCACAGCTATTTGAGTAAACCTAAGCGTTACTCAGATTAGCTTCTGTCCAAGTTTTCTTGGAGTAGATCTTTTTAAACCTTGCTAGTGTGTGTTCACTGGGAGAAGAAGAAAGCATCTCACCAAGAGCACAGCGGCTTTGACTGAAGCACGGAGAGACTGGTAAATTGCCTAGATACCCTCCTCGGGAACATTCTGTTGTTAGCCTGCTAGCTAGGAGGTAGCAGAAGACTGTTTAGTTTATTTCCCTTGACCTTGAGTCGGACATATAGCAAGGGCAGGACCAGAGCTTTCGAGGGAGCTGATGGGGAGCTGTGTTCCACCTTAATGATCAATTTGAGCTGTGAGCCTTTCATAGCCAGATGTTTAACAACAAACTGTTTTTCATGATACACCAGTGGAAATATTTACTGTATTGCAACTTAGTTTTTGAGAGTGTAATGAATGCTATTTCTTTTAAAAGGCATAATAAATATTTTCCTTTTGACCTCAAAAAGTAGATGGTAGGAAATAAAATCAATTGTTTTCCCCCATAAATTTAAATAGATGTATTACCCTGTTTCACAAATGACATCAGCCAGATCGCTTCTCAGGCTAATGACATTTTTCCTGCCAGACAGAGCACTTGATTTACCATTTTCATGAAGTCACTGCGCCATCTTGTTTTCTATCCATGCTGTACGCTTGAAGTATTTTGACACTTAAAGTTTCCTATAATGAAAAATAAGAAAAATTTGACAAGGCTCATTGTTCACCATCACACGGCAGAAGATTTCTCCACAGACATTGCGAACACTTCCCCCCGGGTCTGGAGTAATGTAGCTGACCTCTTCTAGACTGCTCAGGGTTAACTCCTTCTCTGCCTCAGTATGTGGTTTGATTTGCTTGTCTGAGTTTATCTCTGGCTTTTTTTTGTTGTTGTTGTTTATTTTTACTTTAAACAGTTCAGGCTTTTTAAAGTCCTTTTTGAGAATTTCATACATGAGTACTGTATTTACATCATTCCCATGCCCTCTCTTTTCCAGCTCTTCCCCATGTCTCCCTTCCAAATTCATGACCTCTTCTTTGGTGATTAAATTAGATTTCTCTGTGTAATATGTACATATAAACACTACCTGTTGGATAGTTTTAGTAGTGTGTGTGTGTGTGTGTGTGTGTGTTTTAGTACTTGATGATTTCATGAAAACCTTTCTGCTTGGAGGAGTAGGGTTGAAAATGAGAGCTGTCATCTTATGTGCAGGATGCCCCAACTGTTAGAATGCGTTCAATTAGCTATGATATTTCACTATGCTAACCTATGTTCTACTGGTAGCTTTATACAAAGGGTCTGAGTCTCTGGTTTCTTTGTAGATAAGCCTAGAGGGAGGATCTGTAAGTTGATATTGTTGGCTGCACACTGTGAACACAGCGGGGTACAGTGGGCAACCTGTGGAAACACAACTGTTGACTGTCTTAGCCTGTAGGAACACATTGTACATCTGGATTTGCTGACTTTGCTTCTCTCTAGAATTATATATAACTTTCCGTTGGCTCTGATCATTACCTAAAATAGACCTGGAAGATCTTTGTGGGAACCTTTTGGAATGTTCTGATTCATGCCTGCTTGGCAGTTATGCCCAAGAGTCGGCTCCCAGGAATGTCCTAAGTTGGATCTCCAGGTTTGTCCCATTCCATGTGGTGCCTTGTATGGTGGAACTCTTGCTGAAATTCAGAGTGTCTTCTGCAGCAGTCTTGGGAGACTAATTAACTCTCCAAAGTTTCATTAATTAAGTTAAACTTAAGTCCTGTTCTTTGTAAGACGGGTCTTTTTTTTTTTTTTTTTTTAATTGTGATGTGTGTGAAGTCTCATGGGTTATCTTTCCTTTAAGAAGATGTGGTCATGATCTACATGGTGATCCAGGAGGCAACTGAGTCAGCTCTATCTGTCCTTTTGAATCTCCTTGCACATTGCTGTCCACTGCAGAATCTCCCATTGATAGGCTGGGAGGCTTGGAAAGGACTATCCTGTTGCTTTTAAATCATGCATTTTGATGCCTTGGGATTAGACCTCTCTCCTTTTTTGGCTTGAGTTTTCCTAGAGAAGAAAGTGGAGACCTTGACTGTTTCCCATCTGTGGCCTCCTGTGATGGAATGTTGCTTGCCTGGAGATTTATTTGTTCTTTGGTAGAATCACAGCCTAAAGTTCACAGTAAAGTCATCATAGCTACTCTTGCCAGGCCAAAACCAACCCCTGTAACTAACTGGTCTTTTCTCTGAAGTCAGAGACACAAATAGAATGGGTTCAGAGCATGACAGCCGAGAATTTCAGAGTGGTTGCCTGTGGTCACTCTGCTTTCTCCCTTTGAGTCGAGCTGTGTTGTGCCAGGGCTAACTCACATTAGTAACCAAGAGACGGCTGTACAGAAGACCAGGCTCCCAGGGTCAGGAGACTCTGCTGCCTCACAAGCCCTAGGCATGCAAGCAGCAGCAAAACAAAGTCTAATTTGACTTTAGTTATCTTATGCTTTCTCCTCCTCTTCAGCCCAGTTTTGATTTTTAATCCATTTCCCTCTCTTGCCCCTGTGCTTAGGGACTTTGCCTTCATCTTTTGGTATCTTCCATAGTTTTGCATCAAGTGTCCTCTGTACACTGGGGTGGTGGCCCTGCTCCCCCTGGTGGAGGACTTGGGCCAAAGTACTTAGAGAGCACTAAGTATCTCACACAAGTACTGTGGCCCTGCAAGTGATATATTTGATATATATATATATATATATATATATATATATATATATATATTATATCAACCATTTAATATATATAATGATTATATATTTGTTATATATGGCAAATATATTTTTTACTTTTTGAATGATCTTTATATATTTATTGTGGGTATAAGTAAGTGTTCATATCTGCAGTACACATAGAGAGGTCAACAAACAACCCATACGAGTTAGTTCTCTCCTTCCACCATGTGGATTCTTGGAATTGAACTCTGGTTATCAGTCTTGGTGGCAAGCTTCTTGACCCTCTGAACCATCTCACTGGCCTGCAAATATATAATTTTGGAAAATACAATCTATACCAGCAGTTCTCAACCTATGGATCACGACCACAGACCATCAGAAATGTCAGATATTTACATCACGATTCATAAAAGTAGCAAAATTACAGTTATTAGTAGCAAAACAAATAATTATATGGCTGGGGGTCACCACAATATGCAGAACTATATTAAAGGGCTGCAGCATTAGGAAGGTTGAGAATCACTGATTTCTACCTTGAAAGCAGCCCCTCTGTAGAGTCATTGTCACCTTTGAACAGAAGTGGGTAGAAAGGAACTGCAGAGGTCACTCTCTTGAGGTTTCTGAGCTTTTGAGTTGCTATTAACTTAAGGTTTTGTTCATCAATCTTTCCCTCAAATGAAAATAGAGACAATACAAATCAAAAGTTGTTTCAATCTGGATGACCATCTTAAAGTGTGAAAAGCTGCTTGGAAATAAGAACCATGTAAATAAAGCTTTATTGCGGTGATATTGTTGGTGGAAAGCCAAAAGTTGGACCACACATTTTGCCTCTGTTTTCTTGGCAAGAGTTCCAAACATGTAAGCAGAGATACTGATGCATCGGCTGTCTAATCCCTAGTCGCATGTTCCTCCAGACATGGCTACTGTGAGTTTCAGTGCTTATAAAATATTTTGAACATCAAAAAGAATATCAAGGGGGGTGGGGAAAGCTCTTCATCGCCCTTCTTGTGAAGGATGCCATAAGTGCAGATTCTGTAAGAGGCAGAGTGACCAGAAAAGCAGGGCTAATGTATCCTATCATTAGCTGCTAACAAAGTGAATTTCCATCTTGTTCTAGAAGGAGAGAAGAAGAACAAAGGACCTGCAACAATGAGGTCCCTGTTGTGCATGTATTCTTCATCTGTCCCCTCTGTTTGGGGAGGCTCTGAGCAAGGCAACATTTGCATGCACTAGCTGAGAGACAGCCTTTGTTTAAAACAACTAACAATGGCAGAAACCTAGCCAATCTTTGACTCAGAGAGTCTGCCTAGCTAACTGGTAGGATTTCTCTTTTTTTCTCTCTCCCTCCCTTCATTTCTCTGTCCCTCTTTTCTTTAAATTGTGGGAAATGCCATGTAACATAAAATTTTCACTCAAATTTTGAAGTGTGAAGTTAATGTGAATCTAACTTTAAGAAGAATTATTCTACTAAGAACACAAAGGATCTCTCCCTCCACTTGTAAGTTTAAACTTACTTATTATCTCTTTACAAGTAAACAGGGGTCTGCAGCAAAAAGGAAGAAAGGAATGAAGGAATGAAGGAAGGAAGGAAGGAAGGTCACAAGGCTTCACATGCACACGACAAAGTAGGCTTCATGAAACCAATATGTGTCCCCATATGATCATGTCCTTTGCCTGATACGTGATAAGGATTTTGACAAGAACTGTCCCATACTAAACTTGGAGCCTTTGCAGCCCTCTAAAGTGCTTAACTGTTACATGCTTGGGTAACAATTTCCTTTGTTCAGAGTTTTATGTCTTTATTAGGGAAGGGTGGGAGATGGCAGAACACAGATAGTACCGTGGCTTGGAGTCTGCATCGTCTCTTCAAAGGGATCTCTTCTCAGCCTTGTCTTCAGAAAGGGCAGCTGAGTAGACAGGGTAGACTTTACCCTAGAGCAAGCCAGTCCATTGGCACCTGTTTTCAAATGACTTCTAGACAAAGCTTCCATCCGCATCAAATGATGGGAATCACTTTAGGCTTAAAGTTGTTTAAGCTCATTGACTGGGCGAGCATACAGCTTCTACCTTTCCCTGTGGAGTCAAGCCTGTCCAGCATCAGTCTGCTCAATCAAAGAGCAAGGCCAATCAAAAGAGATTTTATTTGGGAAGGTAAAGGAGAAGCTGACCCCAGTCAAGGCTAGCAAAGAGCTGGTGAGGAGCTTGGCAACTCTTGCCATACTGATAGCCATCTATCTGCTAGTGCTGCACAGGGACACTTTTCCTTAGGATCTTGCTTTGTGTTTTCTGTATGGTTTGGAAAGGTGCCATTGTGTTTGGGAGAGGGGCCAAACAGCAGGTTAAAACCTAGCATTGCAACTGGAACCTCTTTAATAGATTATGATTTCTTGTGCAAATATTTCTACAAAACATACCTTTTTAGGAATATCAAATATTACATTTCCTTCATTTGACACATTCAAGTGGGTATGACCTGTAAAAAGAAGCCCCTCTCTTCTGCCTCAAGTATGAACAGAATATAAACACATTGCATGTGTCTCTCTGCAAATGGGCCTTACTTAATAGTTCATGTGCCAAGAACACATTACAAAATTGGGAATGATAAATATCTTTTGCTAATGCTCACTGAACAGCTTTTAAGTGTTTTCCCCATCAGTCATCTGCAAAAGCCATTTGACAATAGCATAAACTCTTATAATTTAGAAAACTAATGTGTTATAGAGGAACCCAGATTGTATGTAATGCTCACATGCAAGTGATTTTTATTTTGGCATGCTTTCTTCTTCATAGGGCATTCAGACAAGGTTCTGGGAAACATGGTGTGACAGTTAACATTGTCTTCACAGGATCTAGAACCACCTAAGAACCAAACCTCTGGACATGTCTGTGAGGGAATATGTACATCCAGTTAGCTGAGAGGGGAAGACCCACTTTGAATACAGGTGGTATCCTTTCATGGGCTGGGGCTCTGACTGAAGAGCACTCAACACCAACACTCACATCCGACTCTGATACCTGTCTATAGCTGGAATATGACTAGCTCTCTCCCATTTCCAGTGTGAAGAGCTGTACTCCCAGAAACTATTAGAGGAATAAAACCCTTCTTCTCTTAAGCTTTGTTTGTTGTTTTGTCACAGTGAGGAGAAAAGTAGCACTGTGGGTTGCAGATGTCATGGTTTTTACATGGCTTTAAGCCCAACATATACTAAGACTGCACAGAACGTGTACTTCCCCAATCCCAGCAGCCATCAGCACGCCCCAGTCTACTTACCATGTAAAAGGCCTTACTGACATTTCTGCTTTGAGCCCTTTTAAATGGCTGGGACCGTGTTGGTGACCCTCCAGAAATTTCTATGTGAGGAGTTTAGACTTTGGGGATAATGAAAATTATTGATTTACTTCAAATCTTGACCTAGCTGTATTGAATGAAGATCTAATCATGTACAGTACAAAAAGTGTTTAAATTAACAAAACAGCCTCAGGCCTGGTAAAGTCCCTGCTACTTATAAACCCATGAGACTCCACTTTTAGTTTAATAGCTGGACTGGAATATAAAGAACTGATCTATGAAATTCAGATAATAGTACAGAATACTTGACGTCTAAAATCGGCAGAGATTCCAATGTCTGGCAACTACAAATCAGTATCACAGGCAGTTGTTTACTTTCCGTTTGCAAGATCATTCTGATTGCTTAGACTTAAAGGTGATTAATTGCAATGCTTGAGAAAGAGCATGTTCTTAAAAATGTATTGCTAACATGTTCTTTTCAGTTTGGGCATCGTGAGGTTATGCTGGTGTTACATTTTACCCTTGCATGGTCCTCTGTAAATAAGACTCTGTCCTATTTTTCTCCACTCAAATCTTGTCTTTCCTGGTGTGTCTTTGTATCGTGCTATCTACGTACATAGTATCTAAAACAGTGGTAAGCCATTTTATACTCCATTCTCAGAGGGCATTAATCTTGTGTCTTAAGCATGGGTTCTTCAATAGGAACTGTGTTGGAGAGGTTTGCTTTTGTTCAGCTGTGATTTTGGCATCAATGGTTAGATGAAAAACCTGAATGAGCTCACACTGTTCTCATGCACTTACCAATTACACCTATTAAGTAGCCTTTAATGGGGAAGACTCTCTTGGACTTAGGGAGAAGTTTTAACTGGGCCAGGTCTCTGATCTGTGGCCTGACAAAATCTCATTTATAGCCCTGGGTGTTTGTAGGAGTAAGGAGCTGGACTTGGGCCAACCCAGGGCTTTTCTGAGGGAAACTGGGCTCTGTGTCCAGTCTGTGGTTATAGCTGGACTTGGGGAGGAAAGATTCAGGCAGAACCACCAAGTATCAAGAAACACTAAAGGAACAGGAGTATAGCCTAGTGGCAGAATGCTTGTGCAGCAAATGCATCCTCCTGCCTTTGACAAACTAAAGGGGAAACTGTTGCTGAGGAAGGGACAGGAGAGCAGTGCACCAGGAAGTTCCTCAAGGCCCATGGACATGTGAGGTGAAGGATACCCTTCAAATAGTAACTCCTTCAGAAGTTGTTACTGACTGCATAGGACAAAGGGCAGGAAGGAGCCTTAGGGAGGTTGCTTTCAGTGAAGCATGTCCTTTGCAAGCACAAGGACTGAGCTTCAATCCCCAGAAGCCGGTAAAAGACCGAGGCTGATGCGGTGGCTTGTAATTCTAGCATGTGCTTCTAATCCCAGGGCTGGGGAGGCCAAGACAGGAGGATCTCTGAGACTCACAGGCCAGCCAGCCCAGCCTATTTGGTGAGTTCTAGGCCAGTGGGAAACCCTGTGTCAAAAGAGAAAAGCTATATGAGACACCTGAGGAATGACGTCAGAGACTGTCCTCTACTGAGCCTGCGTGCATGTGCACATGGTAGGAGTGAAGGCCATTACTGATGGCTTTCCAAACAGATCACCGTCCCCTAGTTGTCACCTACAAGTCAGTAGGTGCCCTGGTTATAGACACATGGCCCCGAATTATTATTTACATCTGTGTTATTCTTACTCTCCCTGTAATCTGGTTCTTGATTGTTCTTTCACAAGAATTGTTTCATCATCCCAGGGAAATACTCAGGAAATGTAAACAGTTCATTATCGTAAATTCTTATTAATCATTTCTAAACAGACCACGTCAAGGGAGACAAACAACAAACAGAGGAAGGTAGAAAAGAGCTATCAGACGTTCAGAAGCGAGACAATTCTGTGATTCAGAGTTAATAAGGACAGTGCTGTCCTGAGAAGCCCTGTTGGTCTTATTTCCTTTCACTTGTTGTTGTGTTTTTAAGTGTTGATCATTTGGGAGTGTTTTGAGGAAGTAATTAGTAATTTGGTCTTGGAATCCTGATAAAATACGCTCTGGATTTGAGATTCAGAAGCTGCAGGGTCACATTCTCTCAGAATAATGTATAAAGGAAAAGATCTTTAAAAAAAAAAAAAAAATCAGGCCGCTCCATTTCTCTTGACTTGCTGCTACCCCTAAGAACAAATCCAAGTGCTTTGGATCTGGCAAGCTCTGGGCATTTCTGTCTCTGCCATTTCTTCCTATTTTTCTCTCTCCCTTCCTATTTGTCTCCAGTAACACACACACACTTTCCAAGTTCATAGATATTTCTGATTCCTTCCTTTTGGTAGACATTTGTGCTTTCTCTTCCTTCTCTGAAATTCTCTTTCCCAGCTTGTGACATGGCGAGGGGTCTCCACTGGAGTGAAATGCAAGTCTTAAAGAGGGCTCTCTCTCTGGAAGACCTCTGCCCCTTCCCTTAATGCACTGGTTATTTCTCCATAACACACAAGGCCTCTGATGTGTCCTTAGGCACCCATACACATAGGTTCACACACGAGAGTGTACAGGCATATACATGCACACACAGAGACACAAAAATATATGCACTTTGTACTGTGGCTGTAGAGCTAATTTGGGCCTAGAGTTTTCTGAAGGAATTGAATATAGAATAGTCTCCCAGCTGTCCAGAAAGAATTTGCCAGCCTGGACTATGCCAAGTTGTAGAATGTATGTGTGTGTTGGGGGGGGGGAGAACACATGTTATAGTAGACACATGAAAGGATTTTGAGCTGTATGGGCCCTTTGTTGCCATCATGAGTATGCCTGGTGTTAATTCTGTCCATTCTAAGGAATTCTGCTGGGCCATTAACAACCCTTTGCTGACAATATCCACAGGCTGCTTGAAGAGCAAATTCACTGGGGAATGTTTCAAAGAATCAAGAAAGAAGTGTTCTCATCTCCTATAGTACTCAGCCATTTAAAATGAACCACCACTTAAACAAATATGCCTTGGCAATAGTACAGAACCTTCCCAGTCATTAGTAAAAGACCATCTTGTCTCCCCGTGAACAAATAAACTGCCCTGGGCTCCTTAGGCTCATCGCAGGACATCTACACATTGCTGCTCCTATGTTTAGCTCTGATTCACTGAGGATGATGTTAGCATCCTGTGGAGATGAAGCTGAGCCCAGATACTGGGGCATTAGATGGAATTAATGAAGGAAGTAAACCTCAACTGTACCAGTGCACCCCAAGAAGAGTTCTGAAGAAGAATGGCAATGACCCTGTTCAAAAAGGAGACTGGGAGAGTAGAGTTGGCTGTGGACCTCAAAACATTACCCCTCACACTGGAGGTTGCTTACTGTGTTGGTGGGGCTTCTGGGTTTCATTATTCCAATACTCTGTCATCTCTCAGAGGGACAAACCCTTATCTGGGAAGGAATTCAACTGGGAAACTAAAGAGAAAAACAAAAGCAAGGAGAATGTGAGAAGTGGTTTTCAAATCAGAGCAGACCTATTAAAAAGACCTGTTTGGGAAAACACATTAATCGTCTTAGTGTAATTCACACCAGATCTTAAATCCTCTTCTGGTTCCTACAGTCCATTCTGAGCACAATTAGCATCATCGAAGTACTCATCATTTCTTGGGTACCTCCAGCTGACCTTCCAGTCTCCTTTCTTTTGTAATAACTGTATCTTTTTTGCAAAAAACAAACAGACAAAAAAAAAAAACAAACAATGTTTTGAGGGAGACCAACGTGTTAGAAAGAAATCATTCAACCTTTGAAAGGTACTAACATTGGCATATCCACTAACCAGTGCGTATTTTCCCATTCACTATGGATGGACTGTCCTGACTTAAATGTCCCTTGTCCATCAGTACATCAGTAGCAGGCAGGATGGCATCATTGTGACACACATTCCTAAGACAGACCATCAGAAAATATTTTTTAAATAAAATATTTTTGATGGGTTTCTGATTGTTTTCATTAGTGAAGAATAAAGTCTCATTCATTTCTAATAAAGTATCCATCTTTATCCTTCACAAACCTTTCACCTCCCGCGACAGTGCCTGCCCACATTGGATGTAAAGAGACCTCAGTGGGAGAGGTGAGATCTTCTTTCTGTCACCTTCATTTGCATCTTTGAGATGGATAAAGCAACAGGTGTGCTGTGGTCCTGGGGTCCTTTGCTTCATTCTTCATCTTTCCCTAAATTCCTGGATTGCAATCACAGTCCCCCTATGCCTGCAAGTCTCTCTCTATAGGTGTGGCTTCTTCCCCATACCCCTGGCTGATGTTTGGCGCCCACTAGGGACACATCCAAGTTTTTACCTTCTTTTTTTTCTTTATTTTTTATTTCTTCAAGTTGCATCTCAATCGCAATCCCCTCCCTACTCCCCCCTCCAGTCCCATCCTCCCACCCTCTTCTGCCTCAACCCACCCATCCCCTTCCTTTTGTTCTTTTTTTAAGTTTAAGGTATATCTTTTCCCCCCCCAACAGCTCCCCCTTTCAGTCCAACAAATGGTTCTTTCTCTTATAATAATAAATACAATACAAAACAACAGAGGTAATTAGGCTACAATTATGAGAGTTATATGGCTTAGCATACATTCCCAATGTCCAGTCCATATATATTTGGCACCTGACTTTAATATTCTACTACCTAACCATCTCCATGAGTTTAAAGTTCTATATCTAACTCAGTTTTCATGCTAACTTGCATCACAATTTTAAACACATCTTCTTAGATCCAGAACACTCTCTTGATTCCTAAACAACTCAAAATTTAATTATGAGACTCTAGCTATCTATTCTTCAACCACCTCAGAGACCTGAGAGGGATAAATATATCTGATTATATAGGAAGTGCAGGGCCCGCAGCTTCCCAAACTAAGAAATGACATACCAGTGGCTGCCTGGACAGTTCCCATTTTCTCTCCATACATTACAGCATCGATCTTCAGTCGTTTGGCCCCGTTTCTCTGACAGACATTGATTGTAGAGCAGGGGTTATGAAGGACTTGCCTACCCTGTCTTGGCAGAGCTAGAGGAACCTAAGGATACACTTTTCAGAACATGTGGGGAACCTATGTCCTATGGTTCCTTCGTGTGGGAGATCAAGTGCCACCCCTCCTCTATCCAGCCACCCTCAGCTCTGCCCCTGACAGTACAGCAATAGCCTGTCTTCGTAGGCTCCTTTCCTACAGGCTTCCCTCTGAGCTACAGTGCTGACAAAAGGATCTGTGACCACTTGACCAAGAAGAGCTCTCTCATCTTCACCTCCCCTAAGGGGTTGTCTCCTTTGTCTTGGCACTTTTCTCAAGCTCAGGGACAGATGAAAAAGAAAGCCTGTCCACCTATCAGTCATCCACACAAGAAGCAAGATGCCAGCTTCCCTACCAGACAGCACACTCAGGTTGTTCTCTGGGATAAACATCTTTTCACTGACATGGGGAATTGGAGGATAATGATTCCATGGAGTTGGGCAAAGAAGAAAAGCCCAGCCTACTCGCAAGGAGGAAGAGGGTGCTGCCTGCCTTCTGTTTCTCCATCTCTATGCTGGGGATGAAGAAGAAAGCAAGAAGTAGGAAGAGAGGTGTAACAGGCCTATTCTATATACAGCTTTGAAACCTTTCTAGAAGGTACCATTTTCCAGCTATTTGTACTCTTTGGCAAGTAAGCATTAACTCTAGCATTGTCCCTCAGTTGTTAGTGTGGGACAGTGTCTCAGAATTCTGCTACAAAATACAGATCTCCATTTCCTGTTGTGGAATGTCTAAATCCAGCTTACTCACAGACTAGAAGCACCATTGCTAAGTCCTTGTCCCTATGCTAATACAAACTGTTGTCAGATTGTGTATAGGAGAGAAACAAGATACATCAAAAAAAAACATCATTTTTATTTTCATCTCCCCATTCTCTTAAAATCCATTACATATGAGAAACTTCCATTTACTTCATTTTTCAACTTTTTTCTTTTAGCAAAACTCCTGAGAATATCACTTTATTTTTTGAAAGGCCTAGACAGTAACTAACCTAAGAGCACAAGAGTGATGGGGTATAGTATTTTGAAATTCAAAAAAGAAAAGAAACGAAATCCTCATTGTTTCTTCATGCTTATCTGGCTTTCACTATGACATTAAAGTCAGTATAAGACATACTGACTGACAGCTGGATTATTCCAGATCTGGCAAAAGAGCAGGAATCAACACTTCTGTTGAATTCCTCGGCAGTACTATGATTGCATATTTAGTGTGAGTCATAAAATTGTGTGCAGATTGCTTGAGACCTTCTGCCATTAAAGGCCCTAGTAGTTGATATTAGCCATTGCACTGTGGCACCTCAGACATAATTGAAAAGGGTTTGGGCAAAACAGGAACATATGTAATGTTTCTCATTTCTATTAGTGCTCTAACTAAATCTGCCTTCTAATCAGACAATTTAAAAGCCTTAAGTAATATAACGCCAGCAAAATAAAATGAAACCCTCAGAAGTGTGGGGCACAGTTTGGGTAGTAACTTTCTGACAGTGTTTTACTGAATGATTGGTTTGGGGGAGCAGATGGTTCTGCCTTTGAACACAGAGATTGACACACAGTTAACTTACCCTGAGGGTTCCCTTTAAAGATTCCATGCAAGACTAACTTTTCGTGGTAATACTTACCAAACAATGGACTGCTTTTCTCACACTATGGTTGTGGTAATGTCTTAGTCAGCTTGAACTGTCAACTTGGCGCAGCCTAGAGTCATGTGAGAAGGGAGAAGGGAGGCTCAACTGAGGACTGCTCATATCAGACTGCCTATGGGTGTGTATGGGAGAGGGGATTGTATTGATTGTTAATTGATGTCAAAGGCTCCAGACCACTATGGGCAGCACCATTCCCTGGGCAGATGGTCCTTCCCGGGTTGTCCAAGAAAGCTTGCTTAACTAAGCATGAGCCTATGAACAGGCTCGAATGCAGTGTTCCTTCATGGTTCCTGCTTCAAGCTCCCACGTTAGTCACCCTCTGACTTCCCTCAGTGACTACCTGTGACCTGGAAGTGTGAGACAAATAAACCTTTCCTCCTCTAAGTTGCTCTTGCTCTGTGTGTTTTATCACAGCAACAGAAAGAGAACTAGAGCAAGGAGTATTCTAGAAACTTTAATCTCTGACATACTTTCTTGCATAAAAATGACTGCACACTCAAAGTTTGAAAAAGTGGGAACGTGATTATGAAAAGATGAAAAGAAACCTCAGTGACTTTTATTAATGGAAAGGATTTTATTGGATTGCATTTCATTTTCCTTACTTCATGACTTTATTTAAAAAAAAAATCACAGCAGAGAGAGAGTGTAACTTGGTGGTGATGGAAGTGGCCCTTCGTACACTGTAGGCTTGAGCAGAAGGAATAGCCTGTGTGGCAGCCTATACCTCCTCATTCTAGAAAGTGCTGTTCAAACCAGAAAGAGGACTTGCTCACAGGACTTGAGCAGAGTAAGAAGGAGGATGGCAGTGCTGGCCATATGGGGAACTTCAAATAGTCACACCACCGCTGGAAATCAGAGACTGAAATCACTATCTGCAAAATCTGGGAAGCTGCTTCAGTCCTCACATTGCAAAGTTTAGTCTTAGGTCTTTCTGGGTCTCTCAAGTACACTTTGTTATGAACAACAGCCACAAGAAACAATAGTAACTTAGTATAGTCCATTCTCACAATGTGTCAGGCACTGTGCTGTGTGGTCTTCAATATCAACTCAAATATTTACACAACTCTGAGAACGTAAGTCCTTCCAGGTAACAACACCCTCAAGGTCAGAAGCTCATCAAAGCACTGAAGCCAGGACTTGAGCACAAGACACAGAAGTGTCTTTGCTGCCCCATGTTAGGTGGAACTGAGGATGAAGTGACATTACCTCATGCTCATAAAATGAATTCAGATCTGTTTATGGCCTTATCCCTTATGTTTATTGCCTTACTCTTTTATTGCTTAGTCTTTAAGTAACACAGAAAGATCTATTATATCATTACAGCTCATTTTTTTCATAATTGTGTTCTCAGTGGATGCAATTGACAAGTTATCGAGCTTCTCGTGTCTCCCTGATATTCTTATGTAGTTTTGAAATCCATTTTAGATTAAAATTTCTCTCATAAAAAGCAATATTGCTACTGTTCAATAAGAATCTACTGAACTTTCCCCACCCCACTCTCCTACAACCTGCAACCCAAGAAAACTTGCCCATAACACAAAAATGAGCCAGTTAACAATGGAAAAACCCATCCATCTTACAGGTTAGACTTGGGCAGAATTGGCATGGTTGACATCTATCCAAAGATGTTCTTCACACTTTCTAGTGTAGCTGAGGCCAGGGGCTTCTTCTCTTGGTGGATGCAAAGATAACAAAATACAAGCAGAAGGTGTAAGAATGGACAGAGGTATGTCACTTGTAGCAAGCACAAGAGCAGTGAAACTATTTACAGGGAGATGCTCTCCTCAAGCAAAGAAAACTAGATGTGATTGGAGAATGCATGCGCATGTGGGGTGGGCACACTGCAAGGTGCACATATGTGAGCACACTCACTTGAGGACCATACTTCACATGACTCGGAAAGGTACAGAACAAATACCAACACTTGTATGTGGTGAACTTAGAAGTATAGTGAACGAAGTGTCCTAAAGGAGCGAGTCACATTGATTTACTGACCTTGGCTGCTTCCTTGTGAGTTTCTCTAAAGTATCTTAACTGAAGCACTAAGTATAAAGCTGTTGGTAGAGTACTAATCTAGCATTCACAGTTCACTGTGTTCCAGCTCTAGCCCTGCATAAACTGAGCATGGGCTGGAAGAGGTCATTCTTAGCTGCTCATTGAGTTCAAGCGAACCTGGAATACACCTAACTGTCTGAAAATAAAAAGTTAAAAAAAAGAAAGAAAAAGGAAAAAAAAGTCTGAAGGTACATTAATAGTATTTTAAGGTATCAACACCCCCCTTTACTTGTAAGTTTAGGAGTTTACTCCACAAAAAAAAATGCAGCCTTGCTCAGTAGCTAAGCACAAACAACATGCAGTTCTCGTCAGACCATTGAGACATTGGCCAGTTTTAAAATCCTACAGGGAATCTTTGTTCCAGCCTATTCTCTTTGCCTGTCTAGACAGCATCCAGTATGCTTACCACATACGTTTCTCCTAGCCTCAAACTAAGACAGAGTTGTATTTTTCATTTGCTGTGAGAGCCGCACTCCATCCTATGGCCTGTTTGAATTTTGATTCCAAAGTTTGACTCCGCAGTGCATACAGTTGGGTGCCTGTTAGATACATGCCTTAGGCTTCTAACCCAGAATCTCCAGAGGTGGGCTTCAGGAATCATTGCTACAAAAAACTCTCCAGGTACTTCTATTGTGTAGGTTTTGCCTATGAATTAAAAAAATGAAATTTATTATGAGCAGCATGCCACAAACGGAGATCAGCAGCGCTGTAGCTAAAATGCTGTGATGTGTCCACTACATATGCTATCAGGACCTGCTGTGCTCTGTGTGTACAGAGAACTGCTCTGGTCCCCTCATCGTTCTTCCCCCAGAACCCATTTAAAAATGAAGATTGTGTCACAGAATACTCGTCTGTTTGCTATGGTGGAAGGAAGTGGATGAAGGCTCTAATGGGAGTGTCATCATCGATGCAGCATCTTCTTAGATAATAACTGTCTTTTAGGGAGAGTGTTTTAAAACCTGGTTGCTTTTAGGGAAATTGGTAATGGGAGTTAAATGGCGAAGAGAGATAGAAGTTTTAAATGTATCAATGTTAGGAACTTCAAGGCATTAAAACTTTGTAATTCAATTTCCATCCAAAGAAAAATGAATGGTAACAATAAAAAGGTAAGTGCTTGGTGCTCATAACAAGAATCAACTGGTTGCAAACAACATCACTTTATAAGAGAAAGAGTCAAGCAGTAGTCTTAAAGCTTAAAGATGGGTTGCATTTGGGTAGACCCATGGTGTGCTGTTATTTTGAGCTTAGAACATATGTGCCCTTAGGTACAGAAGAACTTTGCCTTCCTGGTGAGTGTCTACCACAGAAAGCTTGGCTGAGGGAGCTCCGTGTTCAAGGCCTGTTCACCACATTGGGAGTAGCTGAGCTCTTACTTTTGCCCACTCTCCCTGTGACACGCCCACTGAAGTGTAGTCACTGTATTACTGGGCTGGTCTTGGGTTCACACCTTGGCTTGTGTCTTGCATGTTACTTAACTCTGCTTCATTGCTTAAAAGGGAGCATCCCTCAACCTCTTCTCTCTTGGGAGCTGGCTTTCTTCCAACAGCATCAACCACTCACAGCAATGCTCATTTGTTCAGAAACCCTTTCCTGGTCAGTTCCTGCTTACTGAGACGAGGCCAGTAACTGAGGTTTGGGAGCACACACTCCTAGGTTTGAGTTCCAAGTCTACTATGTATTAATTCTGCGAGTCACACTCCTCACTTTGTTATTTTGTGAAATAGCACTGGAAGGTCCCTTGGAGGTTGTTATCCAGCATGGTCCAGTATAGGAACACTCTTCTTCAGAGGTTTTGATCCAAGAGTGGTAAATGGTTTCTCCAAATTTTCTTTAAAAGAAAATTCAAATATTTCATGATAGTGATGACAAAAAGCCCGACTTGTTTGATATTCTATAGCACTGTCTTCTCCTCCTCTTCGTTGCAGGGGCGTCTTCTCTTTGAACAGTGCTGTGGGAGTTAACATACTTTATTTTCTGGACATGGGGTTATAAACAGAAATACAAATTTTGCATTTCATTAGAGATTTATGGATCATCATAGAGTCAGAAATGGCAGGGAGGTACATAGAGATAGGAAAAATGTCCAGGCTTGGATGGGAGTACTTCTAAATGCACCATTTGTCTTTGCAGGTGCCTTGTAATTGGTACTGTATGATCAGTTATTGTAATTAATGGAGTCTTATTTTCTGTAAAGGCGTGTATATGTATAGACAACATATTAAAAATTAAACCTAGAAACCATATGCTTCAGTGTGCACATGTAACACTAGTGTTAGGGCAGAAGCAGTTATGTGGAGATAGGTAGGTCCCTGAAGCTTTCTGACCATCAAGTCTACCCTATAAATGATGTCTGGATTCAGTGAGATACCCTGTTTTAAAAACAAAGTTGATTGCAATGGAGGAAGAAGATGGTGGAAGACACCCAACATCAATCTTGTACTCCAAGTGTACAAAACAAATGCACACACATACAAATGTACACACATAAATACATATGCATACACAAAATATTAAACTTGGGAGAGATTGTGCAAATGAAAAATGAAGAAACATTACACCATTGTTTCTGAGGGCTGTGCAGGTTTGAGGATGCCTTTTTTTTTTTTTTTTCTCATTAAGTTAAATTTCATAGAAGGACCACCCTGAAATGGACACTACGTCTGCTAGATGTGGGGCCTCTTGTTTCCCAAAAAGTATCCTTTTTTTTTTTAACAAATGATACTCTTGGTAAAAATCCATTACTGGCAGGCTTGGTATCTGAGGGCCAAGTTTTGCTTTTGAAAATTAAATTGTTGCCGCGGTAGATTGGTTTCTGCACAATTTCCTGTGCTTGTGGAGCTGGCTTTGTACATATCCGCTGGCTTCATCTTCACTATAATGAGATTCTTTTTGGTATGTTTCCTGGGCACTCTGTAGACACAGATCTGTATTATTTTTTGTACCAGTGACAGTGACCCTGGCACATGAGCATCTGTCATCTACTCTCCAAACAGCCCTCTCAGTCACAGCTGCGGGACGCACACAACCGGCCAGCAAGGCCAAGTTCAGTTCATTTCACCTTGTGATTAAAGACAGTGTTGTCCTAAGGACCACTTTAGAATTCCCCTCTTTTCATAGATAGTGGAGGAACAATAAAAAAAAAATACAAAGGCAAGCACCCTGGCACTGAGGTTGCTAAAGAAAAAGTCAGGAATTCAGGTTTAAAGATTTCTTATATGAGACTGTATCCTAAATAAAGAAGATGTGTGTGAGGAGGACAAGGGGCAAGGATGGGCAGCTTCTGTTTACTCTGCCCTGGAAGTTATTCTCAGACCCTAGCTACTTCAGTAAATAGGCTAGTAGAGCTTCAGCCTAATTCTCTTAGAGCTTCAAGCTGTATTGCATTAGTATATATATTTTATATAGGTTTTCTATTCTTGCCATTATTTTTGTTTGTACGTAGGGGTGCACATGTGTGTGCACATGCATGTGAAGGTCGGAGGATAGATAACCTTGGGTGTCATTCCTTAAGAATGTCATCTGCCTTATTTTTGACACAGGGTTTCTTATTGACCTGGGGCTTTCCCATTAGACTAGGCTGGCCAGCCAGTGAGTCCTAGGGATCTTCCTGTCTCTGCCTCTCCAGCACTGGAATTGCATGTAAGTACCATGGAGCCCAGTGTTTCCCATGGGCTCTGAGGACCAGTCTCAGGCCCTCATACTCACAAGGCAAGTACTTGATCAACTGAGTAATTTCCCCGGCCTCGGTTGCCATATTTCAAATAACACTACTAGTTCTAATGTTCTCTGGATATGTGGCTGTCTGAAGGCCACCCTGTTGATTATGGCAATCAATTTAAATACTGAGATAGCTGTGTGAACCTCAGATCTAAGTGCAGGACATCTTCCAAATATCACCATCTTATGTATGACACTTAAGATCCTTGTAAGTTTGAAACTATGCACCATCCCCATCACATGAGTAGCTTCGAGCACCTTGATTACTATTGGTAGAGCATTTGAATGAACTGAGATGCCCAATAAAGGGCTATGGAATATTTTTAAGAGCCCAGTCATTGTTTATCATTAAATTCTGTGTGGAGAAACGATACGCTTTCCATTTATTTGATACTGTCATGCATTTTCTACATCTTCATGGGCAGTGACCAAGGCACTGTACTTCAGCACTGAGCAAAAGAGAAGATCTCTGCCTTAGGGAAGCTTAGTCAATGCACTGAATCTGAATCGGTCTGTTGAACAGTATGATACATAATGGTGTGTATTAATGGGGTAGTCAGTCAGTCGAGGTAACTGAGATTGGAACTGCCAGGGGAGAGTGGTGTTTGCAAACTAGATAGGTTTGAAATTTAACATGGAAAGAAGTAGTTTCCTGGCTTTGCCTGATGATCAAATTGCTGTTGCCTTTGTGACATCATGTGTACTGTTGCCTTGTCATTTAATTTGACCTTTCATAGCATGTCCTGCCTCCATTACTCTGTAAGCAACATGAAGATGGGGCCTATAAACCAAGGGCTTGACTTTGCTGACAGCACCAATTTCAGTGTTGCACACATGGCTGATGCTCCCCACTAGGTACTAAAGGGACTTGTGTACCTCCAAGTGTGACCGTGGCCTCGGCTGTTTCATATGCAGCTCTTATGGAAGGGTATGTGCCTGAGTATTTTCTCTAAGGTGGAGGGCTGGTACTGGGGTATTACCCCTGACTCAGTGATGCCTGCTCTTTGCAGTTCAGAGGGAACTATGATAAAACTACTTGGGGGCTACCCTTTCTCTGTCTTTCTGCTCTGTTGCTTACTTGGTGTAGAAGTCACAGGAGGGATGGTCAGTGAAGGTCTGCTAAACAGCTGACAACAACTGCCAGTCCATCTGAAGCTCTGAAGACCTGCAGACCTTCTGACCAAATCCAGATGGTCCAGTTGCTGCCAGAAACCCCTGTTCATATTTCTTCTAAATGTAAAATCTAGTTGCCTTTTATGAGTCAGGCTGTGGTGGAAGCTGCAGTTCAGTTGATGTAATTAAAAGGGAGCCTGTCGCTGTCAACTGTCTTTCTCTGAATGATTTCAGATCTTTTGGTCTTCGTAAGGGAAAGATACAAAGCCACCTACTCTTCCAACTGGGTACAGTGGATTGCGCCTCTCCCTCAGCTCCAGGGCACTTGCTCCAAGCTCCATTTCAGTAGGATTCACGGGTTATTCGGAATACCACATGTTCAGGAGGGCTTTGCTGGTAGTGTCCCGGGGCATCGGATACACGTTAATACCTGGGACTAAGCCCCATGAGGGTATAGTAGGTCGGGCTAATGTGGACCACCTGTGACCACCAGACCTCTGGGCTTAGCATACTGGGTACATTCTCTAAGAGTAAACTGCAGGGAGCTAGGATGGCAGAACTCTTCCATGGAGTTCATAAGTCAGTCAGCCAACACGTGATGAAAAAGTGAAAGGCACGACAGGCAGCTCGGTGGGTACCTCACACATATGGTCTGCATTGCTTCCACTCACAGTCCGCTAGTCAGTTCCCAGCCACAGATCTGTGGCTGACTTCTACAGAGACTGGAACGTGCTGTCCAACTGTCCACTCTCCAGGAAATGGAAATGGGGTGTGGAGGACAGCTCTCACTGTCTACCACAGAGGGAAATTTGAAGTTCATCTGACCAGCTCACATTTCCTGTGCCCAGACAGGGCTGTGTCCCTGCTATGCTTATTAAGGCTCAAATGAGAAGGGTGTCACATGAGACTTTCCTGTGAAAGGGGAAGACATCTCGTCTCCCTCCCGTGTGGACTCCCATGGTTCTGCTGGGTAGACATAGTTTAGCTTGTAGGGCTGGCACCTGGGGAACCCTCCTGGAGGTCAAAGGTCACCCATATTGTTAGCGTGTCTGTGTAGGACTCACCTCAGATAGCTACAGAGAGGCCCTGAAGTAACATCTGTAAATTAGGTGAGGAAAGGGAGTTTTCCCAGAAGACTCTGACCTAAATTTTAAGCCAGGATATGAGGATTTGTCTTTAAAAAAAGAAAAGAAAAAGAAAGAAAAAATATTCAAGATGATTTCCTCCAATCACATCTGTTCAGTTTGTCTCAACACTGAATAATGTATGTTATTTAATAACCCAGGGGAAAGGAGTTCCACTCCCTCTCCTTTCTTATTTTTACACTATATTTTCTTCCTAATACAGCAGGTGACTCAAATCTGTTCCTGAGCTGAGTCCCCCAGCTCTGAGGAGTGTGCGGATGAGGTCAGGTCCCGACATGCTCTAGAAAAGAATGGGTGGGGACTGAGAGGGAGAGAGAGGTAGTGTGTGCTTAGCGGTTAAGTTCCATGGCCTATTTTCCTCTATTAGGCCTTAACTCAACATAATTGTAACAGGGTTGAGAGCTAATGTCAGCCTGTTGCCTTGTACAGGATTTCCTGACCATCATCCAAACAGAAACAGCATCTGCCTCCCCACACATAGGTCATGCCTCAGATATTGAGGAATAAAAGATGAACATGTGTCCCCACAGTTTAGCTCTGCTTGGCTTTATATAAGCATATGCTGGGTACTGCTTTTGACCCACAGCACCAACAAAGAAAAGGAGCTAGGAAGCAGACATGTCCGTGCCAATGTACTGAACACAGGTGTAAGGGTGGGGATCTTCCCTTGTATTCAGACACTCAAATGAGTGTCCAAGCAGCTTTGTTGCCCCGCACTGTTGATGGAGGCTTGTGCCCTGAGTGTTTCTAGCAACAGATGCAACAGCTAAGAAAAGGGCTGAAGAAGGATGTCCTCAGCTAGATGCTCAAGATGCTCTGCTCTTGGTGCCAGAAGCAATAGGTTTCCAATTATGGAAAAAGGAGGGTGGCCCTTCTGAGGTGCCGCTGTATCAAAACATCTCTGTGCTGTTCATTGCTGTGTCATTCTGCACTAGATGCTGGGAAGACCACACTCTGCCCTTTTATACAAGGATGTCATCTAATGGCCTTTTCTCCCCCCACCCCCTTTTTGCTTTTGATTCTCAACCTGATAATGTGCTGTGTAACCCACTCCAACGAAATCCCTTCCTTTGTCTCACCTCACAATCAAAAGGTAAGGAACTGAAAATCATATGAACATGTCGTGCAGGCAGTATCACCCTCATAAGATGCAGAGAGAGGGACTTTCGCCCTGATCCTGGCATATTTCATTTATTTAGTTTTGCTTTAAGAGAAAGAGTTAGTAACTGTTGAGGACCCCTGTATTGGTATCAGTGTTTAGCTGATTAATTTCACAGCTCCTGAGGCTTGATGCTGAATGGGGTTCAAGTTTTGTTCATGCGTGTGCGCATGCACACATTGCAGAAGTGATTGTGTCAGTAGCTTGCCATATGGAGAATAATTCAGACACTTGATAATAAAGCCTCAAAGGCCAAACTTCAGTTGAAAAGAAAGGTTGTTGACATTGCTCTGACTTCATACTTTGGATCAAGCATGGTCCATGCAATAATGACCCTTACATGACACTTCATTAAATGTGCTCAGTGATCACACGGATACCCCTGCAAATGAGAAATGTACAGTTTTGTACCTGCTGATCACACCTTCAAACTGTGGATCTTTTTTTTAAATTTTGATTAAAAATACTATTTAATTCTCTCTCTCTCTGTGTGTGTGTGTGTGTGTGTGTGTGTGTGTGTTAATATGTGTTCACATGTGTGTGCAGGTGTGCCCACCATGTACATGCATCTGCATCATGGTAATTTCGGTTGTTTTCACCCTTTGGCTATTGTACACAATGCTGCAATAAAGGTGGATGTGCAGAGCCATGAGATGGCACAGCAGGTAAAGGCAGCTGCCTACAATCCTGAGTTCAGTGCCAGGCCCCACAAGGTGGAAGGAGAGAACTGCCTTACCCACATTGTCCTCTGACCTCCACATATACACAGTGGCACTTGTGTTCCCATACATAGCCAGCTACACATGCACACAAAATAAATAAATAACATATTTTAAGCACATACGTGTATACAAATACCCCACAGTGTCTTTTGATTTTATTATGTAGGTCCACTTTCAAAGTGAGTTTCCACTTCCTCTTGTGTGATTAAATAGTCACTATATGCATTAATAGACTCCTTGGAGCTAAGCATTGATCTTGAGACTTAGTAACTACCAGGTATTCCAGTGTTTCTTCTCTGCTATACATCCCCCTACCCTACACATTTCTGGCAGAAACACACATCTCCCCTCAGTCCTCATCACTCTCACACTGGGACTACTGTCCCTTGTCACAATTGCTTGCAAATATTTTTTCTAAGGCATGTCATCTCATGTAAATGATGAAATTTGAGGATTAGCTATCAATTTCCAGCTCACCACTGTGCTGTTTAGAAGCTTGCCTGCTTCGTTGCAGAAATCCACACTAAAAGACAAAAGCACCAGGTACTTCCTCCATGGCAGATGGCTTCTGCCTTTTTCCTACCAGTTCCCTACTGGGACGCACGGAATTGCAAGGCAGACGGTGTCCTGAGCTTCAGAACTATCATATTTTGACAAAGACTGTGTCCTTTATGAGCCTGTAGATTTGATGATGAAGATTACTTTCCCAAAATTCCCCTGGGTACAGGATTTGTGAGAACAGTGGCTGAGGTAGGAGCTGGACAAGTGAGTGAGGGGGTAGGAAGATTGTGTAGACGGGGCTGTTCCAGTCAGCATGGCCAACCTCCAGCAAGCTCCCCCACTGCCATGTTCTGCAGAAGCATCCACAGGCAAAGAGGATCGATGCAGTGTAGCATCTTATATGTAGAAAGCAATAACCATTTTTATGGTTTTTGAAGCACATTTTTGTCAATAAGAGAGTATCAAGGCTTTGAGAATATACTTCTTGGAACCTTGGTTCCAGGGGTCCATCTGACTAGAGCCTCTGCAATCCAAGTCAAGATGAAGCTGGTGCTGTTGGCTCCACCAACTATCCTTGTGTGGTATGTGCCATGCCCTGGGAAGGTGTCAAACCTGCCCTCAGGCCTCTTCATGTAGGTGAGTTAGCATCCGTTGGTACCTTGAACCTGGAAGGGCTGCTTGGAAGTG
The DNA here is from genome assembly GCA_907164525.1 of Lophiomys imhausi. NCBI lineage: Eukaryota > Metazoa > Chordata > Mammalia > Rodentia > Muridae > Lophiomys > Lophiomys imhausi. The sequence continues at coordinate 55,205 of CAJQZJ010027773.1, read as the reverse complement.
ACTATTCTTGCCGTTTTTATGTATATGCCTCTATTCTCTTTGAGGGAAATCAGTGATGTGTTGCACTGTATAGCCTGTCAGGACCAACTGTGGTGCCCTGGAGATAGGTTGAATTAATACCTGAATTCGATTTAACAGTCAGAACGTATGCCAAGAACCTCGGGGGCTAGCTATTTCTTCAAGATCTATAATGAGCTGACTGATAAGTGGGGTTTCTTGCATTTTGTATGGGTCTGTTTGGGGAGTGCCTTTTTTGTGACTATATGGGTAAAACTTAGTATAAATTGATAGACCACAATGAATCCCACTGCAGTTTCTTTTGCTTTCATGTTAATTTGGAAGTAAATGGGGTTGAGCAGTGAATATTTACTTGGCATTTGTATTTTGGTGTGCATTATGTTTTTAATGAGTTTCTTTAATTTTTATCTTTAAATTGTAAATGATAGCCATCCATATTTATAGGGCACAAAGTGATGTTATGGTCTATAAATACAGCATGGAAAAATTAAGTCAAGTTAATTAACACATCTCTCGATTCAGACACTTACCAGTTATTGTGGTGAGAACATTAGAATCTTGTTAGTGATTTTGAAAGGAACTACAGTGTGTTATTATCTGTCATTGCCACCATGATCTGCGGTACACTGCAAAGGAAGAAAGATAAAACGTATTCCTCACATCCAAAACTTATTCCTCGGTACTATTTGAGTATAATCATCACATTTTCAGCTCCAACTTGGACTCTCAGTGGAATATTCCACCATCCTAACCACCCTCTGCTTCTGTTGGTTTCACTGCTGGGCATCTTGAGAGGGGATGCTTACTTTACTGAGAATCTTCCATTCTCTTCATGCTGCAAATGGGAGGATTGCCTTCTTTGTCAAGTCTTTGTGATATTCCACTGTGCATATACACTACATTTTCAGGCCCTATCTTTCTGTTGAGGGACACGTAGGCTAATGATGTAAACTGGCCACCTGTGGCTGGGGTCACAGAGACCATGTGAGTGTAAACATCTCTCTGGCATAGTTTCCAGTCTTTTTGTTGTTGTTGTTGTTTATTACTTCAAGTTGTATCTACATCACAGTGCCCTTTTTCCACCCCTCCCGGTCCCATCTCCCACCCTCCCTCACCTATCCCGGTCCCATCTCCCACCCTCCCTCACCTATCCTACTCCTCCTGAGTTGCCCCTACATATCAGCCCCCTCAGTTCAACAGTCATATGAGTGTTAAGAGTTTCCTTTTGCACTGGGGACCTATATGACAACTCTATTAGGGCAAAGTGTCCCATTAACAGGTGACAAGGTATATGTTCCTGTTCCCTTTGGTATGTTGGTTGTAGGATAGTTATCCTGTACTACATGGCTGAAATCCAATTATAAGTGAATAGATGCCATGTGCATCCTTCTGAGTCTGGGTTAGCTTACTCAGGATGAGCTTGTCTAGTTCCATCCATTTAGCTGCAAATTGTATAATTTCATTGTTTCTGATGGCTGAGTAGTATTCCATTGTACAAATGTACCACAGTTTTGTTTTTTTTTTTTTAATCCATTCTTCAGTTTAGGGACATTTGGGTTGTTTCTAATTTCTAGCTATTACAAATAAAGTTGCTATGAACATAGATGAGGAGATGTCCTTGTGGATTGGTGAGGAATCATTTGGATGTATACCCAGAAGTGGTATGGCTGGGTCTTGAGGTGGAGCTATTCCAAGTTTTCTAAGATGGAATGAATACTTAGCAATAGGTACTGAGTCACAAGATAGCTATCTCTCAGTCTTCCTGAGAAATCATCACATAGTTTTCCATCATAACTTTAACAATTTCTCTTTCTACCATCATGATATGAGAGTTTCATTTTCTCTCCATAGTTTAGTGCACTTTTGATTGAAGAGTTGGGAAGCAATACATAGCAGTGTCATGGGACAGGATGATGAGAAAGTGTATCATTTGAGTCATTGATCATTTTAGTTACAGTAAACCAGATCGCTAAAAATGTGCAAGTGGAAATATTTCTGAGGGCAGTACCAGGCCGGTAAGTTTCATTTTTCACCTAGAGAGTGGTATGGATCTTATTTACATTGGGTATTGTTAACAGAGTGGGAAAGAGAAAGGCATGAGTGTATACAAGGTTGACGACAATTCTTTTGAGACTACATAGAGGATGACAGAAAACCAGGAATACAAGGGACAACCAGGAGCCATGGGGGGGGGGGTGAGGAGTAAGCATAGAAGTGGCACACACATGAACTCCACCTAGAGGCCTTTCTGGTTTATTACTATTATTATTTTTAATGTCTTTTGAATTGAAATAGACTCTCATGACTCACTTACCCCTCCCGTTCCACCAGTTACCCCGTCCCAGCTACCCTCCATCAAACGGCTTCGATGCCCCCATGTCAAATTGATAGCCATTTTTATTTGATTGTGATTGTTGCGTACATACATATGTACTGAGACCATTTATATTGTTCATATATATTCTCGTAGGGCTGACCACTCTGCATTACACAACTAATGAGGGGAATTTTCCTGGGAGAGGTTACTCCTCTTTTCCCCAGAAGTCACTACCTGTAGTTCTTTGTCTATAGGTGGGACCCCACAAAATTTAGCTCCTTCCCTGTTCACATATCCATCGATGTGGTATTGTTCTGGTCTAGTTTATGCAGCCACTTCTAGGAAAGTGTTTCACAACAGACTTCCTACTATTCTGGATCTTACAGCCTTTCTGACCCCTCTCCCATACTGTTCCCTGAGTCGCCAGTGCAACATTTGTGATGTAGATGCAGCCACTGAGGCTGGGATCCCCACAACCCACGGATCTCTGCATTGTGGAGAGGCCTTTCTGGATGCACACCCTGGTTGGCTTCAGAGCTGGCTAAGGCCTGGGGCACACTGCAGCCACCTAGTGAGCATCAGAAATGTCCTTGTGAGACTTTAACTATCTTAGTCTTCAACCACATCGGGTCTAAGCTGATAATGCAAGTTAGGATGGAAACTGAGTTAGGTGTAGAACTTTAAACTCATGGAGATAGATAGATAATAGAATATTAATATCAGTTGCCAAATACGTATGGACTGGACATTGGGAATGTATGTTATACCTTATAATTTTTGTAATTGTGCCCTAATTATTCTTGTTGTTTTGTATTGTATACATTGTTATAAGAAAAAGAGCTTTTTATTGGACTAAAGGGGGAGCTGTTGGGAGGAGAAAGATACACTAAATTTAAAAAAAAAGAAAAAAAACATATAGGAGGTTGAAGGAGAGGAGAGTAGGAGGGTAGGACCCAGAGGGGAGGAGGGAGGGAACTATGACTGAGATGTAACTTGAAGAAATAAATAAAAGTTGGAAAAAAAAAAGAAAAAAGAAATGTACCTGCTACTGAGCCTCACCCAAACATTGAAGTCCAGCGTCTGTGGGTGAGGCTTACTTAGACATTCTGGTTTTTAAGAGCCTTCATAAACTGCTCTTATGAGACTTTACTGATGAAAAAGAAAAGAAAGAAATCCCAGTGGACAGCCAAAAAACAGGTGCTTGGCAAACCTATGGTGCTGTTTACAGTAGAATTGTGGCACTAGGAGGGAGCCAGATTGTGGAAGGTGTGCAAAGGAATGAATGAGAGAAGGAGAGAAAATGTAAGTGGGTGCACATAGTGAGGGAATTTGGCAACAAAGGGAAGGAGAAAGATTGAGAAGTGATAGAGATAGTTGCAGGGTCAGGCAGAAGGTTTTGTTTTATGAGATAATAAATTATCAGAGAGGCTGCTTGGTAAGGAGGGACAGAGACCAATGGTAGAAAAAGGTAGCATAAAAACAGGCTGTAACATGGACTAGGAAGGAGAGGGAGATGATTTTCTTTCATGAGTGAAGGGTGGAAAAAGAGATGAGGACAGGCAGTGAAGGGTCTAACAGAGTCGCTCACCCCACTTGCTCTCTGAGAAAGGGCTAGAGATCAAGAAGTTAGGAGCAGCTTAGGGAAGCATGCTGGACTAATCCTATGAAGATTACATCAGGAATACAGGACACCTACGGTGATGTCCAGGCAGTATGGACGATTTTCAAGTGGGCAGTGTTTGAATTTGTAACAGTTCAGCTCTGCAAAGATTCGGCTCTTTGTCTCAGAGGTACAGGACTCAGGCTCAGATAAACAGAATGGGCTGGGCTGGGCTGGCTGGAAACTAGTTTGAGGGCATTCAGGGACCATTGGTTCCCTGCTGAATGCTGGCTATAGAGTGGGTGATTAGATTCCCAGTGAAAACCCTAAGTCCTTCCTGGGATGGTGCAACCAGATTGGACAAGAGAGAGATGGAGGACATAGGGGAATGGAGACTGAGTAGTGTTGAAGGCTTTGTGAGCAGGAACAGGTGGAGACATGGACTTCAATGAGGAGACAGAGAAAAAGGGCATTTAGAGAGTGATCAGGAATAACCAAGGCAAGGTGGAAGACAATCTCCAGGCTCCTCTGTGAAGTGTGAAATTCTACTAAGAGCAAGAATAAATGGAAAGACTGGAAAATAAGCAGGGTTGAAAGGTAGTTTTATGGTCCTAAAATGGCCTAAGAGGAGGCAAGGAGAGAAGTTCTTTGAAGAGACACAGATGGATTAAGCAGAAGTAATGGTTTCTTTTCCCCCTCAAGACCAGCAAATCAAAGAATATGAGTAAAATATAGAAATGGCTTAAATAATATGAATATTTTATGTTCTCGGCATTATCTAGAAACCCAGCTGCTTGCTGACCATTAAAAGAAGACGTTATAAACCTAGTAGTGTGTTATTTTAAAATGGATACTCAGAGAATACATTTGTTGAAAGACATTTCTGGACTTGAATTCTCCATTATGCTTTTGGCCTTTCCAAGAAGAAGAAGCAAATAAACATTATGTACAAACGTGCCTAATTACTCATTCATCTGACATTTTGATGGCATTAAGCAACAAATATTAATTTGAAACTCAACATTGTGATTGTTTCTAAGATGTGAAATGTCTCCAAAATATGAAGCCTGAGTTTCAAAATGACTTTTTTTTTCAAAGACTGATTGTGGCAGCCTGCACTATTGGAGCCTTCTATACCTTAAAAAGCTTTCAAAGAAACATTGTAATTTACAGAATTCATTACTGTGCTAAACTAATTAGAACTTGGAAGGAAATCACAGTAGGGAATTAGATATTCTCAAGAGCACTTCCTTGAGCCGTAATGTAGTTTGATAAAGGTTGTTTCGCAATGAAGGAGACTCTTGGATCTCATATATGTATGTCCCCAAGCCCTGAAGAGTAGCATGTCTGACCAGTCCTGTTCAGAAATCCTTCTTGCTCTCTGTTCAGACAGACAGAGAAGTAACAAAGGCAACAAGGAAAGGACAAGATGGAAATATAAAGTATATGTCTCCTTGCATAAAGAGAAAGCTAAACAAACAAACAAAAAACCCAGACATGTCTAATTAGTTTCCAAGCCAGCTATACTGTACAAAGATAAAAATAAATAAAAACCTTCATCTCAGATAAGAGCAGAAAGAGCTGTGTGAGTCCCAGGTGTATGGGTGATTAAGGCAGAGAGCTCGGAAAGCAACCGTTGTTCAGCTCAGCTGCCTCTGTGTTACGCAAATGTGTTTACAGAAAGAATATAAAATCGACCATGGAAAGCTCCCCACATACACATTGATTAATTTCTCCACATGCTGGCAGCTTTCTACGTGGCTGGGGTATCAGGCTCGGGAGATGAATGTGGAAATCAACAGCAGGTGGGAAGTTAGATTTGTCTAGCCCAGCTGCTGCTCCCCGAATCCCCTATTCTTCTTGGTTATCTCAGCCCAGCATCTGTGGTCAAGCAGGACTCATGGGCTTCTGTCATCTTAGGCCTGGGGGGGGGGGCAGTGTTGCCTGTGTCTTCCAAAGCTCAACGCTCCTGATGGGATGGCAAATGGCAGGAAGACAGCCCTGTTGCTATTTGTAAGAGCTGACAGAGTTGATCTGGGTGTGTGTGTGTGTGTGTGTGTGTGTGTGTGTGTGTGTGTGTGTGTGTGTGTGTGTTACATTTTGAGCCTTTACTTTCTATAGCTGCATACCTTCCACTTAGTATTACATTGACTGGGCTCTTTTACAATAACCCCTTGCTTGGCTTAATTGTATAAATAGCACTGTTATATCTGCACATGCTTCTTATTTTAATATTTTTGGTGGTACAGAGATTTTTAAAAATGACCTACCTTCCTGCCCCTTAGATTGAGCACTGAAGGATGATCTATTCCCTACATACTCTGGGAATTGTAGACTTTCATCTTCCAGACGTGTTTTAATCATAGAATTTTAGTGCAACCTTCAGAAGTCTTTATTCTTCCAATGTCCCACTCACCACAGATGGCCACTTAGCCTATGGTCATGAACTACTGAGAATTATGGAGAGATAGAGGCAAATGCAAGCACCTCTCTTTGATGGCACCTCACCACCAGGGCATAGTCCCACTAAGGTCTAACCTTCTGTCTTGAGTAATAGTGAGGGTTGCTATATCTCCCAGGCTGTCTTTGAAATCAATAGTCACCAGATGGCCATTTTGGAGGCTCACTTAGGTAAGAGTTTCTTCTCAGCAAAACCACACTTGCCGATCTCATTCTCCAGGAAATATTGACTGGATTATTGCTTGCAGGAAGGAAACCAAATCTCTAATATTTACTCCAGAATAGATGAGTGAGATGGTTTGGCTAAGTTTGGCTACAACACACATCATTCTGTTCCAAGGTTCTTGATATGATCACTGACCTATTCAACTCGTGGGTGTTTTTTAAAATTCATCATATGGGCAGTGCTTCCTCCACTTGTGTCTGCTTGGAGGCCTCTCAAAAATAATCTCACTTCTAATAATGAGCTGAGATGGTTTGAAGGGCTCATTCTTTTGACCTGTCAGCCTACAGAGAACATCACATATTGACCTTGTGCTATGAATTTAATATGTGTCAAGGTCTGCCTTGGCTTCATGCACACATGCATTTATAGCCCTTAGTTTTTTGTTTTCCTTTCTCAAACCTTAGCATTCTATGTTTGTTTTTTATATTTATGATCTTTAATGCAGGAAGAAGTTTTTGCAAGTATTGTTATGGGCTGGAGAGACAGCTCCACGGTTAAGAATGCATTCTGTTCTTGCAGAGACCTGGGCTCTGTCCACCAAGAGCAACTGAGTTATGTTCCCAGCATCTTTCTGATGGTCTGTAACTCCAGCTCCAGGGGAGTAAGACACTCTGGTATGGCCTTCATAGGCACTTGTGCCCTTGTGTACATACCTCCACAGAGACACACAATTTTCATAATGTACTGTTATTTACAAAGTCTTGACAAAATTTACCTTCAGCTTTTCTCTGTACATTCTCAGTACAAACAAGCAAGCAAGCACGCTGTCGCAAAATGGGGCATGATTTAAAAAGAAATCCTACATGGTTTGGGAATAAATTCAAAGTTGATATGGGCAGAGAATTAAGAAGAGAAGAGTGGACTGCTTGGTTAAAAATTCATAAAGAGGCACAGAGAGCTTTGACGATGGTCTCAGATTTTTTGAGAAAAGTGGTATATTCAGATACAAAATTGAAACAAGATTAGGGAGCTAGCTCAGTTGGTAACTGTGTAAGTGTGAGGACCCAAGTCCCTGGAACGGCTGGCCAGACAGCCGAGCCCTAATCAGGGAACTACATATTACAATGAAAAGATCCTGCCTCAAGGAAAAAGTAGACATATTTCCTGAGAAGCTGTACTCAAGGCTGACATCTGACCCCTACAGTCATACTCGAGCACATATGCGCGTGCATTCATACACCAACACACACACACACAATCCAAACATCTTCACGTTGAAAATTACTTTGGGATCAAACCCTTGTAGCCTCTGATGAATTTGTCATCTGACGAGCTGTGTTTAACCACCAGGATTGTGAATGGTTACAGCGCAGACTGAATTCGGGCACTGTCCTCCGTGTCAGTTTTCAGTAGTGACCAGGACAAAGGTGTCGTGCACTAGGCTTGAGTCAAGCGCCCGTATGGCTAACGGTCCTTTACATGCTCGAGCCCTCAAGCCTAGGTCTTCATGGATTTCTCAAACTTAGGCTCAGACTGGCCTCAGAGGGGTTCCTGTCCAGCCTCTTACAGGTGGAAGCCCCTGCCTGGAAACCCACCCTTGAACACCCTGCTTAGACACACTCAAGCAAGCCTGAGTTTCTAGGAGTTCTGAGCAGTCTTCCACCCCTGGTCAGGCACAAACAATGATCCTGTGTGTCCACACTAGCCCTCCACCAGGTGCTGCTTGGCCTTTTGTTGGCCAAGGCAGGATGTTAACATGGTATTATACCTCTGTATGGGCTGAAATCCCTGTGCTTCTAGCACATGAACGAGTTTGAAACCTAGTCTCCCACACTTCTGTGCTTAGAGATTGGATGGTTTTGACCATGAATGCAGGATTTTCTTTTTGCATTTATTTCATTATTCTAAAAGAGAGGCCCATTCCAGCTATTTTGAATTTCGTGTCTTGACTGTGATCTCTAAACAGTTTTGATTGATTGTTTCATCTGGAAGCTACTTTGCTACACAGATCTGCACTTAGTGTTTCATAAATTGTGTGTGTCGTCAGCTAGTGTCTCAAGTCATAATATATACTTATGGCAGGGCTCCAAGAGTGTCTTGAAGCCATATTCTGAATTATTCCAATGATTGCATTTTTACCACCCTTATTTTTATCTCATCGAGCCAGAACAATACTTGTACCAGGAACAACTACTCTACTGTTGTCTCTTGCTGGCTCATGCTTTCATTATTAGTATCTTGAATCCACTGTTTCTTTGTGAGAAAATCTTTCTTGTTTAAGCCAGCTGTTCATTTTGGAAAGATTGGTTTAGTTAAAACTAGAAAATATAATCCATAAATCTACTTAACAGGGCTCAGCTGAATGGCTGTGTGGGCCGTGTGTGGTAATGGAGAGGGAGAGAATGAATAGACAAAGGCCTTATATCTTCCTTCAGCTCTTGGGGACATCTCAGACACCTCTCGTGCTTCATGTGGCATGCTGTCCACTCCACTGTAGAGCAGGTGACTCTATCGCTTTCAGTCAGTATGCTTAAAATATCTTTGAACATTGAATTCCTTCCTACTTAAAGTTTTAAAACAGACAGAAATAGCTCTAGTATTGTTTTCTACACCACATGGAACCACTTCAAAAGCTTCTAGAGATGTGTTCACATCCCAAAGACCCTCTCATTTCTGCTTTGGTAGATCACCTGGAGTTCTTCATAATCATGCACCATATAAAGATAGGAGTTTTTGGACTGGGTGTGTTGACCCAAGCCTGAAATCTCAACCCTTTAGAGACTGAGACAAGAGAACCATCAAGTTCCAAGCCAAGCAAGCCTAGGTCACATAGCGAGTCCCTTTCTCCAAATAAAAATAAATAAATAAACAAACCAATGGGCAAGCAGAAAGGTGAATTCTTGGAGCACCAGAGCACCCTCTCAGTTGATACTGATTCATTTATCAATGCTCTTTAAAGATAGTCCTTAAACAAGATAGGAGTAAGCCTAAGACAGTCTGGTCCTGACTTCTCCATAGTGCATATCATTGAATACATTGATTCTAGATGTCCCTGGTGGTGATGACCACAACTCCCTGAGCCTCTGAAATGACAAAATTTTGCTTTGTAGGCTGAACTGGTCTCAGAGTTACTAGTATCCCAGGCTGGCCTCAAACTCACGGCCTTCTGTCTTCTGCCTCCCAAGTGCTGGGATTGCAGGTATACATGTGCAGTGTATGTTTTAAAACACTTAGAAAACACTAGAAAATGCTCTTCACATACATAACCCTTAACTACCTTTCTGAAAGATGGGACAGCTGAACCTCTGCACGTGGTGCCTTCCTTTTCTCCTTGTTGTACTGCCTGAGAGATGGAGGCCAGGGTATCAAAAGATGCATGCTTTTTAAACAGCCAGGTACAAGCCACCAGTGCCTTGAGACAGAAAGTAGCTGGGCGGACCAGTGCTGTGTCTTTCCCACCTTTGACCTCAGTCTTCCAGCCGCAGCTCTTCCCTGCTGTCTAGAGGTTAATTCTAGGCAGCAGCTGCTTTCTTTGTGACCTGGTGCCATCTTACCACCTGCCCCAGGCAGTAGTTTCTGTTAAGGAGTGAAAAAATTATGCAATTTTGAGTGATTTTCCCCCCGAAGTGATATTTTAGTTATTTTTAGCTTTTTATCATGAATTTTTCAACAAATTAAAAGTGTGAAAAATGGTGTAATCAATACCTAGTCGCCAACCACTTACATTTTTGTTACTATTTTGCTGTTTGCTCTCTGATAAATTATGTTTAAGGGCTGAAGATTTATGTTACTTAGCTCCCAAATATTTCAGTATCGCATCTCTGAAAAATAAGAATGTTGGCTGGTGAGAAATGGACTGCGAAAGCCTGACTTTTATCCCTAGAAGCCTTGTAAAGGTCGAAAGAAAGAACCTGCTCCACAAAACTGTCTTTTTTGACTTACACACACACACACCCTGCATGTGCACACACACTCAGCACTAATACTAACACCACTTAATAATAAAAAATTTTAAAGATTTTTCCACTAAAATGAAACTATTCTCCTACGTAACTGTGGTGCCATGTTCATACGAAAGAAAATTAGCATAACTTTCATATACTGTATAATAACATTCAGTGTTATTCTTCTCCAAAATGTATTGAATATTTTTCCCAAACTAACTCTTGCATATTGCAGTTGGTTTTTATATCTCAATTTTAGGATTTGGGATTTTTGGTATAAAGAAGGCGAGATTACAATACCTGGTTGAGATAGTATGTATGGGTGTGTGTGTGTGTGTGTGTGTGTGTGTGTGTGTGTATTAAACAATGACTTTTCAGATTAAGTAGACTATTGATCTAGATTGTTCCGGTGGTTTTATACTAGGTAGTAAATGGTGCCGGATATGTTCAAGTTGCAAAATATAGAAATCTCTAAAAGTGTGCCCAAGAACCACATTTTAACAGAGGCCATTTGTCTTCTGTAGATGTTCAAGGGACACTTAACGCTCTGATGCTTTGTGTGTGAAACCATCCCATAAGTAAATAGTACATCTAGGGTTTGGGCTTGACACTGATAATGGATTATAATAGATTGAAATTAAATATGATTTGTGTAACAGGAAAAATGGTGTCAGCTAAGTAAATAATTGATTAATTATTCCCTGGTTAAAACTGGCAAGTTAAATTGCAAGGCTGGAATGAAATGTCACCCAATACCTCTTAGTCCTAATAGATACTTCACAGAGATATAGGGCAGCAATGCCCTGAAATGGCAAAACGGCCTTACCTTGCTGTGTCCAGTTTGCACCAAGATATCCTGTGTATTAGTAGAGGTAATAGCTGCAGAGAGAGAGAGAGAGAGAGAGAGAGAGAGAGAGAAGAATAAGCTGTCAAAGATATAAAAAACATAGAGACCCATGTTTGCTTTGGAATCAGCAAATTTAGGAGGCAAGAGATAAATGCATATTTTCTTCCTCGTGTGCTGATTGTGATAAGTGGGGTCAGCATGACTTTTCATGAGTAAGTTTAGCAAAAGAAAACTAGTCACAGATATGTTGGCCCCTGTGTGACTACCACTGATTTAGGATTACCCGGAGTCACTAGACTCCCATTCATCCACTCTCCAGCACACCATCTAAACCTGAAAGGCTTGGGCAGAAGTTGTCTAAAATGTCCTTCTCGCCCTTCCGGTGGAAGGTCCTGTCAGCTCAGAGTCTATATGAAGTCATGCTGACTTCTCTCCTTGTGATTTCAACCCTGGTCTTTGTCTTTTGTGCCTCTGTGAACACAATGTCACTAGCAGTCTCACCAAACATTTCTGACACCACCAAAAATTAACATGGACTTAATTTATATAAAGTGTTATAATTCTCATTACTATTGTGTGTGTGCATACATACCTGCATGATGTCTGTGTGGACACCCATGCCAGGGTACATGTGTGGAATCCAATTGACATGCAATTTTGTTCCTTTTCGTGAAGGTTGGTACTCTTCTCAGAATGCTTGATTAACTAGAATGTTTTATTAGTCAGAATAGGCCATTTTGTGACTATGTAGAATAAAGAAATTTTACTGTAATTAGAAAAAGACTTACATATTTTGGAGAATGGAATAAGCACTCACACATTACAGTTTCTGCTTAAAAGCCTTTAATTCACATCAATTCAGCAATGTGCGACAGAAAGAGCTGACCCCACTCATTACCCCAGGCAACATTGTGTTGAATTTTAATTATAAAGATCACTTCAGCATTTGTATTTTCCAGGTCAGCAGAATATGTCCTGTATAGCCCTTAACAAACATCTGAGATGGTTACATCTGTATTTCTCCTTCATAAAATGGGGACGCCTATGTCACAGAGTAACAAGTGTGAAGATAAATCACACATCCCAGATGAAAAGTGCTTTGCCCACAGCATGCGCTGACACATTAACGATGGTGGACACTGCAGTATCCCTGAGGCCTTGGCAATTTTCTTTGGCATGTAGGGTTCTCCAGCCAATCTACATTATCAAGAACTTATCACATTATGTCAGTTGTCTTAATTAGTTCATAACATTGAATCGACCTTGCAGGGATTCACTATCTCAATCATGACCTAAGAAAGACAGACACCTCTTAAGGACTATGAATACTTCGGTTCAAACTGCAGGACTCTTCTGCCTAGCACAGTGATAGCATTCATCGTTGACTCTTCCAATTTCACTAGCCTGGGGATAAATAGCAGCTGGCTTCTCTGCAAATGTAAACAAAGGTGAACAAAGGATCCACAAAACAGACCTTTGTTAGGAAGTGTTATCATCATTCTTTGTTTATGAACCCAGGCTCAATCCAATAATATTGCCTTACATATAAAAACTACAAAGGATAAAAGGGTGATAAAATTGAGGATTCACGGATAACACTAACATTATGATACCCCAACATTAAATCACAAATAGTTCTTTAGTTTTGTTGCAATTGCCAGAAAAATCAGAATCTTCAACCCAGTGTTTGTCTTAGAAACATGCAAATATCCTTAACCATATTAATAAAGACAATATCCACATTAGTGATGGTGAAAAATGTCAGCATTAAAACTGCACCTTATCAGTGGCTGCCTGGACAGTTCCTGTTTTCTCTCCATATATTACAGCATCAATCTTCAGCCTTTTGGTCCCGTTTCTCTGACAGACATTGATTGTAGAGCAGGAATTATGAAGGATTTACCTACCCTGTCTTGGCAGAGCTAGGCTGTCGACTTACCTGCTACCAAGTTTTGTCCTTTTTGGACAACAGTCTGTCTACAGTTGAAGCAAGGGGTTTTTCATGCCAAGAGATAGGCTTGCCATCTCACACTGGAGATTCTTCGATGTTCATCTTCTACTTGGAGTAGAACAGGGGGTGCTGTCAGGAGCTGACATGTCTCCATATCAAAAAAATCTTAATTTAAGAAAACATCTTTGAATGCCATATTCTGCAGATCTCTTGTGGTTTTTGAAGACGCCCTATCTATCTCTTGTATTTAGATAAGCAAATGTTGCTTGTCTCTTAACAACTTGATTTTTGAGTAGCTTAGAGAATATCTGTGATAGACTGTCATAGTAGCTAACAAAATGACATGCTTGCATGACTAGGAGTTTGTATTTCTTAACTATCCTAAACAGTTTAAGACGGTTGGTATCAAGAGGCCAGAGCTTCACATTTCATTTTTAAGTATTACTAGATACAATACCTTTAAGAAGCGTTACCTTTAATTTTGTATCAATATACAAAGATCAATACCAATGTGGCCAAATATACTCTTAATTTTGTATCAATATACAAAGATCAATGCCTATGTAGCCCAATACAATCTTAATATTGCATCAATATACAAGGGTCAATACCATTGTGGCCAACTATAATCTTAATTTTGTATCAATATACAAAGATCAATACTGATGTAGTCCAATACAATCTTAATTTTGCATTAATATACAATGATCAATACCACTTTAGCCAAATATAATACTAATTTTGTATCAATATACAAAGGTATAAGGGCATATTCAATAATCTTTCCCTTCTTCCTGGTCCTTCCCATACTATGTCTATGTCCCATTTTTCTCAAGTCTGTGCACTCCTACATAGGAGAGAAAGAAGGATACAGAAAAGAAAAAGAAGGAAGTCCCTGGGTCTAACCTCCAAAACCCATTTAACAAGACCATTTAACAGCTTGCAGTCTCTTCCCCTAAATAACAAAGTTTTCTGTTATCCATCAAATAACCAAAAGGGGGGGGACACCCTCCCCACCCTCTGGGCATGGGACATCGCTCTCTTAAAATGACTTCCTGCTGATTTGGGTTGTAGTAAACCTGTTTGGGGCCCAAACCAGAATGGAAAAATGGTTAAAAATGTTAATACAATCCTTTTATGTGTCATTTCTTAGTTTTGGAAGATGAAGGCCCTGCACTTCCTACATAATCAGATATATTTATCCCTCTCAGGTCTCTGAGGTGGTTGAAGAATAGATAGCTAGAGTCTCATAGTTAAATTTTGAGTTGTTAAGGAATCAAGAAGGTGTTCTGGATCTAAGAAGATGTTTTTAAAATTGTGATGCAAGTTAGTATGAAAGCTGAGTCAGATATAGAACTTTAAACTCATGGAGATGGTTAGATAGTAGAATGTTAAAGTCAGGGGCCAAATATTCATGGACTGGACATTGGGAATGTATGCTAAGCCATTTAACTCTCATAATTGTGGCGTATTTATTTCTGTTGTTTTGTATAGTATTTACTGTTATAAGAGAAGGAACCATTTGTTGGACTGAAAGGGGAAGCTGTTGGGGGGAAGAGGGTGGAAGGGTGGGACAGGAAGGGGGAGTAGGAGAGGGATTGTGACTGAGATGTAACTTGAAGAAATAAAAAAATAAAGTATAAAAAAAACTGCACCTTATTGGGTTCCTCCTCTACCGTGTGTGTGTGTGTGTGTGTGTGTGTGTGTGTGTGTGTGTGTGTGTGCATATGTGTGTGTGCATATGTGTGTGGGGCCATGTAGGTGTCATTTCCAATATATCATCTACCTTTTTTTGAAACTGATTCTCTCACTGGCCTGCAATTCACCATGTTGGCCAGGCCTGTCTCTATTTCCTTCCCAAGGGCTGGGATTTCATGCACAAACCACCACACTCAGCTTTTTTACATGAATTCAGAGGGTCAAACTCAGGTTCCCATGTTTTCATAGCAAACCCTTCATAGACTGAGCCATTCCCAGTCACTTCCTTCTCTTTTTAGTGATCCATCTGGCCATTTTCTGGTTTAATGTTACACAATAGAAAAAAATATTATCTTTCAGTATTTCCAGGTCCACAAAAAGAAATGATCCTACCTGTACTTCTTGTGTAAGTTGAGGTACAAGTAGATTTATGTTGAGATGCTTTGATCAAAGAATACTTCCGTTTGCCCTCCCCCTAACCCTTGGAAACACAACCTTGCATTCTAGAGTCTACTGACTCAAGATCATCTGAATACAAATGGACAGTCCCTGGAAGGGGCTCCTCCTGGCACTAGCTTCTGGATTCACCCAGACACAGGCATCTCCAGTAATGTTTTTGAATTAATTTTCATCAAAATCACTCATAATCTGGCTTAATGATTCCATAAAAGCCTTGGTTTACCCTGCCCCATGAGGATGGAAATATTTGCCATGGGGAAAAAAAAACGGTTATTAGTTTTATAGCCCTGCCTCCTTCCATGCCTCTCTCTATAAAGAATATGAGAAGAGATATTAAATCTTATTTTTAATAACATTATTGACATCATTGGGGAGCTTTATAATACTTGACATTTGTTTTCAGTGTTGGGAAAAGAGGGAGAAAGTAGATTGATTTGGTATTTATTTCTGAAGTTTGAGTATGACAAGTTACTTTTAACATAAAATATGTAGGCAGTTTTGGAATGCAGTGAACAGAATGGGTTGTTGGTTTTGAAAGTGAACATAAATTTTAGAATCAAATGGGTAATGTAGTAATGATAATAACATCATTTGATTGCTAAATGAACCTGTTTTATTATATTCATCATTGGATTTCTATTGCCACCTAGCCAGCCTTCAAAACTGATATACAGTGTTGTCTGGACCCGTAGAACATAGCTCATGACTGAACATACAGCTCTTTTAATAAAAGTTAGCTTCTTCAGAGTGCTGTAGTTTCAATACATCCTTATTTTTCTAAGGTAAAATGTATGTATTTCAAAAGAGTAGTCTCTGAATGGGGACTTCCTTGTAAGAAATAGACATCCATTTTGTAGTGGACATGTGCTTCCAGTTGTTAACAATACAAGGATTGCACAGGGGAGATAATGTTAATATTGACTGAGCACAGGTAGATATGATCTGGAAAGGCCCAGTAAGATCCTGGTGGGATGAAGAGAAGCCGAGGTCTTTGCCACTACCTTAACAGCTCAACTGTGTCTCGAAGGCTGGCTTAAGCCCTACACAATCAGTTCAGAAAGATTATTTGTTTCATTTATGTTTTTATTCAAGTCTCATGCAGCTCAAGCTAACCTCAGACTTATTATGCAGCTGAGAAACTGCTGCATAATAAGTCTGACCTTGACCTTGAACTCCTAGTCCCTCACTTCCATCTCTAAGTCCCAGGACTATAGGAATGCACCATCACAGTCAGACCAAAAAAAATATTCCTACTGCATAATAAATGGCACAAAAGCATGCTTGGTGAATTCCAAGCCAGTAAGAGACTGTCTCAGAAAAACAAAGATGTATATGATATAAATGAAAATTTTATTAAGGTATATTTATTATAATCTATGAACACCTAATACCTAACAACACTTAAACAATCCTACCCTACCTCTTTTGAAAGGATATCAAGGTTCTCTAGCACAGGTCCAAGAGGGCAACTTGGTTTGCAGTCTATCTGCAGGCACTCCTCAAACAGCATTCAGCAGTCTGGCTCTGGCATTATTATGGCCGCCTCCACCTCAATGCAGCTTAGGCTTGAGGCTTTATCCTCAGGCTTAGGGCCTAGCAGCACTCAAGGCTTGAGCAGTCAACCTGCTTCAGTTTGGGCCAGCCTCAGTCAGCCAAGACTGTCCACAGACACCTCAGGCCCACTGTTTGAATGAGCTGAACCCCTCAGGGATTTAGTCCTTCTTATCAAGGCCTTGCCTTTGCTTCTAGGCCTTGAGGGGGCTAACTCACCTGTCTGGGCCTATGCCACACCCTTACGAGACAGGGGTTACCCTCTTGCCTGTTTTCAAGGTCTTTGCTGTGACCTCAGAGCTCCGCTTGCCTCCTAGCGCTTCATTCACTAGCTTGGTGGCCCTCAGGCATGTGGACAGATGTCTTCAGTGCCCAGTTTTCATGAACTTTCTCTCAGCAGGTTCTATGCCACGCCTTTTCTGCCACCCTTCTTGGTCTGGCTCATGGCAAGAGTCTCTGTCTCCGATGAGTCTCCGGTTTCCTCCCCAGTTCTCAGTTATGTGCCCAGGCTTCTGACCACCAGCTCTTACTGTCTCAGCATTGATGTAGCCTAAGGGCTGGTTAATGTGTCTTTGCTTGAAGTCCCATCTTTTTTGTCAGCCGCTTCACACCTGTCATCTCTGTACAAAGGTGTCTCCCTGGAAGGGCTCTCTCTCTCAGGCTTAAATAGGGTGTGTTTCCTGAGGTTCTCACAGCTTTCGGGGTCTCTCAAGATCTCTGTGGCTTTGTAGCCACCACCCTCAGCGCGCCGTTTTCCCTGTCTCTCACAGAGCTGTAGGCCTCTATGGTTCCAAAACTAAGTTGCATGTTGCCTCATTCCAATCTGGGCTCCACCCACTTTAACCACAATCTTCAGCTAGAGTCTTTCAAAGTGTGGCTGCATTGAGAAGCCCTTTTTAAGTTCCCCTGGCTTTCCTCCTTTTGCCCAGGACCATACGCTGCCATGTGCCAGGCAGATCTACATTCCAAAAGCCCTTACTAATCCACTAAAGAACTCTCATTACCATAGGACCTAAGAAGCAACACTCAGATTTATCCTTTGGCCTCCACACCTCCACTTGCACAGAGGTGCACATGTGTACCTGTACACACATGAATATGCACACACGTGCACGTGCACACACACATACCTCTTCATTAAAATGTCACATCATCATATTTGGTCACTAGACACTTAAGACCAGTTCAGGAACTGGTGGGGTTTGAACATATGAAATCTGGTTACCTCATTCAGTATGAACTAATGAGTCCCCTGGCTGAACCATTAGCTTGCTGCCAGATGCTCTGGGAGGGGGAGCAGGGGTAAAATCTTTATTTCTGCATTGCCCACTTGCTTGTCCAGGCAAAGACCTACAACTCAGTGCCTCTGCATCTGCCATCCAGCTTCTTGGATCTGCTGTTCTTTCCCCTGCCTTGCTAAATGAAGATGACACCATCTTATTTACCCGAGCAGTGTTTCTTGTGTAGATAGATGTTAAACTGTGCAATAGATTTTTTTAAATGAAATTTTAATTACTTTCTGCTATTCTGAGCTCATTGCAATCAGCAGCCATCTTGCTGGAAGATAAAACAAAACAAAACCGCTCGTCGGGAGGAGCAGAGGCCTATTGCAGAGTGGGGCACAGAAGCCTATTGTCAGCAGCAGCTGTGGGTGCCTGCCCCAGGTTCAGGCTCAACAGCCACAGGGTTCAGAGGTTTTGAGTTTTCCACTGATGTTCCTCTTCCCTAATGAGGTCACCTCTTGGCACAGTAGGAGGGAGACTCTGCTAATGGGAGACTCGGAAATGCGTGTTGCAATTACCACTCTTTGTTTCCAGCCATCTTCCATAGTTTCCAAACAGCCTGAGAGCTAGAAAGGGGGGTTTGCTTGTTCCTCAGCAGATAAGGAGCAGAGCTACATAGGGAAGCCGCATCCTCTGCTGACTAGCCCCTAGATTCCAGGCATTGTGCAGCACTGTTGTTTCTAAAACAACGGAATGGGAGCAACCCACTTTCTACGGAAATGATGCTGCCCAGCAGTTCATGTGGTGACCATGCTCGGACCGGAGCTAAAGCTTTGTCACTGACAACTTTATATAGTCAATTAGTCACTTGGACTACATTATGCCCCCTCTTAAAAATTAAAAGGTTTGAATGGCCCATCTGTGGTATCCCTCTAGTACCATCTTCTACAAAATGGGCATAAACTATCGTGTCAAATCCACTATGCAAAATTTACAAAGTAAAATGTATAGAAATGCTGTAAAAATCCATAATGCTCTAGTGCCCAATAGTGATAGGTACCAAAATAGATTTTTGTGAGTACTACACAGAAAATGGAAACAAACGAACAAGAGTATTCTCCACCTTTTTCCCCCCTTTTCAAGGACTCTGAGAGGGGAAGCCTGAGTTAGTGACTAGAGTTGGCACTGGGTCGATTCAGGATACAGGGGTGTGGCTCTCCATTCTATTGCAGTCTCTGCTCTCCCAGAGGACTGGATTAAGATGCTCGAGTTGCCATGACAACAGGCAGTTCTGAGCCGAACTGGTTTGGTTATTTTGTTTGTTGAGCCTTTCTTTTTCCCTTTAATTTATCAGAGAAGATTCTTATTTTGATTTTTTCAATCATCTTAATTCCTGACTATTTCTTGGATCTAGTTGCAAACCAACCACTAATCCCTCTTTCCTTAGATGTTTCCTCCCAATGAAACAGGATGAAGGGTAGAATATGAAACAAGATCCTATTTAAATGCCAGCCTGCAGTTGAGGAAGCAGGCATTCTTCCAAGAGAAAACATTAGCTGGAGTTTTGTCAGGGTGTGCAGACTGATCCAAAGCTTTGGTGTATCTCTCTGTCTTAAATTTAGGGATGCATAAGCACCTGTGTGTCTGGATCTGTCTGGCATCACCAGGGACACTTTCAGATATACTCAGACCTCATAATAGCACTAAGAAGATAGCATTTCTGTCCCCTGTGTTCAAGAAGATTTCGCAGCCTCAGAAAAACTGCTTTGCCTTGGCAAGGGCTTTTCCACTCCGCTCTAATGCAAGGAGACCCTCATTTTTCTCAGAGGGATAAAGCAGAAACCAACAGGTGATCATCTTACCTCCTGTCCTCCCACTACTGGTCAAAATCCTCATCATCCCAGCTCCTCTCTGATAGGACCACACTTAGTCAAAGAGGAGCATCACTTAATGGCTTCGAGCAAGCTAGCAGGGGATTCTGAAGGGAGTGATTGCCCATACTCTCTTCTGATCAAGACTCCTAAAAGTCATTTTCTGGAGCTTGGATTTTTGTAGATGGGAGCAAGTAACCCTGCTGGATGCTCGGTAGACCCCGGTAGACCCTGGTAGATCCTGGTAGAGACTGGTAGACATTGGTAGACACTGATAGTTCCTGGTAGCTACTGTTAGACCCTAGTAGACACTGGTAAACACTGGTAGACCCTAGTAGACACTGGTAGACATTGATAGACACTGAGAGACCCTGGTAGACACTGGTAGACATTGATAGACACTGGTAGACACTGGTAGACATTGATAGACACTGAGAGACCCTGGTAGACACTGGTAGACCCTGTCTGACCCGAGGCTGCTCAATACGATTATTAAGAGTCCACATCCCACAGTACTAAGTGTGTGCCTTTTTTTATTTATCTTTGTTTGCATTACTAGAAATCAAAATAGGGCCTGATGCATGTTGGCGAGTACTCTGCCACTGAGCAACAGCCTCAGACCCACTTTTCTGTCTTTATGGGGTAGATGGCATATTATTTATCTAAGCAATGATACCACAAAAGGTGTGCTTTATAAGGATTAATCTATAGACCACATGAAAATTGCATATTGGGGCAGAAATTGGACTCAGAGAAACCATCTAGGAATCTGTTATCCTAATCCAGATGAAGGATAACATATGGTTGAGAACAGAGCCAGAGGGAATAGAAGAAAATGGATAAATAGAAGAAGTAAGATAATGAAAAATAGAAGGGCTAGTAGTGAGTTGGGAAGCTAGGTCTTAGACCTGCAGGGGTTTAGAACTAGATGACAGCATTAAAGGACACCTCAAGGTGCGGACTATCACAGACTCAATCTCTTTGTCTCTAAAGGACTCGATTTCAAATATTAAGCACAATGGTAATTTTCTTTAACTTTCACTCTTTGGTATTTCATTTAATTATGCTTACTGTTAGCATATTGCTTTCCGCTGCAGATGGATTAACCAAACTTTGTGCCGCAGCCAGAGAACATACTGAATTACTATTTATAATGCAGTTTCTATGGAAAATGCAAATTGTGTTGGGAATATTGTGTTGCGAACTTATTTTGTTGCATTCTGTTTGAAGAGAAATATTCTCATAGTAGATGTGGAATTGACTAGTAATTACTGAGAATTAAAAAGGTAAAGTTGGGAGACATGAATTACCATGTTTGATAATCATTTTCATGAAAGTCATGATTTTAGAAGGATCACTGTGGTTGAAAAGTGAGGGTGGTGGAAGGGCCTCGAGGCAGCAGCATATGCAGTTTGTTCAGAGTTTTTAATACTGAAAAGGAAGACAAGGGCTGTTTCATTTTTTTTAAATCAATTTTGTCATGGTGAAAATTAATTACAAGGACAGGTATGGTGCATGCTTTTAGTTTCAGCAGTTGGGAAGCAGAGGCAGGCAGATCTCTGTGAATTTGACACCAGCCTGGTCTACATAGTGAGTTCTAGAACAGTCAGAGCTATGTAGAGTGACCCTATCTCAAAAAAAATTTACAAATATAGACAGGCAAATCATTGTTTTCAGAAAGGAACCAATTTCAGTGATTGTATCCCCCAGTGGTAGAGAATTTGAATTAAAATATTAAACAATGATGTACTTTGTAGTGGAGGGGTGTGGATTGGGTTGCATGTTCTAGTTTGAACTGATTTAAAAAAAAATCAATGTACTTCTCTGTGTCAAGAAAAGGGTTGCAGGTGCTACTCTGTCTTCAGGGAAACCAAATGAGTCACTAGGGGTTGGTGGGCTTGCCTCCCTGTGGAGACTGTCATTTATGGTCCAAGTTGCTATGTTCCACTCAACTCCATAAGTCTTTAGTACACATCACCTACGTGCCAACACAGTGTAGGCACTAGAAGAGTAACAAGCCTGTGACCTTTCTCCCCCTGGCATTAGTAGCATATAATTCAGTTGGGGAGGCAAGACAGACAGACATGAGCCAGGTAGAGTACATAAAAGGTAGAATTTTCCCAAACTGTCAGGCAGTTTTCACTGTGGACATGCTGGAAGCCCTGTGAACTGAGGTAGATTTGGGAGACATTGAAGAAAGGGGTTCAGGAAAGGTTTAGGTGGATTCAGGATAGGGTAATAGTCCTTTGAGGGGGGATAGGGAAAGATGCCAGGTGAGGAGGAAGGAATGGTAGCCATCTTCACTGTTCACACCACACATGATGATACAGGAGGACATCCAGACAGTTGAGGGAGAAGTCAAGTTTCAAAGTTGTTGAAAACTGACCTATTTTCTGATTTGGCCAGTAAGTGATAAATGGATGGAGCCCACGAGACCTTGTGATGCTAAATATGAAAGTGCAGCAGTAGGAGCCAGCAATGGTGCTGAGGTTGCTCCCTGGGACACCACTGGCCATGTTGACACTTTTCAGTTTGGAAATAACAACCATCAGAGTAGTGGCTCTGGCTTGCGTCTAGAATCCAAGACTCAAATCTTAAATGGGCAAGGGTGATGGCCTTAACCTGAAAAATGTCACTTGTGGTATGATTAAAAGGACTGAGAGTGCAAATAGAAAAACTTGCCAACAAAGCCTGAAGCTGAGGGACACTTGTCAGTTTGCAGAAGAGTCAGCCCACTCAGTCAGCACACATGGGACCTGGGGAGAGGACAGGAAATATGGCTGGATCGGACTGCTCATCTTTCATTATCCCGAAATAATTCCCGGTACATGAAAAAGTCCTCTCTGCTGGAAAGGCTGGAACTAGTTAGTTGGACATGGCTAGGAGACAGTCCTCTGGCTGCTTGGAAAAGTTAATAGATCTTACATATTTAAGGCTGCTGGTCATTCTAGAGAACAAGCCATAGGATTACCTGATTGGCTCATGTTTTCTGAGAGCCCACACTCCATATTCTTGAGGAAAGCAAAGAAGTGGCAAAGCATCCTACACCTCTCTCATCCTAATCTCCCACCTCTACCATCAGTGTTCCCTAAAGCTCTTCATACATAGCAGGGACTGCTGGATGATACTGGTCAGCCATGCTTAGCAGTGGTTTGCTCAGCTTGGGCCCTGTCACCAGTCAGTAGTCTGTCCTTTTGCTCCAGGTGCAGCAAGTGCTCATTGAGGCCCTCCTTAAGCAATGCCTTGTGCTCAGTTTTGCCGGATCCAGCAGCTAGATTAAGAAATGCCTTGGGCATTTTTTATTGCAGTGATAAAACACCATGACCAAGACAGCTTATAAAAGAAAGCTTTTGATTGGGGTTCCAGTTTCAGAGGGTGAGTCTATGACCGTCATGGTGTGGGACACAGTGGCCCACAGGCTGGTGCTGGAGCAGGAGCTGAGAGCTCACATGTGATGCACAAACAGGATGTAGAAAGAGGCAAAGATAACTGTGAATGAGATGGGCTTTTGAAACCTCAGAGCCCACCCCCAGTAACATACCTTCCTCCAACAAGGCCACACCTACTAATCCTTCCCAAACAATTCCAACACAGGTTGTGGTATGGGAAGGGGGAATAGATATTCAAATATATGAGGCTACAAGGGACATTCTCACTCAAGACATCAGGAAGGATGGAAAGTGGGTGTGGTTGCCAATCATAACTCAAAAGGAACCTCAGGAGGATTCTGTGGACAGAGGAGACATAGGGAACACTCCACTGACTGTAATCACGAGAAAACACCCCTCTACACATTGCCTTCAGATAACCAGTAACCTTAGGACTGGTTCATCTAATTGTAGCTCTGGAGTGAGTTCTAGAGAAAGCTAACAATAGTTAAGAAGTACCCTAAAGGGAAGCTTTGAGTGAATTGGAGGAGCACATCTTTTGTGTGAGTCTAGACGAGGCCAGAGGTAGATTTCAGGCATTCCCCTCTGCTTCTTTCAACCATATTCTTTGAAACTATCTCTCATTGAACCTGAAACATGTTAGTTTGGTGACATGGCCTATGAGCCCTAAACAAACAAACATTTATTTTCAGACTTTAAGGTCAGAGCTCAGGCCTCATGCCTTTGACACATCACACATGGGGGGCCTGGTGGCCAGCCCCTGCCTCTACGCACAACACTCAAGTGTAAAAGCTGTAGAACCTTGATGGGGGTACGGTGCTTTTCTACAGATCTGCATTTGTGCTTCCCTGTTTTGAGCATGCCGACTCCCATTCTTTTTATAGCAAATGGAGACAGCAACTGTCACACATGGCCTGGCAACTTGTCGTCTCCAAGCCAACATATGAAAGGAGTCAGGGTAATGTGTTCTAAAAATATTGGTGTAATGCTGAAAAATGCATATTTCCAACATGTTCTCCTTCAGATCATTTTGCCTTGGCAGGCAAGTGTTACCTCTGGATGCTTCTTGGTCTGTACATACCAGGCCCATCCTTAGCCAGAGTGATTTTGCTATTGTTCATGTTCCTCATGAAAGTGGCACCAGTATAAAATCATGGAGAATTTTAAATATTATTATACATCCAGCCAACAAAACTATCGAGGCTGGGAGTTGGCTCAGTAGATAAAGTGCTTCCAGCACAGTATGGACATCTGATTTCAGATCTCAGCACTCATGTAAAAGACAGGCACAGCGGCATGTGCCTGTAACTCAGCTCTGGGCATGACAGAGACAGGTGGATCCTAGGGGCCTGCTGGTCAGCTCTTCTAGCCAAAATAACAAGATAGGCTCCAGGTTCATTGATAAAGCCTGTCTCAAAAAATAAGGTGGACAGAGATAGAGGAGGATACCCAAAGTCAGCAACATGGTGAGTGTGACCACCCACGCATGAGCACATGGATGCATACATCACACACATGTACACAGTAATAATAACACATACAAATTACAAAAGCAAAGCTATTGTATGGCTCTGTTATCCATAGTTGTAGTCACACACACACACACACACACACACACACACACACACACACACACAGACACACTCAAGCAGCTTTGCTCTCTACTTAAAGGAATTTATAATACAATGTGTAAACAGACAGGCAAGTAATGTAACAGGAAGATTGTCAAAGTAATGAATAAAGTACATACCATGTGACATTACAGAGAAGCTATAATAATACACAGTAGGAGCTTGCTGGACGAGTTTTAAGAATCAGGGAAGACTTAATTGAAGAGAGTGAGCTTTATATAGGACTTCATGAAGAGGCCTGCCTTGAAGAAAAGTGTTCCTTCCAGCAGGAAAGGAAACAGAAGGAAGATGTGAACACTAGTGAATTGTAGGCAGCTCAGCATGCCTACGGCGGGGAACATACTCAAGGAAGTGACAGCGATGAAGACATGGGACATAGAATGAAACCCAGAGAAGTCTTTATATCCTATATTAGGAGCTTTGACTCAAGTATCTCATTAGATATGATACCAAGCCACCTCAAAGCATGAAAAAGGAAGTGACATCCATGTTCCCCATGCAGTATACAGATGGCTTTGATATCTGTAGAAGAATGAGTTGCAGAGAGTGAAGCCAGAACCAAGAAACCAGACACATTAATCAGCCAATGGTCCAGTGAGAGCTGCATAAGCCTGTGCGTGATGTCGCCACTGGTGTAGTTCTTAGGAAAAGTGTAGATAGAAGTGATGACAAGGGAACAGTTGGTAGGTTATATTTACTTGATGTACAAAAGAAAGGGAAGAGGAAGCATTGGCCATGTGAGCAGGTGATGAGATGATGTCTCCTTGAGTATGAATCAGAGAAGATGCTGGAGCGGGAGCTTTGCTAAAGGTGGAGATGTCAGGTGAACATATAAAGAGGATATCTGTCTTTGAATCTGGGCTGAGAAAGGCCTGGGCTAGGCAAGTACATTTAGGAGTGTGTCTTCTGGGTACAGGTGTCAGTGACATCAGTGGAAAATAAAGGAACACAGGAAAGTGCAAAGATCTAGCTTTTACAATCAGCTCTGGGTTTGAGGTCTGGGTCTACCCCTGCTCAACAGGCGCCTAACCTAAAGGAAATTGTATAAGCACACTGAACCTCACTCTTCTCCAGCAGTAAAGAGAGGTGAGAATAAAGCCTTAAGAGGTTTTTTGGTTTTTCTATTTGATCATTAACTAAATAAATGCTTATGTACTCTTACTATGTGTTTAAACCTAGAAATGCTGAATAGACATCATTCATACTGAGTCAGTTTTCAGCCTCATGATGGGAGAACATATATTAAATGTGCAATAGCACAAACACTACCAGGGAAAACACAGAGAAGTCCAACATGAGACAATGGATGTAAGGGCCCAGGCACTATTATCTATGAGTAGGCCCTCAAATAGCTCCAGAAAGAGAAGACACACTTGTTTTCACTTCCCACTGCATTGTTTAGACAGACTCTGATCAGCAGTGGCTCAAGGAGAAGGTGATAAGGATGAGATTGGAGATCATGATCAAAGATTATTTTTTCAATGTCTGGCTATTTAGAGAAACAGTGATCTCAAGGACTATCTGGAGCAGACTGGTACTTGAGGAGAGGTTTGGGGGTTTCTAGATGAAAGACTTGAGCATGGTGGCACACTGAGCGATGGAACAGGTGGAGAGAATACAGTAAAAGAAGAGGAAAAGAGACCTCTAGGGAGACAGGCAGATGCCAAGAAAGAGCCCCTTGCTGAGATGGCATACGAAGTACGTGAAGATTAAATGGGATAATGCGTTCTGAAGTGCAGGAAGCAGCGTATGGTGGGTACTTAAGATCCGATTGAGAGCAGAGTCGGTATAGATAGTGTGTTTGTCAGGGTTCTGCAGAGAGAGAATAAATGGAATATGTACCTTGATGTATGAAAAGGGACTCATTTATGATTTATTGAGTCACATGATTAAGGCTATAAAAAAACCCATAACAGGTTTTCTGAAATCCAGACACTCTAGGGTAACAGTTGTATGCCTCAACCCAATCCTGGAGGCCTCAGAACCAAGGAAATTGACTATATAACTCTCATTATTTTATTTTTAATTTTTTATTAATTAATTAATTCATTCATTCATTTATTTTAAGACAGGGTTTCTTTGTGTAGCTCTGACTGTCCTAGAACTTGGTCTGTAGACCAGGCTGGCTTCAAACTCAGAAATCTGCCTGCCTCTGCTTCCCAAGTGCTGGGATTAAAGATGTATGCCACCACAACTTGGCAAGTCTTATTCTTAAAACCTCAGCTAGTAGGCTCCAGGTCCAAGTCCTGGTATCCTAAGATCAAGGAGCCTAGAGTTTTGATTTCCAAGGCAACACCAAGAGTCTCTCCAAACTCTCAAAATGAGGGCCATTTTGCCTTTCAAATTCACTTCTTCTTTCTGGATCCTCTGCTGATTACATGTTGCCCATCCACACTGAAGGAGGGACTTCCCACTCGATCTCCTCAGACTCACATACTGTCTCCTCTGGGATCATCTCACAGACACTCAGAAACACACGAGGAAAATGTCTAGGTCTTCTTTAAGTCCGTCAAGCTGCTACTCAAAATGAACCATCCCAGATAAGCACGTGCATAAACATGCACATATACACATAACTATCCCACAGAATATTACATCTCTCTTGGGATCTAAGCAAGAGAAATTAAAGGTCCTACCCAGTTCTCTTGTTTTCTGTATCAAGAAAGTGAAGTAAGTATCTGCTGAGACAAGGACAGAACTCCAAGGTCATGAGGATGAGAGTGATGATTTAAACTGGCCGTAAAGGAATGAAAAAGTGAAAACTGACCCAGAGGAGGACTACTGGACAAAGCTAAGGACCTACTGGCTTTTGGAGAGCACATCTTATAAAAACTTTGGGCAGAAATGTCCCTACAAGAAGTACTATTTCCCTCGGTACTGATTGTTTCAACTTAGGTAGCTGTCTGGTTGAGTGTGGTATAACAAGAAGCAGCTGAGAGATTGAGGATGCTACCAGGAGAGGAGTGAGGTGTTGGGCTGCAGGCTTTGAGAGCAGACCATAGAATCAGTGGAGATGGGTGACAATGGATAGCTCAAAAATGTACAAGAGCCAGCATCTGGGGCATTGAGGATGCAGAAGAACTGGAGGAATAGGGAGTGGTCATTAAAAAGCTGTGAATCAGAATTTCAGTTTTTAAATGTTATTTTAGAATGAAACTGCAACTTAGTTAACAAAAATATTTATTAATAACTATAAACTGTTATAGTAGCATCCAGTGAGCCTTGGCAGGAGCTTGGTAGGCCTGGCTTGCCTTAGCTGGTGGCCTGACCTGTCCTGGGGATAAGGCCCAGGACCAAAGACAGCTCTTTTCCCAATAATTAAATGCACCAAGACCTTTTAATGTTTCAACACTTAGGCCTTATCTGACTTTCAATTAGCTAATCTAAGTTAATCCAACCAACTATTCTCAACCTACCATATGACTTGCTGTACATTCAGGGCTCACAGAGTTCACACCCAGACTTCTTGCTGCTTCTAAGGCCAGCCGGAAGAGTGAGCCTCCTTTGTCTCTTCCTAGGGTTCCTTAGTTAGTCCCAGGAAGTCCCACCTTCCTATTCTCTCTCTGCCCAGCTAAATGGCCATCAGCAACTTTTATTATCCAATTAGAGAGTGCCTCAGAAAGGGCGGTACAAGACCTTCTTCCTCCAACATTAGAATAAACTCTAGGTAAGGGTTTTTGAAGTAGGAGCTTGTGTATATAGGAAATCAAAGAAATTAGAGGATGGACTTCCACCCTCATAAATGGTATGAAACCTCTTTATTCCATAAACACAACAATCTGCAGTTACCTAATTAAGTGTCTTTTCCCCTGTCTCAAAAGTCTTGATGTTTGTTAGCAGCACCTCCTTCCTTGTATGCATCTCCGGACACAATCCTTGTATGTGGACTCCTGGTTTTCCTCCCTGTTTCATACCTCTGCCCCCACCTCCATCTCCTTCTCTCAGTCCAGGCTTGATGAAAGAGACATTCTCATGAGTCTCTGAGATGTCCCCACATTTGTTTTCTTAGTTGTCTCTGGCAGACTTTATACCAGAAAGTTGGGTAGAGAGAAAGAGAAATGAAGATTAAGTACCATTTCTGAAGTTAGAATAAGTGATGTGTGGGCCTGGAATGGGGAACTGACACCAGAGAGAGACAGAAGAGGATATGAAAACATTTTAGAGTTTCTGAAAGCCTCTTGACCCCTGGGAGAAGCATATTTTGGTGAGATGGAAAAATGAGAACAAGGTGATTGGAATGCAGATGATGCTCACTTAGAGGAAGACATTAAGGAAAGATAAGACAATAGAAAATGGAAGTAAGTAGAGGGGTGTAATGGGCTCTGGGTTGGAGATAAGACGTCTTGGAGCGCATGGCTTTCATGAGTGACATGGACATCACACAGAGCCACTGCATGTAGCACCATAAAGTCAGAGCACTGGAAGTGGACATCTGACAGTTAACCATCCTCATGTGCAATACACTCTGTAAGAGAAAAAGCTAATACACCAACAAAAAACAAGTAGAGATAATGGGGTAGGTACAGAAATGGTCCCAGAAATAAGTGGACCAGTGAAAGGTGCAAGAAGAAACTGAAGACAGTAAGGGGCGAGGAGAAAATACTGTCTTGAGGTTAAGGTAAGATTTTTAAGAAGGAAAAACTAAGATGGCTATGACTTGGTAGAAGGATGAAACAGGGCAGAGGCAGGGCATGCAAAGAGCTGGTTGCTTGAGAGTGCTGGAATCAGAAGAGAAAGCCTTGCCTCCTTGTCCTTCTGAAATGTAAAGGAATGTTGATATGGAGAGGTGGCAGGCTAGGGGCTTTGGTTTTGTTGGTGAAAAAGAATGTGGCCGTGTTGTTTCATATTTCTTCTTATTGTTTTTACTATATGAGTTTAAAAAATTTAGCCTTTTTTTAGACAAAAGGAGGGAATTGTTGGGGTAGTGTTAAGCATTCTAAATGTTAATTAATTAATTAATTGGTCCTGCTTGCTGTCTGTTACTTACATTGAATCTGATTGGTTAAATAAAATGCCGAGGCCTAGGCTTGAGTTGTGCAATCTTAGCCCATCTAAACTAGCTCTTAATTCTACTACCCAAATATGACCCCATATATACATACATCCCCTTGGACTGCCATTCTCCACGGTATGCCAATGTTCCTGGCCATGTGGAATGAGGTTCTTTTCTCTAACCCATGGCGTGTGTCTTCTTCTCTGCTACTCGTGGCTGGTAAACACTTCTTCCTGCTACTGACTGTAATGCTTGAATCCTCTGTCTAAAGCACAGGCTTCCTGCTCTAATATCGGGAAGTCCCACCTTCTCTGTCTTTGCCCAATCTCAGGCCTCGGCATTTTATTTAACCAATCAGAGTCAATGTAAGTAACAGACAACAAACAGGACCAATTAACATTTAGAATGTTTAATACTACCCCAACAGGCCGCATTCAGGTGGAAGGCTTAGAGTGAGTGCTATGAAAACCCTGCTAACCCCCTTTAGACCTGGAGATGTGAGCCTAAGAAACAAGGAGTTAATCATGTGCAGATTTGCCCAGGGCATTCATGATCTGTGCCTCCTCTTCTGCCATTATAATCTCAAATACAGCCTTTTCACTCAATGGATTGGGGGCATATGTTGCAAAGTCATCCTAGAGACAAGCCACAAAGACTCAAAACAAGTGTTGACACGGAAATAAGACTCACAAATTTGAGGCACAGTGAAGTCTTAGAAAGAAAGGATGGCTCAAACTGGTCAAACACCTATATTGCTTGAAATATGACTAAAATTCAATAGCTGAACAATATTCACACTCAGGTCCTAATGTCCCAAGATTTTTTTTCCATGTCATGTCAAATCTACAACAACCCTTTTGTTCATATTATTATGTTTAGGACAATTAATTGCCAATATGTGCTTTTGTCTTTTGTTGTTGGTGGCAGTGGTTTGGTTTGTCTTTCCTACTTTCTTGACATATTATGTTCTTACTAGCCATACACTGTCACTTACGTGCTTAGAAGTCTGATATTTTGAGAATCAATGTCTAACTGTTTGGGGCAGTCAGGGGAGCAAGCTCCTTTATTCTCCTAAAAATTACTGAGGGACCCAATAGTGTTTTTATTTGGGTAGAATACTAACAGAAAATAATACTGGAAAGCTACAGCCTCTATGAGGTCATTTTAAATTAAGAATAATGCCATGATATGTTATAAATAATATATTTTGTGAAAAATGATTAAAATTTCACAAACAAAAAAGATTTTTAACAGCTCTTTCACAAATTTCTTTGTTATTTCCCTTGAATAAAAGATGGCTTGATTCTCTTATCTACTTCTGCATGCAGTCCTTTGTGTGGATCATTCTTGCTGAAAGATAGGAGGAAAATACAGCCTCATGTGGATATACCCCAAGAACATTAATATGTTTTCTGTTGCCAATAACAAAATATACACAATATCTCAGACTGAGGAGAATTATTAATAAAGGTGGTTTGAATACATGGCTAGCCAGCAGAATGCTAAGGTGGCTCAGGATATCACATGGTATGAGATAAGAAGTACTCGTGTGTGTGTGTGTGTGTGTGTGTGTGTGTGTGTGTGTGTGTGTGTGTCTTCTGGTCCCTCTCCCTTTTCCTATAACCCCTTCCCAGGATTCAGTCATGGGGCCTTCACTGTGGTGATCTTGTTTAATCTTAATACATGAAGTTTCTGCCCTTTATTCCAATGAGGATTAAGTTTCAGCCCATCCCTTGTGTGTGGGACACAATCCAATCACAGACAAACCAAAGCATGAAGGAAAGACTGTTTCAATCCACTGCACAGATTATTGTGGGTGTTCTTGAACATGAAAATTAGATAAATGGCATTTTCTTAAAAGCCACTTGCAATATAGAATCTGAAGTCTAACCACTTAGCTTAGCTTTTTGCACTTTTCTACATTAAAGTACATTGGTTTCCATACACTTTAGATAAACCATTAGCTTATGCATGATTTTTAAACATTATCTGTTGGTACTTAGAAAAAAATTGGTTCACCAAATCATTGACAAATGTATTGACAGTAATAGTATATATAATATATAAAATTTTAAATTTCATGCATTATTGTTACTACAATTTCAGCACCAAAGTCCTTAAGTGTTGCAAGGCTGTTAAGTGCATACTAGTAGGAACAGGCTTCTCCAAACAGTAACTTTGTTTGAAAGTTTGAATTTTTATCATCAACCACCTTCAAATTGTTTCCATAAGATGACAAGCTCACTTCATTCATTTTGAAAAATAACTTCCAAATATCCAAGACATTTGGAAGTTGACTACATTGCTTGTCAGTAGTAATTTTAAATGGGATAACTGTATCTAGTGGTGCTCACAGCTCAACACACTCAGAAACCACTGCACTTGGGATCACAGAACAGCTCATTCATTCTTGCCTTTACATCATCAAGAGCGTTAAGATGGTCTTGTGGCTTGCTCACCTTTCTACCTTTCTCTTTGTTCCTAGTTGAGTTCCTGCTATATAATAAGGTAAGCCTTGAGCATACTACTTCATCTTGGTTGTTTTTCATTAAGCTGTGGCTTACCCACCCTCAATACAGAGTCCTTGAAGCTGCTTTGCACTTATTCCTTGCCAGCACCTAGAATACTTTCCCCAGGTGGGTAGTAGACACAAAGTCCACAGTTGTCAAGTGAATGCTAGATGGATGACATTAACAAGAGCCTCTCCTATATTCCATGTCAAGTGTTGTCATTTGGAGCTTAACTTTAGTAAGACAAGAACATCACCTAAAACAATCAGCACATTAATGACTTGTGTTTATCTAAAACAGCAAGTTTATGCATAAGCGCATTTCTTCAATAATAAATTACAACTCATTTATAACAACGGCAGCTGCCTCTAGAGACTGACGGCATCAATGGAGAACTAAAATCCAGCATATCTTTGATTGTAAGGTAGGATTATCTTGTTGAAGCAGGCCACCCCTATTGAGTAGAATGATTCACTTAATCTTTCTGAATTCTGTAGAAGTGCCTGTGGGAGTGCAGTCAGAACAAGGCTCTAACATAATCAATGGTTTGCCACAGTGTATTTGTAAAATATAACAAGATTATTTGTTAAAACTTGCAGTCATACAGTTTCCCAAATCTGATGCCTGGAATACCGTATTTTATAATTAGAAGTTACACTCCATGTTGTGTACACTTAAACCTGGCGTATTTCTTAAGTGTTTATGGATCTGAAAAGTTTTCTTCTTTTGTGTGCAAACATCTAAGAGAAATAAAATGATACTTGATCATCAGGAAATACCCAGCTGCAGAGACACAGCAAGTATGTCCTTATTTCTCAGCTCAGCCATCCTTCTTAGTACCATCCTCCTGAGCAGGCAACTTACAGCTGGTGGGAAGTCATTAGACTTTGTGACAGTGAAGAAAAGTGAGGAGTGGAGTTTGCAGTAAAGAATTTACCTATAATTTAGCTTTAATCAGGGAGTTTTCATATAGTTAATAGACTTATTATACAGGGAATATTTCATTAAGTACATCTAATTTTTTCCTTACATTTATTTATTATGGGTGGGAGTATGTCTGTGGAGCAGTCAGAGAACTACTTGTGAGAGTTTGTTCTTTCCTCTTACCATGTGGGTTTCGGGGATTTTGAACTCAAGCTGGCAGACTTGACAGCAAGCACCTTACCTACCCAGCCACTTGAAGCTTTTAGTAACCTAAATTTTGAACTATTATTGAAACATTTCCAGCTATAATCAACTCTGCCTTTGTATGTAGCTTTCTCCTTCCCACTGTGCCGAAACTTTAGGCTTCGTTGTTCTTGAACCATGGACACCCCATGCCTACAGAGGCTGTGGCCAACCAGAACACTCCGGTTTGAGCTAATGCTGTTCTTCTCAGCTCTGGAGGCCACACAGAGGGGCATACCCTGCTGAGTTTCCTTAAGGCAGCCTTTGAAAGCCAGGCTCAGTAACACAGCTATGGACAGTCTCTTGCTACACTGAAGTTGACAATGTCTGCAGAGTCATGGAGCTAAATGGTGTTATAGAAAGTGTGTCTGGCTGTACCTCTTTCTTAGTTCTGCCTCATTGCAGATCACCAGCTGCCCCAGGTTCTATGGGACCGCTCCAACTGCAAGACAAAATCCCAGATCTTGCCTAATGGAAGTGAACTTGGAACCATTGAGATTTTCAAGAATTAAGAAAGAATCAGGTACAGCTAGTGTTCATTGATCTTCAAAGAAGGGAAACTCCAGAACGTTTCTCTGAGCCACTTTTTCTTTCTGCCTAAAGTGGCCAATACAAAAACCTCAAACCCATTTGGCTCTTGGCCTTGTTTTGTTAGAAACTGTTGGTGTTTTTGTGCCAGTGGTTGCCCTAGGTGTTCATCATGAGCTCTCAAAATGACTGTTCTTGCAGTTGCAGATGCCAGCTCCAAACAAAGTTCACCAAGGGTTCTTATATAGTGTGGTTTCTGGAAGGAATTCACTACAGACTGTACAAGGGAGCATAGCACACAGAACTCTGCTGACCCAGGCAATATTTAAATGGTTAAATCAGCCATAAGTCCAGCCTGGGGCTTGTCTCTTCCCTGGTAGCTCCTGTAAGAGAGTTTTTGAGAGACTGGATGAAACTTTAGCTTCTTATGCATTGAGATATGCAACCCCCACCTTCTATGATGGATTCGTGTAAATCCTCCATCAGGAAAAGTTGAACAGAGATGTTTTGCCCTCATGACCATTTTGCAGAGAAAAGAGTTAAACACAAGCTTTCTCTCATACTTGATCTTGGCCTACATAGCCTGTTATAACTTATATTACAAATGAGAACTGTGAACAGGGAGTTAAGTCTCCAAAGAAACAATTACTTTTCTTTTCTAGAAAATGAAAATTACGTACTATTTGGAGTTTGTTGGCTGATTTTGGAAATATTATTTATTTTGTAATTTCTTGCTTCCAAATATTTACTCCTTCCCCTTCCAGGGGTCATTTTAAAGACAGGAGATATAATTTGGAGTCTTGTCCAGGTATCACCTCAGAATTCTGTTAAATGCATTATTTGATGACTTACAAGAAATATTTGGGCTCTCTTATCTTAATTCTGCCATCACCCCTGGTTTATTCTTTAGACCAACTTAATTCTTATAGTCAGGTTAAAGTACATTAGGGGAAAAAAGTTAGTGCATGCACATTTGGTAAACCCACACAAATCCCTGGGCTGAGTATGGTTGTGGATCTTGAGGATGTAGTAGAAGACGATTGTTTGGTTTCCACACCCCTGCCTGTCATGTGCAGTTACTGAAGATTTTAGCCTTGGATGTTTTATAGCAGGTCTGCAGGGAGAAGCAGACTCTCCACAGAGCCTCCCCTGCCAGGGACCAAGCTGGCCATATTTTCCCACCCCCTGTACCGATGTTCCCCCCCCCCCGAAACCTTGGCTTGGATTGCTTCCTTGAGTGAATGGGAAACCTTTCACATATGGGCCAGATGAGCTACTGTTGCCATGTTTTCAGAGCGCAAAGGTCTCATGCCAGGAAGTAATGACTACTTTGGTAAAACAAATGAACAAGCAGTTGCGGATTTTACTTTTCTGTAGAATCTGTAACTCTGAGTTTCAGTTTCTCAGAGCATGGGGTTGGGGTCTGAGTTGGTTGTGGTGTATTACCAGGTTAATAGCTATAGAAGCGGTTGTGGTCCTACTGTAATGTGGTCCTACTGTAATTTAACAGAGAGATAAAAACATCAAGACACATTATAGCCAACAATGTGTTCTACTTGACTTCCACTCATTCAAAGCACATCCCTTAGCTTGCCATTTATGTGTTAAAAAGAAAATTACAAGCCCAGCCTTGAGGCATGAGCTGCTCAAATAGGGTGGAGCCCAAGTGCCTGCTGTTATCTTACAGAGTGTTTTTGCAGTGCCTGCTCCTGGCCCAATAACCACCACTGGGGAGGAAATAGACAAATCAGTTTTCTTTTCTAAATTGCATGCCAAGCAAGCCCATGATGTCACTCTCCTTGAACAAATAACAGTGAAAAGTGTTTCATTGGATTTTTTGAGATAAACACAAAGTATTGTATAGGTTAAGAAATGTTAGAATGATAAAGGAAACAAAAGAATGTAGAATTATCCAAGTGTTTGTCTGT
Organism: Lophiomys imhausi; assembly: GCA_907164525.1. Classification (NCBI taxonomy): domain Eukaryota; kingdom Metazoa; phylum Chordata; class Mammalia; order Rodentia; family Muridae; genus Lophiomys; species Lophiomys imhausi. Next base: position 18,954 of record CAJQZJ010027773.1, on the reverse strand, counting down.
ACCCCAAATGTCACTTGGGTTCTGCCCTGGGTGCGCTGCTTTGTTGGTTCAGGCACAGAGCATATTCTCAGTGTGTAGCAGGCAAAGCTGAGACAGCCCAGACACAAGCCCATTAATGATTCAACACACCACCCTGGTGGCCACTGGAGCACGTGCTCTCCTGTAGATTTGAGGTGGATGTTCATTTACCTTGGCTATTCTGGAAAGAGGCGCTCAGTTAGGCTGCCTGGGAAAGTCACCTGGGAGCCCTGACCATTATCAGTGTTCTTCCTATCCCTAACTTGAACCATTCCTGGACCCTCTCCTTCCTGCATGCTCCTGCCTCTTAGTCAGATGTAGGTCTTTTCAAGTTCCTTGTGTGTTCTGATACACAAAAGGGAGAGGTTTTTCTCAGAAAAGTGCACCTTTGAGAAGACTCTGGTACCTGCTCAGCCCAAAACCTCAAACCGCTGCCCCTTCTATTCCAGCATAAGCAGAAAAGACCACTCAGCACTAAAGTCAGGGATATAATGTTCTTCATCTGTGGCATATCTTTTTCTGTCTGCAAGATAATTACCACAAAAGTGCTGAAAACTCTGATAAAAACCACTTGTGTTGCTGGTTCACATCAGTGTTGGCTTTACAGCCTGGTCAGCCAGCCAGACTTAATGCTTTTGTTATGATTGGACCATGTTTCTTCCCCCAGGAGAATAGAATGTCACAGTTTTGACCTCTATGGGTTTGCTATTGAATCGGTCCTCAGCCAGAAAGTTCAGAACTGGGTCTGAGGTTCTCAGACTTTTCTCCTTGACAGCGGTCAAGAGCATTCAGGAGAGTAACTTTTCAAAACCAAGGCATCTTTCATATGAACTCTCATACTTGTAAAGGAAGGGATGTATCCAGTCCTAGCAAAAAGAGATAGAAATGGAGTGCCCCTTATTGTGACTTGATAGGAAAGATTGTGTGTTATGCAACCTGCCAAAGAGGGCCTCAAGGTGGATGAGAAGTCAGCATCTAGAATGTTGTTGAGGAAACATTTCATTCAGACCTGGCTAAAATTTAAGTTTAAAAAAAGTATTATGGTTTATGGTTTGACTGTCTTATTGTCCTAAGTTCCATTAGTATTCCAGGCATTGTGTCAAGGGCTGGATGCAAGAAAGAAAGCTCACCTTAACAGTCTGGAGTGGACAATGCAGGAAACAGGTAGGGAGCAAAATTTTACAGAGGAGTTTCACAAGTGACATACCCAGATATGGGAGACTTTCCCATTGCATCCATATGTCATTCCCATATGACAACTGAGTGTGTGGGGTCACTGAGCACCCTGGTGCACATGGGGCACATTATGAATTTGATACGGATGTCGACAACCTCAGTATCAGGGAAGGTAGAGTGTGTGCAGCTATTTCACAATATGGAATGGAGTACTTCCCAGGTGGAGCTGTCATTGTAGGTAGACCAGATACCTCTGCTGATTCTTCTCTACAGTTTTAGTTAATATGTCCTGCCTTATAGAGGAAGACCATACGGTAGGGAAAAAAAAAAGCAAAAGATGCTTGCACTGTTCTTCACTTCACTTCTGATGCCATATGCCCATCATTTTCCCCATTTACAAATTATTCTACAGGAGACACCCCAAGAGTGCCCTGAAATTTGGTAGTGTCAGCTCTGGTGCTGTGTACCTATTGTTAGTCAGATCACACAGGTTTGAGATTCAGCTCCACAACTCCCCTTCTTCCACCTCAGAGGCCAATTATGCATCTCAGGTTGTGACTCCATGCATCTTCCTCCACCAACTATCAAGGTTCCCGTGACCTCTTGTTCAAGTGTCTTGCTGCAGTGATTCACAGAACTCAGGGAAATACTTCATTATGTTTCCTAACTTACTGCAAAGAACACAGGTATTGGATACAGCCAGATGAGTACATAATAGGAACAGATATACAGGAAGGAAAGAACAGAAAGCTTCCATCACACACAAATCTCTCTCTCTCTCTCTCTCTCTCTCTCTCTCTCTCTCTCTCTCTCTCCAACAGCAACAATAACACAGTTTCTTTTAATTTTTAAAAAGAAAATTCATTTCTAAACTCCCTTTTCTGAATAAAATTTGGACTCTCAAGTGTGGTGTCTGGCTTGCTCTGTTTTGGTTCAGTTGCAGTCTTTACCTGGGTGACAAGCAATGGGGACTGAGAAGTAGTAAGAATCGCCACCTCATAGACGAAGGTAGGGACAGGATGACCTACAAGAGTAGCTTACCAACAGCAGGACTGAGCCCACAAGGACATCTGATCCTAACGGGTCTATAAGGCCTCCCTCACTAGGCAAATATAGTTTGCCTATATCCTTAAGATTCATCACTCACCACTGAGTGATGAGAAGCCCATCCTAGATGTTCCCTGCTAGGGACACACCATTTTTTTTGGACACACCTCACCCCATGTGTTAGGCCTGCCTAGCTAGAAGACTACCATCAGCAGACCTGGCCGCTTCACCACAGTCCTCCAAGCCAGTGTGGATGTGAGCTTAACCATGGATCATCTACCCACTGTTCCAGAATATCAAAAATAATTTTAATTAAAGAAATAATTCATCAAAACTTGCTCAATTACTGTGGTTGCTCAAAGGGTTCTATGCAAAACTTTGCAGCAAAAAGCAGACCCCTGGATGGATGGAGTCTTCAGACAATGGTACACAGATATCTCTTCCTACGGGAGCCCAGATGGGAGCCTAGGCTCTATGCATCCTCTTCAACCAGTTCTTACAAATGAATGTCAAAGTCTGCCTGGCACCTAATTCCAGAACTTTGCCAGGTTTACAAGGAGACTTCCTAGGGTGGAGCCAGTGTGAACAGTTTGCAAGTTTGCTGGTTTTATTATATAGCATAATAGGTTATATATGGGGAGGGGTCCTTTCTCATCATCGTTCTTCTTTTTCTTATTATCCAATAGCTTGATTTTTCTCTTCTCTCTTTAAAAACTTGCACCACATCTTTCAGCACCTGTTATGTAACTCCTTGGGAAACTTGAGAGATAAGCTAAGTGGTGCCTGGTCTCTGAGGCCAGGATTTCACAGTGCACATTTTTCCATACCTAAGAGGAAATGGAATTAGACTCCAAATTGTGTTACCAATCCAAAGAGACAAACAAGGCTTCTTCCAGGTCAAGCTGGATAATCAAACTAATGCAAATGTATCTGAATGACTCTTTCTGGGAAAATGCTACAATTTGGAAGGCTGCTGAATATATATTTCCCCAGCCTACATTCTGAAAACTACACTCTCGTGGTCTGGGTCTTATTGGTTTTGAGTTTCGTGGTCTTTTCGCTCAGTTCACTTTTATTGTTCTTATAAACAGAGGCTTGCAGTTTTAATTCCCCATCTGTGATTCTGAGGGAGAGGCTGGATGATCGCTGCCTGGGTAAGGTAGCCTCCTAGCTAGCTCAGAGCCATATTGACTGGCCCAGTTCTGAGGTTCAATGTGTTCCCACAGAGCATGCCACAGTCATCATAGCTTTTCTTGTGACTGCGATGAATCCCTTGACCAAAGCAACTTAAGGACAAGGGGGAGTTGCTTTGGCTCTTGGTTTGAGGGCACAGTCCATCGTGGCAGTGGGAGGAGCTCTTGTGGTGGCAGTAGGCACACTAATCAACTGATCATAGTGTGTCTAGAGTCAGCAAGCAGAGAGAGATGCATGCTGAATGTTGATACTCCACTAGCTTCCTGCTTTACATTCAGTCCCATGCCTAGCTCATGAGAGGATGCCACCACAGTCAAGGTCTTCCCTTTTCAATTAACCCTTGCCAGAAACACCCAAAAATTTATCTCCTATGTGATTCAAATTCCAGGCCAGTTGACAGAAGAGCTTAGCCATCCCACCTGCCTTGTGAAAACAGAGGGAACAGCATGTGTCCCCCCAGATCAGTTTACACCCTGTATCACTTGAATGTGTGTAATTGTAGTTGGTTGTGGTGTTGATATCCATTGCTTAGTAACGAGTGTGCTTTCTCCCACTCCCACTTGAGATGTGCTATTAACTTCCCAGAGCTGTCCTGCTGCTCCTGGTTTACTCTGCACACAGTGGGAAGAAATCTTGTTTCTTACCAAAAATTGCAGAGCAATTTGATCCAGTCCCTTCTGTTGAAATGCTGAGTTAATTATATTTAGCCATGGATGCTGGTGAAGTTGCACTAACAGCATTTTTTAATCAGTGGAAAATGGTTAGCTTGTGTAGGGTGGGGGAGGTGGGAATCCAGATTAGTTGGGGGGTGGTGGATTGGGAGACCAAATCCACAAAGAAATGTTAACTGTGTGATTAAGCATAAGCTTTCTAATGAAGTTATTATGGGATACTAAAGAAGCCTTTATTGCATGAACTTGGAGCTAGAATATAAATGTGCTTGCAGGCCTATTAAAAACTGTATAAAAGGTGCACTCATCTTTTCTCCCTCCCTCTCTCTCTTTATTCATATACACATTAAAAAAAAAAAACTCCAAGCCTAGAAAGTCCAGGGTAAGAATGACCTAGTTGGTAATTAACTTTATAGCCCAACTAGAACCTGGATACAGTTGTCTTCGTGGTTTAATGGACAGCTACACAGATCATTCTGACTTGCCTTTATTGGTAGAACAATTAGTATTGAATTCTCCCTGGTGTAAAATCAGAATGCAGATAGGCTCCACATTAGTAATGCATAGGGCAAAGTTTTTTGTTTGGGAAAAGCTGTAGTGTGCACCTGAACATCTTCCTGTGCCAATGACAATACCACATCTTTCCCTCTGCTTGTGCAGTGCCTCAAAATGTGTTGAGTGGAACATTTATCTCACCTACAGTAACAGGTCATACATACTTTCTTTTGTCGCTATTTCCCTGGTTTTCTTGTGGGCTTAGGCTTGTAAAATGACAGAAAGTACATGAATATGTGAGGAGTCTGGAACAATATACGTTGCTGCTTCAGCAGGAGATAGTAACGGTCTTGTTTGTTTGTTTATAGTAACTGAGCTTTCTTGACTTAGAAAGGCAGGGTGTGCAAAAAGTAGGTGTTTTCCCTGTGGGCCCAAAACTCCTGGAATATCAACCCAGATTCAAAATGTATTTACAAATACCTAGGCCATGTGGCTAGACTTGTTCCCTGAGTAGTTAATAACTTAAATAAACCATTTATTCTAGTCTGCATTCTACCATGTGGCTGGTTACCTTTGCTCAGGTACCATGTATGTGTTCTCTTCCATATTCCCTGCCTGGCACTCTCCCAGAATCCTCTCTGCCTGCTGGATGTCGTACCTTCTGTTCTACCCTTTCCTATAGACCATAGTTTGTTTTGGTTTTGGTTTGGGTTTGTTTTGGTTTGGCTTGGTTTTGGTTTTTTTTTTTGTTTTGTTTTGTTTTTTATTTTTTGTGTGTGTTTTTTTTTGACAGGTAGATGCTCCATACAATACACAAGATATTCCTTCTACATTTGATCAATATATGTTAGTACTTCAGTAGGAGATAGGAATGGTTTTGTTTGTTTATAGTAACTGAGCCTTTCTTGACTTAGAGAGGTAGGGTGCTAGACATTTGACAATTACTAATGCCATCCATAGCCAGTTGCTTCCAAGTTTGTAATGTCATGCTCAAGAAGAATAAAGAAATACTGGCAGAGAGTGAGCAGAGTCAATGGAGATTTATAAAGAAAAATTAGAAAAACTCCCAAGGATAAGAGGAGCTCTAAGGGAGGAAGTACTTCCATGTTTTCCAACCTGATGGTTGTTCCTGGATCTTATGGTAGAAACTGGGTGCAAATGGAGTTGGAGCTGATCTATATTAGGGTTTCTCTTTTGTTGTTTTTGTTTTATGGTTTTGTGTGTGCATATGTGTGTGTGTGTGTGTGTGTGTGTGTGTGTGTGTGTGCGCGTTGCCAGCTAGCCCAGTAAGGAGTCCACATGCCTTAGCCTTACTCATGTTCCATCAGCCCAAGCACTGCGGTCATCCAGTCAGGGTAAAGGTCCCCTGTGACTAGCTATGGATACACTGAAGTCCCTGGCCTTACTGCATAAGTTAGCCCCTGTCTTGATAAGAGAGATTTTCCAGCACCTTGCTTCATGAGTTGGTTCATTTGATTGTTTTACCTAAGAGGCATGAAACAGCACATCTAGAACTTTCCTCCCATTTCCACATGTCTTCACTTTTGGGTACCTCACTCCCTTCACTTCTTTTGTTGATCAAAAGCTATTTTTTCTAGAAAATTCTGTTTATATATTCCTAGTGCTACTTTATAGAGAATTCATAATATTCTGAAGCTGGGGAATGTGGCAAATTTTAGCATTTTGCTTTGATGAAAGAGAAATCTAAAACCAGAAGGTCATGTCCAGGGTTCCATGGCAACTGGAAAAGAGCATACCAGATCCTATCCCAGGTCCACAGGCACCAAACCTCAACCTCATCCCAGTAAAGCCCATAGCCGGGTGTTATTTCTGTCCAGCAGTCTATCCCCACTGCTCAAATCTGCCAATTCTGAAATCAGGAAAGCTGGTTTTGAGTATCTAGTAGCTCCCTAAAAGGTTCTGGTGCTCAAGTTTTGGATCCCAGCTGGTGGTGCTACTGAGAGAGGACCAAATCATGAGCCAACCAACCTCATCAATGGGCTAAGCCCATCAGGACAAGTTCATAGCTGAGGGTGCTGTGAGGCGGCAGGGCCTAAGTGGAGGATGTGTGTCACTGAGAACAAGACTTTGAAGAGTGTATCTTGTCCTCGGGTCCCTTCAGTCTCTTCCTTCCTTGCCCACTCTCTTCCTTCCACCACCCCAACCTGTCATGGCTGCCAGGAAATAAACAACTCTACTCCATAGTGCCCTCCCTACCATAATGCCATAATGAAACACAAAGCCACAAGGGAGTCCCAAGAAGTCATGGGTTAAAAGATCTGAAATCAGGGGCCAAAAATACCCTTCCTCCTTAAGTTGTCTGTGTCAGACATTTTGTCACAGAAATGAAAAGTTGGGTAACACTTGTCCTTTCTTCACACCCGTTCTTCCTGGCTTCCTGTAAAAGAAATATGTAGCAGGGGTTCCAAAGCAAGGGGCTATTGGGATGTGTCAGCGGGAGTTAAAAAGACACAAAAAGGTCATCCTGTGTTCTCACTCTGAAAAAAAAATCCAAGATCAAAATAAGATGAGGATCATTTTGAGAAATTAGTCAAGAGAAGGGAAGGGAAAGGAAAGGAAGATAGTGATGGAAATAGAATGTGATTTTGCTGTTTGTGTTGTGGTGTTTTATCTTTGGGCTGATTCTCCAGGTTTTATTTTTATGCCTCCCTGGCTGTTGTTTACAAAATAGAAAGACAAGAAATGAAGGCTGAAAAGGATAGCATTTTTCTTCCATGCTATATGGACTAGACATTAGAAGTCATGAATCAGAGCTCTCTTGTATGGAAAAAAAAATGTCATTCAGCTTGCCTCCCAACACTAAGAGCTAATTGCATTATCAGAACTATTAATGCCAAAAACGAATTCTGCCATCTGGGGTGATGTTGGTGTCACATAGAGGAGGAAACATATTCAGGGAAGTTAAGCAGTTTTTCCCCAAAGTACACAACTCTATTAAGCAGGAGAGCCTGGGTTTGAACTCAAGTGTATCTAGCCCACTTCATCCTCCATTGTGTTATTTCCCAGTTAGGGATCTGAGGAGGGACCTACTTGAGAATCTACCAGGAAAAAGAACTTACTCTCCCAGATATTGTTTTTCTAGAGTTAGTACTGAGTTAAATTTTCTGACCATACATGATCCAACTCACCTACACTTTCCTTTTACCTGTGATTGGTTGGGGAGTACCCTCCCACAATGCAAATGTCAAAATCCTAATCCCTTGCACTTCTAAATGTGACTTTATTTGCTAATAGGTCATTGTTAGTATAAATAGTTATGATGCATTTATACTGGGGTAAGGTGGCCCCTGATCCAACATGACCAGTGTCCTCTTGTCATAAAGGGGGCACGTGGAGACAGACAGACAAAAACACACTTATGTGTGCATGTCACAATCGATCAAGCCTGAGATCTACCAGAAATTACGAGAGGCCTAGATCTGGTCTCTCCCTGGTGCCTTGGAAGGAAGCATAGTGCTTCCTGCTGACACCTTGTTCTCTGGCTTCTGAAGTCTAAATCTGTGCAGGAGGAAAGCCACTCGGTATATGATAGTGTGTCTCAATAGTCTTAGCAAGCTCATGTTTCCTTTAAGTCTCTAGTCTCACACACTTCTGACCAGGCTCTTCCAAGCTGTCTTCATATAATGATGGTAGAGGCTAGGCACTACCTCAAAGCCACCTTGTTTCATGTGATACATGAGTCTCATCTCTCTGAATTCCAATGTCCTCACCTGTACTCCCGGTAAGCCCCTTCTCCAACAACCTCATTCTTACTGTGTTCCAAGGTTAGTACTCTCCATGCCACAAGAGAATCTGTGCGTGTTCCTTGGCTGAATGTCAGGATATTAGAGCTTGCGGATGGATCTTGGTGCGTTCTTTTGTCTGGGTCTTTTATTTTGCCTTTCATTGTTTATTCACAGATTTTAGAAGATAGCACATTTTGTTTAATTATGTTGGAGACAGACTGGCATTCTAGCGCTTGCAGTCTGTGGGAGAGGAGTTGATAGCAAAAATTATGTGGAGTTGAAATTGTTTGGTGAAGGAAGTAGAAATGAATAGAGCTGTTTTACCATGAAAGTAGGTATTATTTTGTCTTGGATCTTGGATTTTTTTTTTCTTAGATGGAAATGTTCTAAGTGCTACGTTGTCTATTTTGTTTGCCTTTTACAAGTCTGACGTTATAAAAAAGGCAATTTGTATCTGTATTTGCAAATTTGAGCATGGCAGCTGTGTTTTGAAGGTTTAATCTGGGACTAACTGAACTGCAGACGATGTGGAGTCATTTTCCTGTGATGTTGTCAAGTTCCACTTATCAAAAATACTGTGTGTGGAAAAAAAAAAACTGGGGAAGACTAGAGAGATGGCTCAGTGGCTAAAAGTACTTGCTGCTTTTGTAGAGGGTTATAGTTCAGTTCCCAGTGTCTCAGAGAGCTCAAGGCCACTCTGCACTACTATCCCAGAGGGATCAGACTCCCTCTTCTCACCTCCATGGGTACTCACACTCCTGTGTGTAAATATGCACACACACACACACACACACACAGAGAGAGAGAGAGAGAGAGAGAGAGAGAGAGAGAGAGAGAGAGAGAGAGAGAGAAATATAAAACAAGTCTTAAAAATATACCACATGTGCCGGGCGGTGGTGGCGCACGCCTTTAATCCCAGCACTTGGGAGGCAGAGGCAGGCGGATCTTTGTGAGTTCGAGGCCAGCCTGGTCTACAAAGCGAGTCCAGGACAGCCAGAGATATTCAGAGAAACCCTGTCTCGAAAAACCAAAAAAAAAAAAAAAAAAAATATACCACATGTGGCATCTTCCAGCCTCTATATCAGGAATTTTAGAATGTTAGGTAATAACAGTAGGTAATTTACTCTGCTTGGGAAACCTCCCTGTCTTGCTCACACATGACCGCCATGGAGGAACAGAGCCTTCTCTGCTCTGACCGCATTAGCCATGTTTTTGATTAGTTGTTGGGGGTGGGCTCCTGAAACTCCAAAGCTTTTTGTCTCCCATGTCTGTCAAAATGTGGCTGATTTAATTTGAATGAAATTTTAATTAGAAAAGTTCTGCCAAGATGTAGCCCTGATTTGAATATTTATAGATACGTTAAGAATCTCCACATACCTGGGGTCTAATTTGAATTGCTTCACTGGACTTCAGCCCTAATAGCTCGAGAAGAAGGAGACTGTGTGATAGGGAGAATTACCCATACACAGTGGGCTGGAATGGGAAGCCAGCCGGGGAAGTGGCTGCATGCTTGGCCTCCACTGTTTTAATAGCAGCCGTTTGTCCTGATACATTTTTCAAGCTTGTGAGCATTGAGCTCTGGGGGTGGGAAAATATATGACCAACGTTAGTATGGTACCTGGAACACACAGCTCATAGAAACAGCAGGATATGTTACAAAAGCTGTGGGGGAGGTAGGCCACTTCCACCCAGGCTCATTCTTGTCCAGCTGCAGGCTTGTGTTCTTGGATTTAATCTTCAGTGCTTTCTCTCTAGAATAGGGAGGTGCAGACTTCACTGACCCTGGGTGGAATTGCAGTACCACCTGCCCTGCGTAGTGTGCAGCTGCAGGCCATGGAAGAGTTGCTCAGTGAGAGGGGGTAGATCTTTCTCTGCCCCTTTGTTGTTTCCGAGTAATCCCATTCCCATTCCCACTTTCCCAAATTGTTCCTTTATGTTTGGCACTTGCAAACAAAATCTCCACAGCCCTTACTTTTGTCATTACGTATTTAGTGTGAACGTGTGTGCCCTGTACAACAAAACAATGTTTTAAACTAGACAATGCAATGGTATTAAGGTCAGCTTTTATCTGAGAGACTCAAAGGGGGAAACCCTATATGCATATAAACGTAAATTTGTCCTCCCCTCTGAAGATGTGCTGGCCACCTGGAGGCACTGAGGAGACCTAGATAGGGATTTGGCCTCCCTGCAGAGACTCTGTAGACACACAGGCCCCTGGCACCTTGTGCCCAAGGGCTCACAGAGATAAGACTCTATTTTCCCATCAAACACCAGATATTTTTAAGTAGTCCCAGTCTTGCTCAGTTCTGTGAATGCATGGGAGATAAGCAGAAAGGTGTTTTTGCATGCTGCAAAAGAAGTCCGGGAGGCTTTGGTGGAAAAAAAAAAAAAAAAAAAAAAAAAACCTTTCTGACTCTGCAGCAGTGATTTGTTTAATAAATGATGTTGACAGATGCAGCTGTGGCCCCTGGAATGGGGGTCCTTGTGTACAGAAGATGGTGTGCAGTGACCTGCCTTCCAGCTTCTCCTTTGCTGGGGGTGCAGGCTGATCCCTATCTGCCTCCTTCAACCCTCACCACTGGAATGAATTTTAATATTTTTGTGTTTCTGAAGCGTGAACATTTTATACAGAATGTGCTTGGTTTTATGTGTGTGTATATGTGTGTGTGTGTGTGTGTGTGTGTGTGTGTATGCATATACCCATGTATAATTTGCATGCAGCTTAAAGAAGCCAGGCACTGTTAAAATTTTCATGAAGACAAAGAAATCGCGAGGGATCTTGAAGAGAAAAGATACAACAGGGAAGGGCCATTAGAGTAGGGGGGATCCCAGCCAGAAGCTGTTTCTGTGTGAACTACACCCATGCTGGGAGTACATCAAGTACTATGCTTGTATTTTCTCTTACTCCAAGCCTGCCAACAACTCCATCGCCATCCTCCTGTATCAGGGAATACAGGAGGTTATGTATGTGTGAAACTTACACATCTGAGGGCAAAAATGCTCCCTTTTTGAGATTCTCTACAAAATAAAAGTCTCCCAAAGTGACTTGGCAATGAAGCTGCTGGGTGATGTCATGCATTGGTGGGAGACTGGTATTTCTTCCACTGACTGGGCCTTTGAATACTAACTTTGATGTGCTGTAGTAACCATCTGGAGACATTTTACAGTTGTTGTCAAAAGGTTGACTTGGGTCCCTAATGCAACACGAGGAGTTGATGGAAGCTTAATAGAGTTTACCAGCTGTGCTGATTTGTGAATGACAGCCTCGCTATAACCTTTGGCCCAAAGAGATGGCTGCTATGTGCACTGTTTGAATTGAAGCTTCGGGGAACAGAATGGGAGCCAGGAACTGTGTAACAATTTGGAAAGCGCTTAAATTGTGTACCTCGACCCCAGCTTTTGCCCTACTGGTCATATGTATGTTATTGATTTATGCACCATTTATTTACCATGTAGAAAACTATTAGATTTAGGAATTTTGCACATCAGCCTCCATTTCTCAGTCAGACATGTGCTGGCTAGTTTTACATTAACTTGACACAAGCTAGAGTTATCTGGAAGGAGGGAGCCTCAATTGAGGAAATGCCTCCGTAAGGTCCAGCTGTAAGGCATTTTCTTAATTACTAATTAATGGGGGAGGGCCCAACTCATTATGAGTTGTTCCATCCCTGGACTGGTGGTCCTGGGTTCTATAAGAAAGCAGGCTGAGCAAGCCATGAGGAGCAAGCCAGTAAGCAGCACCCCTCTATGGCCTCTGCATAGTCCTGCCTCCAGGTTCTGCATTGTTTCAGTTCCTGCCCTGACTTCCTTCAAGGATGAACAGTGCTGTGGAAGTGTGAGCCAAATAAACCCTTTACCCCCCAACTTGCTTTGGTCATGATGTTTCATCACAGTAATGATAGCCATAACTAGGACAAGGGGGGAGATGTATTTCAGCGTGCCACAAGTGTATATTTGATTCTACATCTAGGCCAGGCTTTACCTTCAAGACAATTTACCCATGTGCACCCTATTGCTCCTGAGGTTGTAATAACGCCAAGAAAGATGAAGTCTTGAGCTTTACTCTACCTTCATGTGGGAAACTGAGACATCTTTGTTTGCTTGTTTTTTTTATATCATATGCCACTGTGTAAAAACATCAGCCACTGTACTCCACATGTATCTGCACACATACTCATGTTTCTAGATTTATAAACTCAGCATGTTAATGTCTGCATTTAAATGTGCACATATAAAAATAGAGAAGGAAAGGAGGAAGAGACAAGAATAATGACAATGGGAACACTATTTAAGTCCACGAGAGGCAGTAAAGAAGTGGATGAGTGGGTAGAAAAGGAAGCGATGAACGAAGATGGTGACACAAGTGTGGGTGGTTGGTGAAACTGCCATCGGATGCTGGTGTTTTTATAAAATACAGTATGCCTTAGGGAACCTGGGTCCAATCAGCAGCAGCTCTAATAGCAAAAACAGAGAGCTGAAGACTTAAAGAGCAGAGCAGTTTTCTTCGAGTCCTTCTGTCAACTATGTGAAGTCACAGATATGAGCTAAGAATGGGGCTGATCTGAGCATGCACAGATCAAAAGCAAACATGGCCCCCTGGAAATAGTATTCACAAAAATACTCAAAAAAGCTAGACAGTGAGGTTCTTCCTGTTGTTCTAAATTAGAGTTGGCTTGGATTGTGATGAAGATGGAAAGGAAGTGGACCCAAAGTCAGAAAATGTGTTCTAGAGCCCATCAAAGTTGTCACCCACAATTGATCAAGTCATTGCAAGAGATTGGATGTGGATGTCCTATTTGGCCACTGTCTGATTCTTGGACATCTGGTCTACTCTGAGGTCACACACACCCCCATCCCACCCTTGATAATACCCACTAATCTGAGAAGGATAAACACAAAATACTATATGGTTTTCAAGGGAAATGTTATGGAATTTTTCAAAGATTAATAGTCCCTCTTTGTTATATCTTAAGATAGGTGCCATCTGCATACCTTCCCTATTATTTGTTGGGGGGTTGTTTATTTTTTGATGAGTTGTTTTGTTTTTGTTGTTGTTTATGTCTAATTTATGTGGTTTTTTCCCCCTGTGTTCATTGAGATGAGGCCAAATTTAACTTAACAACTTCCTAAAGGCATCTACTGCAAATTGTTTCTACATATTTTCTTTTTTTTTTTTTTTTTTTTTTTTTTTTTTTTTTTTTTTTTTTTTTTTGGTTTTTCGAGACAGGGTTTCTCTGTTTAACAGCTCTGGCTGTCCTGGAATCGCTTTGTAGACCAGGCTGGCCTCGAACTCGCAAAGATCCGCCTGCCTCTGCCTCCCAAGTGCTGGGATTAAAGGCGTGCGCCACCACCGCCCGGCATTTCTACATATTTTCATGGTACCACAGTAAAATATATTATTTACCTCATACCCTACTGAGAAAATCTAGTCTGTCAAACTCTTATAAGGATGATATCCTTGATGAAAATTAAGATGCAGAGGGTCACAAAAGTAACATGCTGCACTGGATTTACCTGAAAAGATAGCTTGGCTTTGGAAGGTTGGCATTTATAGTCCCACCTCTTCTTGTCCAAACTTTTTCATAGACTTTATTGTCTGCCAGTATGGTGGGAGGTCTTTGTAAGAATCAAAGTGCTATCTCAAGTACATCCTGGGATGCTTTCCTGGCTATCAACAGACACCACTGGGGTCAGGAGAAAGAACTCAGCTCACAGATTGAACATTTAAACTTATCTCTGGCTGTGATACACGCAGCACTGATGCTGGTCGCACAGGGACCCTGACTTAAGTCGCCATTCACAGTGGGTGATTTACGGAACATCCACTCTTCAAGCTGCTGTCTTCACATGACATGCTAAGCTGAAGCCATCCTATCGTTTTGTACCATAATATTCTACCAGGAAATGTGTTTTCTCCAAGACCTATTGTTTCAAGCCACAAGGGAGAAGCAGCATCAGGATTTTCGTAAGGTTTGTATCTGAGCACCTTGAGAAAAGTGTGTAGTATCAGTAAGTGGATGGTATAGATCTGGGAAGTGTGGATTCATGCTGGGCAGACCCCCATTTGAAAGGAACCCTGGCCAGGGTGCTCTCTACTTCTTCTTTTTCCCTTTTAGCTCTATCTCCCTTGCTTGATACCTTCATATTCTCCCGTGGACTCTCCCTTCACTCCCTTCAAAAGCCTGCCTACAGCAGTAAATGAAAGAGGAATTCACTAGAGGGAAGTGGGTGGGACAAGTGCTATTTTAGAACAGTAGATTTATAAATGGGTAGTTGAGCTCTCAGGAATAAAAGAGTTCCTTGGAGACTGTGTGGGATTTAAAACCCAAGAAATGAACACGAGATAGACCATACAGATGAAACAAATGCAAATAGGGTCTGGTGTGGCAAGCTTCCTTCCTTCTTCCTCACACCATTCTCAATAGTCTTAGAAGAGAAAAACCAGTGTCGGAGAGAAAATAAGTTAACCTGAGAGCAAACAGGAATCAGGAATAAAAAAGGAAAGGAGGCAAGTGGAGGAGAAAGACATGATCAAGGGTGAAATAGCCTGAGACAGGGACACTGGCATATAGTGCCAGGTGTCTAGTGAGTCAGTATGTTGCCTTAAATAGGATATCAGGGTTCAGCTTCAGTAAAAGGCCACATGTGTGGGCTCAGAACCAATTTGATGTTTCAGTGTATGTTTCATGAGCAGGGTAGTTGGTTCACCTGGGAGGCACATGGCAACTTATACAACTGGCTGTCTTTACTCACAGACATGTGACAGTGATGACACAGGAACATGGAGGCTGTTAGCACTCTGCTTCATGCTCAGCTATTTTGCAAGTTTCTGGCAGCCAGCCTGGGTTCTAGAAGATCCAGGATCCCCAAAGTGAGCCTGCCCACTGGAGTCAGGAGAAAGAACTAAGTGAAAAAATTTAAGAAAACTCATTCCTTTCCTTCCTGTGTAATGGCATGTCACTGCTCAACTGGTCTCAGCACAGATGTTTGCTTGGTTTCTGAAAAGTGAGGAAGCTGAGGATAGACTCTGAGAAGTAAAAACTGCATGGAGGACATCAGTGAGATCGCCCTGTGTGATGGACCTTACACATACAAAGACTTTCCTCTCATTTACACCAGCACTGCAATCTGCTACAAACCACACCTGAAGAAGCAGGTTCCTGGTGGTTCTGTATGTTTCTGCAGCTCAAGGCCACTGCTTGAATGTCAGTCAAGACAATGGTGGGCTGGGGATACCTGGTTGGCTTCCCAATTCTGCATTTTATAATACTGTGTTGGTAGGATGAAATTCCATGGCGAGAATATTTACACCATAGAAAATGGCAAAGGCTACAAGCCAGGGCGTCCCTTCCACAATGAGCCTTTGATAAATATTTACCAGAGTGTCACTGGGCAGGAAAGCATGAACAATCTTGTATTTCTAAATTATAGTAACTTTCCCAGCCACAACACATCGATGACAGGACCCCCCCCACACACACACACATACAACATACCAGTACCCCAGGATGCTCAAGTCACCTCTGTGAGGTCATGTGGTATCTGCATGTAACTGACACATAGCCTCCAGTCATGTTTAATATCACTGAATCACTGGAGCTACTTAATCCAATGCAAACATTATGAGATTCTGTGTTGTTTAGGGAATGGTAACAAGGCAAGAAGACTGCACATCCAATATAATGCAGGATTTTTTTTTTAATGTATGTTCAGCTGAACCTGTGGCTGTAGAACATCTAGTTATGGAGAACTGACTGCATAGACCTGAATGTATATACATTTAACTTGTTTCCTATGAGGGTAGATGTTTACGTTCATATCCCCTTCCCCAATGTGTTGATTCCTAAGTAAGGAATCCACTGTTCCTTAGCTGGGAAGTAAATTTAGAACACGTTTCCACTTTCAGAGTTTGTTTAAAGAATTTTGCAACAAGTTGAAGGAAATCATGTCTGCTCAGCTAAGCAATTTGGTGTCTGTTGATAGCCAAACAGCTTGGAAAATTATCTTTGCCTCAGCTCACCCACTGTGCCAGGCAATGCTGATGTGGAGCTGGCAGCTTCCAGGGGCCTATTGTGTGGGATGCTGCAGAACACTGGTGAGGGAGAGGCAGGTATGTGATTTACCCATCTCTTGCTTGGCCTGCCTTGCTTAATAAGTGAGCATTGCCAGACAGTCGTTGTGTGGCTATTCTGTCAACGCTTGGGTAATTTCTTCTCTCCCATCCCGCAGGGAACTGAGATAAAGCATAGACAATCACCACAAGATTTTAGAAAGAGCTTCCAACAAACCACATAGAAATCATTGGAGACATGAAGATGTCTGAGCCTCTTTTGCATAAAATGCTGAGATTTCTTTTACTTTCAGACTTTGTCTCTTAAACTATGGAGGCATGTTGCTTTTGTGACAGCATCCTTGGTTGGCATCTTGGTTAATAGAAGAAGTGGGGTAGGAAAGAATTTAATTCATGTTCTAGAGTCGAAGGATGTTTGTGCCCAGTCTTGATGATCATTTGAAGAAGATATCAGGGGCTGCTAAAAGAGATTTTGTCTTTCCCCAGAGGTCAGCATGTCAGAACAAGACCTAAAATTTCCAGGCATCATAAGTACAGCAGCCTCTTTATAACTACCACTGCTGTGCCTTCCTTCCTGTCATTGTCATGTTCTGTGGACCACTATGATGGCAGATGCTATGCTAAACATCCTGTATTCTACTTGCTTCTTCTGACGGGCGTTGAGCAGCTGCTAGGCATGGACACACATGGGTACTTGGAAGACAGAGCGGTAGGACCTATCCCTCATTTCAATGGACATGTGGTCTCATCCTGCTTACTGCAGAGGGTCACCCCTGCCTACAACGAAAAGAAAAGCACATAGGTTTCCTGTTCCCCCCAAATTCATCTTTTTTTGTCTAAAGGATAAAAACAAGCTTTCAAGGGTAATTATAAGGTAGCCCTTTCCTTAGCCAATGAGAATTTATATTTAAAAATTACCTAGAGTTTTCTGGACTGTCACTGAAGCCTGATATTGGACTCCTAGCCTCAAGCAGAGTACACACTGGAGACTCACCCGATCTCTGAGAAGCATGGGTGTGAACTGGGAAGGCAGCCTCCTCAAGCATGAAGTTCACTTTCTTCTACCCCCCCCCACCCCAGGAAGAAGCAAGAACTTTGACTTAGAGTAGAACTGGTAGGAGACATCATCGCTTCTCTGAGGCATCTTTCTGTTAGTGGGGGCCTCACAGAAACAAGAGAAATGGACTTAGGAACATAGCCAATGTATAACTTGAATTTAACTTATCACTAGCTGTATAATAATGAACAATCCATTTAAGCTGCTAAGCCTCAGTTTCCCCATCTATAAAGTAGATCTGTGTGTCCAAGGGTCCCAGGGATGGGGTCTATAAAGCATCCAGCCTGGAGCCCAACGCTTGCTTGCTATTACAGACTCTCTCACAGATTCTCTTTACTTCTTGATGTCAACACAAGAATAAAAATATCCCTGATCAGGAATAGCAATGGATGATTTCCTTGCGGGGATGTCCTTGTCAGTTTCTTCATTTCATTAATACCATAAAGATCAGTTCCAGCAACCAAGATTGGAAGCATCCGCACGGAGTAAATTCCCACTGCTAAGTATGGAGAAAGGGAAGGCTTTGGGATCTGGTCAATCCCTGTATGAGAGAGTCCTGGGGGCTTCTTGACCACAGTCAGTCCAGGTTCCAAGCTGCTTCTGCTCAAGTCAGCTTGACTCGGGCTTTAACACTTATTTGGTGGAACTGAGGCTGCCTGGCATGGCAGCTATAAACACAAAGACCAGAGACTCTGCTTTAAGTATGAGTAGAAGGTCAGAGGTCTGGTCCTATTTTCTTCCTTAGGTAGAGTTTACAGTGAGGTTTTAACCCAGGTGATCTTTACTGCCCTTGTCAGAAACAGGAACAGTTATATAAGTTGGAGGGCTGCTGGGTTAACATCTGGACCCGAGAAGCACCGAGGGACTCTGACAGTGTTTGGTGGGCTCAACCTCTTTGATTCTACATGGGTGATTTAATCACATCGACAGATAACCACCCAGAATTAGACTGAGAGACTGTCCTTTTTGTGTTTGTTTGTTTGTTTTTTAATAAATAAATTTATTTATTGTTGCTTCAGGTTACATCTCCATCATATTGTCCTCTTTCCCCCCTTCCCAGCACCGCCCTCCCACCCTCTACCCCCTAACCCTTCCATCCTCACTCCTCTGGAATGGAGTGTCCCAACCTAACAGTCCCTCGCCCCAGTTCAGAAGTCATATGAGGGCCAAGAGCCTCTTCATACACTGGGGGCCTACAAGGCAGTACCACCAGTGAAAAGTGTCTCATTGCCAGGGAGAGAAAACTAAAAAACAAACAAAAAATAAAAATAAAAAGTCTATGTCTATATTCCCTTTGGTGCATTTGTTGTAGTATAGATATCCTGTACTATATAGCGAATATAGTGTTTGTTTGTTTTTAAACAAATCAACCTCCAGAATTTAAACATTATTTGGCTGAGACCACATAGCCATTCTGACTTCAAAAAGTATTTGAAACCGAGCTTTTAAATTATTATTTAACTCTTATTTATTTACTAC